>JAKWBJ010000168.1:1192500-1265931 GCA_023159175.1 Wohlfahrtia magnifica | reverse complement strand
ATTACAAATTGTATATGAGCTCTAGTTCATCACCCCTATCATGAATAATATGGGAAATTTCTATTCCCATAAAATTTTCATTCCCCTCGAAGGGAAAATTGCTATCATGAATCTCCCATGAAGTTTTTGTTCCCTTTTTACAAGCTATTATTTTACGTTGAATGTTAACAAAACAAAAAATGTGTGAACTTTTATTAAAAAGTAAAATGTTTACACATTCGTAAATTATCATTATTAAAAAACTTGAACAAAATGTAATTAAAATTAAAACAAACTCCTGCAAAGCAACTATCATGCAAAGAATTGCACAAACTAAAGCTGAACGAGAAGAAACAAAACAAACTTTTCATCAGCAAGATGGGCGGAAAGAAATTGGTGAGTATGGTCAAACAGTAACAATATAAAAATGGTTTAAACGCAAAAAGAATAGAAATATAAAATTAAAAGTGTATATTTATACCGCTGATATACCAATCGATCAACTTCTATCAAATAAAATTAAAAGTCAACAAAACAAGGAACTAGGTGGAACCGATAAAAAGCATGCTGAGGATATATTTAATGCCATATTCAGTAGTGGCGAAGAATCTGATGACTCGGTGGAGGTCGTCGATTCCGATGTTGTCGATTTTTTTTTGTGAGCGAATTTTAAAATTCAGCCAACACTTCTCTTAGACTATAGGAAATAAATCGTTTACTCTGCATTTTATAGTGAATTATATTGTTGGGCACTTTATTAACACTTCTAGTCCTAAAATAAGTTAATAAAAGCTCTAATTATCCAATAAAACAAATAAATATTTAAATAATAAATTTAAATCCCTAACAATGAATGATGTGAACAAATTAATGGGAAAAGGGAACAAATTTCGAGGAAATATACTATTCACGATCAGTGGAATTCTTACAGGGCTATCATTCCCCACTGAATAATCAGAAAAAGGGGTAAACATTTCATGGGAAAATTAATCATGACTGCAATTGTGGGAAATGGGAATACATTTCGAGGGAAAAATTATTCATGATAGGGGTGAATGTCCTTTATAAAATTTACAATTTTACTTTTAAATACATTATAATTTGTTTAATTTTTAATATCAAATGGCAATATATTATACAGATTCCGCCCTTTAAAAAATAACGTTCTCTGGTTGGTACTTGTGTTTGCCTATGGAATCCTGAAGTCCGTGACGTTTCTTAATCTGTATGGTTGAACCTTCCCAACATATCGCAGTTGTTCTACTAGATAGTCTGGTGCATTTCCTGTTTTAATTTTCTCAATATAATTTATGGGTTACAGGTAAACACCTGTAATCTTTCTTTCACATTTAACCATTTCAAACACTAACATTAATATTGTTGATGTTAATCTATTTACATTCAGTATTACACGCATCGCATTATTCTGTAATTTCTGCAGTCTTGTTAGTACGGTAACCCAAAGTACTGTGAGCTAATATTTAGAAAAATTTACTCTATCGATTAGTTTGGTTTAATGGGTCGATTCCGAACCGCAACTAGCAATGCAACAAAACTTCAGTTCTCATTCATAATCGAGTCACTAGATATGATTTCAGTTTTCTAGAACAAACTACAATTTAACAATTTTATTTCTGGTACACGTTTTGTTTCCCTTATTCATTCACATCCTTATGAGGATTGTTTCGCAATTTGGATATAATCCATTATATTGATGATTATGGAGTTTTTATTTTCATGTTTACTTACACATATTAATATATAAATAAATATATGTATGCGTTATCCTTTATTTGATAATATAAACATACATACATTTAAAAACAGATAGCCTGTAGCTGCTTGATTTATTTCCAATATCAAAACCAATAACACAACATTCTCTGATACCTAAAACCGATACTTATTTAAGTTCGAAAACAAAACCGATAATCTTTGATTTCATGACGCCAAATGTATTTTTGTGTCCTTTTCAAATTCAATTCCGACATTATTGGATTCTATTACACCCCTGATAATCTCCCATTCTCCCTGATTATTTGGAATAGGATTTTATTCCCGGGAAAAGCAAATTCCCAGGGAACTTGTTTCCCCGGTAATATTCATGATAAAGCCCTCATACATTCTTACTTACTATTATTAAAGTCAATTTATAACGGATCTTAAAACCAAGCATCAAATGAATTCATAAATAATGGGATCCCTATATAAAATGGCGTTTAAAAACACCTCGGAACTTGAACAATTTGGAATAAATACAATACACAGATATTATACAAGTTTACTTAAGTAAAGTATTTATATACCCTTTAAAAGGTCCGTTCTTCTTATTTTCATTTCTTCTAAAAATCGCTTAATGTTTAACTAAGTTTTTAGCTTAGATTAGATTTTTGTTGTAAGAAATGGTTTCACTTCTCAGGACTTCTAAGCTATTTGCCTGATAAGAGGTATGTTTTCACCGCGGCGATTACTCAAACCCAAAATGTAACCCACCATAGATATGATGGCTAGTTTTTATACACGAGCTTCTGGCTGATACCAACTATGGGGCGAACATCGGTAAACATGGCCTTTTTCTTTTTAATAGGATCGGTTTTGAGTAAGGCACATTGTCTTAAAGAACGATTTGGTATGCTCAAGCCACGCATGCGATAGGCACACATATGCCACGGATGGAATTTAAGTTGGGTAACTAGACTAAATCACATTCTTCATTGAAGGGTATACCTGCATAAGTACGTATGCGTGGACGTCGATGAGAGCCTGAGAAAAAAATGATATAAGTGAAATAAAATTAGAGATTAAAATATTAAAAGATTTAAAACGTATTTGTGAATATTGATTGAAGAAACACTTCACTAGGCCATAAAATTCCATTAAACGAAAATCTTTACGCAAATCATCTTTCGGTTTAACCATATATTATACGCTACACCATCACTGCAGTCGATGATGATTTTTTTGAACTTGGCTGTAGGTTTAACACCATTACCTACTCTCTTATGCCACGTAGATAAACACAACTTGGAAATTATTTAACTGGACAATTGTTTTGGTTTCTTGATTAAGACAACATAAGAATTAAAAAAAGACCTCGTATACAAACTTCTTGATTTTTGAGATTAGCCAACTGGAACTCCTTTAGAATGAAGTACACAATTTGCCATTGTTTGGCGACAAAAGCTGGCAAGTAGTGAATTTTAATAGTAAATTATCGTTATCTTTGTTTACCCACAGTTTTTAGCTCATTTTTAATATTATCAATGGCATTATCACGTTTTAAATAGTTACTTTGGCTTAGTAACTGCAAAAAAACATCAAAATCTATCATTTTTAGCTACTTTTAGAGTAGTCAGATTTCTTAAGGGTTTCAAAACAATAGCTAATAATTGCTCGAGTATTTCAGTGTAGTAAAAAACCAGATTTTATTATATTATTTGCTTCATTGTTAGTTGCTCTAATGCTATTGACAAGCTTAGAGCACCATTGTTGCAAGGGCTTTAACCATTCCTTAAGGTCAAACGTGTGATAATGGCTCGCTTCATGGGTAGAGTAGGACGATATGTTACCATTGTGCAGCGCTATGCCCCAACGGAAGACGCTGAAGAACATAATAAAGATGACCTCTACACGCAGTTAATATCCACGCTCACGGAAATTCGAAGAGGTGATATCATCATACTCATTGGTGACTTTAATGCGAAGATAGGTAGCGACAATACCAACATCCGGTCCACTATGGGAACACACAATTGTGGAGTCAAGAATAAGAATGGAGAGCGACAAATAGAATTGTGCCAGACATTTTAACTAGTCATAGGTGATTCTATCTTCCCGCATAAGGAAATACACAAGTATACCTGTACATCCCAGAGCGGGAATGCGCGCAATCAGATAGACCATATATGCGTGAGCAGAAGATGGAGAAGTTCTTTATAGGATGTCAGAAATAGGAGAGGAGCTTACATCGGCAGTGACTACGAGCTTATCACTGGTGAAATCAAGATTAATTTGAAATGTCAAAGAAACACCATCAGGCACACAAGGCGAAAACGACTCTACCTACCAAAACTCCAGAATGATGCAACCAGGCACGCATTAACCTTGGCAATCCGTGAACTGCTACCAACAAACCAACGTCACTCATGGGAAGAATATATAATCAAGTCGCGGAGGAAACACTTGGTGTAGTGCAACCAAATAGAAGAGTTTGGATATCAGATTACACTTGGAACCTGGTTTCTCAAAGAAGGGAACTAAAACTGCAGCTGAATAGTAACAATGCCTTGAGGCAGCAATACCAGCAGCTGGCAAAACAAGTAAAGAAAGCTGCAAGAAGAAACAGAAGAAAGTTCCTGGAACTACTGGCAACGGCGGCAGAAGAAGCAGCTGGCCAGAATAATATGATATTGATAATATGATATTAATAATATAATATTAATATGAGAAAACTACACCAGTCATAATGCAGGGGAGGCTACAGAGCAGAATAGACAACATACTGAGAGACGAAAAAGCTGGCTTCAGACCGAATAGAAGCTGCGTAGGTCAGGCCAACACTTTACGAATAATCATTGAACAGTGTCCATAGAATGGCGTACACCCTGTATCTACTATTCGTCGATTTCAAGAAAGCGTTTGACAAAATCAGGCGAACGGCTATATGGAAATCACTAAGAACCAAAGGAGTACCGCAGAAGATAATTCGAATAATTAGAGCGATGTATGAGGAAGGAAACAACAGCCAACTATTCCACACCAATGCTGGAGTTAAACAAGGATGCCCACTATCAGCTATTCACCATCGTGCTGGATGACATAATTATCAAAGTCTGTGTGAAAAGAAGAGTGATCACATTTAGTCTCTCACACAAACTCGAAGGCTTGGACTATGCGGGTGACATTCGTCTACTCTCGCATAAGATTTCCAATATGCAGTCAAAACTGGAAGACCAATACGAATAAACAATACGAGAATAAATGAGAATAAACAATACGAGTGCGGAAAACATTATGCTACAAGGTCAGCCAGTTGAGTATGAAGATAGTTTCTGCTACCTAGGGAGTACAATGACTACAAACGGTGGTGCAGAAACAGACGTAGATAACAGGCTCAATAAAGCGAGAGCGGCATTTGGACAACTGCAGTCAGTATGGAGAAGCTCACATATATCCAGACGAACTAAGCTCAGAATATTCAACTCATGTGCTAAATCGGTACTGCTGTATGGCAGTGAAACCTGGCTTGTATCGAATAACATTACACAGAAACTCCAGGTATTCATTAATATGTGCCTCAGAATCATATTCAAAATATTCTGGCCTAACACCATAAGTAACACAGAACTGTGGAGCATGACTAATGGGAAACCCATACTGAAACAGATAAGGAAAAGAAAGTGGGGAAGGATCTGATCTGTGCGATATTAAGCGGTTCCTTGTTTACATTTTTTTAATTCATTATTTGCGATTGGTGCTTTTGAACATGTTCTCATAATATTAAACTATTGAAGCATTCCTTTGCTAATTCATAATAAGGCTTTTGAAACTTTCAGGTTTTATATACTTTAATACTTTTAATTTGGAATTCTTAAAAAAAATTTCCATGAAAGGCCTTTCTTCCATGTCCAAGAGCTGTGCTTGTTAAACCAGTCGCCACTATAATGATGGCAGAACAAAGCGCATTAAATATTTCGAAAAATTGTTGTCAATATGTGTCAGTCACAATTTTAAACAGTGTTGTCAATTAAACGTCAGCCAAAAAATTTGGTATCACTTTCATTCTTATTAGTTTATAATAATAAGAAAGCTATTTTAATACCTATATATTATATATATTAATTCCCATAACATTCCATGGAGGAACATGGGGACTTCTCTCAGTCAATGAGCTACACCCGATTCTATTTTTTAGACTCATTGAAAGAGACCTAGAGTTTAATGCCGGCTCCGAACGGCAAATGCATTAGAGAAGTTTTCAATAGTAGTAATACTCATAACCACCCTACAAGAACATTGACAGTCATTTGGCCGGTCAATTGACTGGCACTGTGATTGAAATATCTATCATTTCTTTCTATCAAGTTATTAAGGGTAAAATGAAAAAAATTACCGAATCATTTGTCTACATGTGATTTTCCATCCTTCTCTAACTTATGAATTCTGTCGACTATAAAACATATATCTGAGCTTCTCACTCTGCTGCTGTTTACTTATCAAAGATGATGTAAATGTTAGTCAAAGTTGAGTTATCATATTTGATGTATAAGCCAGACAAAACTGATGGCTGTACACTTTTTGTAATAAAAGACGGTTTATTATTTTTTACACTAATAATTTAGTAAATTAGAAATATATTTTATGATTCATTAATAATGCAATGTACATCATTCAATTAATTATTTTTTTATTTCACTCAGTAAATGGTTCTTCCGCCTCTCTTACTCTTATTTTGAACTAAACTGGGTTTATACGGGTGAAAAAAATCTGAAAGTTGTAGAAAAGATTTATTAATAATTATAATTATATGCGCAAGTATATACGTTACTAATTATTTCATCATTTATAGATTTATATATAAATACCTCTTAGTCTTGTTAAACAACATGAGCTCGCCTAGTGCATGCTTTTTCCACCTCCTTTCCCAATAGTACTTCTAAGCAGGTTGTCTGCAAACATTACTCGAATGTTGTCTGTAAAGAAGAATAAATTAAAATCATAAAGTATTAATTTGTGTTTGCTACCATTACATGAGATTTTGCACATGCGGTTCCACTTTTTTCTTTCCATCCGCAAGTGTCATAAATTGCAGCATGCGTGCAACTTCGTCACGATGTTTGTCCTGTATCTCAGCAGTCATTAACAGACAGACTGATGGTTATATTGTATCTTATCCAGAATATCTATTGAGCCATCATTTCTAGTTTTGGCACGACCTGGTAAAAATATTTATTATTATTTACATGTGTATATTAAAAGCAATATTAAAAGTTCTGGATACTTACATATGCTTCAATTTTATCCAACCTGGTTGCAATCATTTGTCCTTTTATCAGTTTTTTTACATAATACATACGATATTTTTATTTCGATTATATTTTTATTTTAATTCTGCTAGAGTTCACAAAAATATTAGTTTTTATTCATGCTGTCAAATGTCTCAAAATATGACTCTGCAACATGTTGTTTCACTTTTTCTCTTGTTATTTCACTCTTTCAAATATTTAAATATAAAAAAGTTGTAAATGTGTTAGGTAACAAATTGTTTTTGCCTTAGTTTCGGTCATTAATTTTTTGTAGGACAGTTACGAGCTAATGTTATAAGGTGATATCGCTGCTGAAAAACTTTTTCTTTTTTTGACCCTTTCTGGAATGGTATCTATTCATCAAACCACAAGGAAACAAAATTATATATATATATATATATATATATATATATATATATATATATATATATATATATATATATATATATATATATATATGTTATATGTATATATAATATATATATAATATATATATATATATATATATATATAATAATATATATATGTTATATGTATATGTAATATATATATATAATATATATATATATATAATATATATATATATATATATATATATATATATATTTATATTATATATATAAAACATATATATATAAAACATATATATATATAAAACATATATATATATATACATATATATATATATATATATATATATATATATATATATATATATATATATATATATATATATATATATATATATATATATAATAAAAATTGCAAACAAATACACAAATGTAAACAACTGCTGTTTCGAAGACTATATTAATAAATATATGAATTTGTATATGTAAACATGAAAATA
The DNA here is from genome assembly GCA_023159175.1 of Wohlfahrtia magnifica. Lineage (NCBI taxonomy): Eukaryota > Metazoa > Arthropoda > Insecta > Diptera > Sarcophagidae > Wohlfahrtia > Wohlfahrtia magnifica. The sequence goes on along the minus strand of JAKWBJ010000168.1, from coordinate 1,258,077 downwards.
CACACTCCATAATCATGGATATTATGGATAATATCCAAATTACGAAACAATCCTCATAAGGATGTGAATGGATAAATAAAGAAAACGTATTGCAATTCGGTTGTTGTTTGCCATAAAACGTAGTCAAAAATTAATAAATATCAAAAGTTTTTAGAGGCATCATAGTTAGAGATAGACACAATACCCTTTTCTTGTATTAAATTTTTTAGAAAAGTAACGCAAAAAGGCCATCCAAAATCACAATTTTTTTAGAAAAGTAAACGCCATAATGGCTCGATTATGAATGGTAACTGAACTTTAGTTGTTTTGCTAGTTACCGAAAAGTGGACTACGTATGGTAGCTGGCAACTAAAAATCAATTAATTAAAGATGCAGGTGCTAAAAGCGACTAACTATCAACCTCGTCAAAATGTATCTATTTTTAATAAGGAATACACTTAAAAGGCGCAGAAATCAGATAACACTGGGGACCGACGTTTTTTGATAGGAGAAAATTGGAAACGTCTGAAAATGTAGATGAGCTGTCAAAACTTGCAAAATAAAAACATCAGCAACTTGCGGCAGGTTAAAGAAATTGAATCTTAGAACGGAAAATTTGTTCTTTTTTGTGTCTTACACCATAGGAAATGTATATTTAGTATTTTATTACAAACAGCAATTTCCAATATTTTCAATAAATAAATTTTATATTTTTTTTTTAAATTTTAATAAAAATTGTAACAAATGCACAAATGTAAACAACAGCTATTTCGAACATTGGATTTATTTAAAGAAATATTTGTTACGGTATATCTTGGAAATTATAAAAGATAGGGCCACCAAACTTTCGACTTGGTTTTTTATTATTAAGGTTCGCATTAAGTTATAAAATTAACTTCAAGGAAAATTGTATTTATTTAAAACTACTTTTCTTCTACTACTACTTCGATATGGCTGACTTGTTGACTTGTGCAAAAAAATCATTTGATATAATGTACTCACGAACTTCGCTAACAAGGTCGGTTTTTTTTCAAATAGAAGGCTAACAATATTTAAAGACGTTTGTTTTAATTCGGTGTACTCTATTTTGAGTTTTTTGGTTGTTAGGTTCTTTTGCATTTTAGGTGAAGATTTTAACAAACACTTTATAGAAGGCATTTGACATTTTGAAGAATAATGCAAAAGAAAGATAATGTATATCGGGTATTAAATTAGATATAAGAGTCTGCCCAACTTTCAATGTGGGCTCAAATTTGGAGTTTCTTACTTTGGTGTGTTTTAAAAAATTTTATGTTCCAGGTAGAATTTTTGTTTTTTGTTTTTATTGCTTAGTGCTTTATTAAATAGATTTAACAAAAAAAATTGAAAAAGTTTACTTTTGTTCCCTTAATGTGCATCTGAAGTTTTTGTAATGAGTTGCCAGACTTTTAATGTGAGCGACTGTGGATGATAAGTTGCATTATTAGTGTATAGTGTAAATGCGAATGCAAGTAGAAAAGAAAATTAGCGATAATTACAGATACTAAATACTAAATAAATACTAAAAAAATCGGAAAAATAGACAGCGAAAAATGTATTTTTGTAGTAAAAATATATTGAATATATATTTGCATGTTTTAAAAAACTTTAAATATTTTTTAAATTTAAATTTTCAAAGCAAAAATTTCAGAATATCTGATTGCCGCCCGCTTCCGCATGCCGCGTACATTGGCCTTTCACTATAATGCATTTAAAAGCACAGTGTATACAATGTGGACACCAATGACAGCTCAAAAAGCGAAAATCAGCTGTTTTTCTTTATCTAGAACAATTTACAAGTCAGCTGGAGTAAAAGAAAAAGCAACATTATTTTCCATAAGAAAATAAAGCAGTGCGAAAGCACAAAATATATATGCTTTTTCGTATGTGTATGCAAAAAAAGAAGTAAATAAAAATAAAATTTAATGTAGTAAAATTGAATTGGTTGTTTTTTTTAGATTGTATATACAAAATTTTTTTATTTATTAAATGATGAATGAATTTGCAACTAATAAAGTTAAGTAAAATATGTGGAATAAAATTGAACATTATTTTTAACCAAAAACATTGTTTTATATGTCCCACATCTGAATCATGAATCTTGTTTGCCGGGCTTAGATAAATATAATAAACTTATTTTCAATGAGTCCAAAATCAACGCACAATAAAGAAATTATAAAACAATTATTCATGAATATTTTATTTATAGAAGGCTGAAACAAAATAAATTATAACAAACATAAATGAAAATATACATTTAACAAATTTTTCAAAAAAAAACCTTAGTTTCTAAGATTGCATTTTTAGTTAATAGTAGAATTTAACAGAAATAAAGACGAAATTTAAACTATAAAATTTTTTTTTCTTTAAATATTTCAAAGAATACCTGTGTTAGACTTATGAGTAGAATTTCAAATTTAATAGTTTTTTTTAAGACTTATGAAAAGAATTTCAAATTTTTTGAAATATATGTAATGAATGCCAAAAGATGTAAAACAAATAGATAATTAACATAAATCGAAATTAGTTTTACCACGAAATAAGAAAAGGCAAAGTATTTTTATAATTACAAACAAATAGAACAATGAATTTTTTCTACAATATATTGCAGTCTATAGAAAATATTTCAAACTTTCTAATAGTGGTTTTAATAAAGCATTCTAAACTATTTATAAGAAGCAAAAATATTTTAAATAAAATATCCTTTACAATTTAGCGATCAATATTTCGTAATATCTTTAACAATTTTAATAAGATTCTTCAATAATGCTTGAAATACATATTGAAATATAAATCTACTTTTATTATTATAAATTTAATAAAATATGCATACTTATTTTAAATGTCAAAATTTGACTTTAATTATATAAAAAATACACCACATTTCTTTCTTTTTTTTGTTGTTTTTAAGTTTTATTAATACTTTTTTTAAATAATGCTTTTAAATTTGGCAATTGGCCATTAGTACTTTTGTATATATCTTAGCTTCGTTTCTTTTATTCTAAAGGCATATATTTGAAAAAGACCTTAAGTAAAACATTTATTTTGTAATTATAATTTAAGGCTATTTAATCATTGATGAAGTTGCGTTGTCCTCAAATCTGTTTATACGTAAAACACAAACAAAGCACTCAATTTTTGTTAGTGTTTGAAATATAAATAGACAAGTCACTCAACTTGTTAGTCGAACATTTTCTTACGCTCGTCATATGGAAACAGGCCGTAAGTTTGAAAACTTTTCTACAAAGCAGAGAAAAACACTCATTTTTTGCTGGAGAGCGCATCTTTAAAAATTCTCTCCCGGTTTGCAGAAAAAGGTTTGCAAAAAAACTGTTTGTTATTTTCTCGCCGGCTAAAAATGTTGTATATTAGTTGTTGTACAGACAACTTCACCTTATCTAATTTTACCATGTACAACCCGAATTTTTGTGTAGAAGAGAGCGAATAGTATCATATAAACCAGATTCACGCAAAGAGCTGCTCTTTTGTTTTCACATGCATGGGCAAAATATAAACAGAGAGGAAGAAAATGAACGGAAAAATGTAGTGCGAGAAAAAATGTTTAATAGATGATGTTATCAAACATTTTATATATTTTAAATACTTACTAATTGAAAACATTCTTTTCTTCGCTTTGAGATAATAAGCAAATTTATATTCTAAGTGAATAGAAAATTGTTTTTTGACAACCGTGAAGGAATATGCAACAACAACAACTCAAACTACTTAATTGGCTTTCAGAAAATGAAATGTCATTTACAACTAAATTATATACTTCTTCTAGACCATCCTATCCGTGATCAAGATCATTCATTGACGTATGTATTTCCGATGCCAGGATAAGTTTAAAATCTGAGAACAATTGCATAAACTGTATTAAAATCTTAGTCTGTGATAGCGATCATAACGCACTGGAAATAATTGCTTCAATGCATGACGAACAAATATTTACATTATTCAAGGGAACAGAAAATATAAAATATAACTTTAAAAGTACAAACTGGTATACATTCAAATCAAATATTTTAACCAAAATAAACAACGACAACATTGTCCTAAATAATTGCAATTGCAAATTAACGAAATAGAATCGTTTCTAAACACAATTAACAATTTAATTACAACCGTGATAGATGAAGTTGTTCCTAAATTCAAAAAAAATGGCCAGAATGTGCCAACGAACCCCATTATAGAAAAACTACACTCGGAAAAAAGCCGATTAGTTACTACAATTAAACGATATTACAGATTGGAAATCGCAATTTCCCCAAGCAGATTATCTCAGATAAAATCAACATTAAAAATATTAAAAAAACTAATTAATGAAAACATAACACTTGCTATAAGTGACAACCTAAAGAAAAGAATAGCAAGTATTAAATCAACGCAATCTTTAGAAATGTTTGACAAAATAAGAAAATACTTCAAAAAATTTGAAACAATTAACTTAGAAACAATTATAATAATTCGTACATTCAATGAATTTGTGGAAGCAAAAAGATCATTTGAGCGAAATCAGACTGTTCTGACAACGTTTGCGGAAACAAAAAGGGCAAATTCCTTCTCCGAAGAAGAAGCAAGTAATATTTTTATAACGCAGTATTAAATATATTTGACAGTATTAAATATATTTTCAAAAACTTAAGCAATAAAACTTCAACAGGTTTAGATAACATACCAAAAATAGTGTTAAAAAATATACCAGAAAAATTGATTTTAGACTATTGCACATTGTTCCATAATATCATTAACAACTCATATTATCCAAAAGATTGGAAAATAGCGAAAGTGGTTATCATTCCCAAAAGAGATAAATATTCCTCTAAACCAGAAACCTCCGTCCTATTAGTTTATTGCCAAACATAAATAAAATTTTTGAAATGTGCATTAATAATACTATTAATAAATTTTGCAAAAATAATAACCTGGTAAACGACAAACAATTTGGATTTAAACATAAACATTCAACAATCAATGCCATTAAAAAATTGGTATCCGACATCAACTGGAATTGGAATAAAAAACTGTGCACAAGTGCTTGCTTGATAGATATGGAAAAAGCTTTTGACACTATTTGGGTTCAATGATTAGTATGCAAACTACTCGACTACAGGTTTCCCTTGAACTTAATAATATTATTGTTTAACATGCTATCTGGTAAACCATTCATAGTGAACCATAGGAACAAATCTAGCAAAACATTCAATATGGTGAATGGCCTTCAGCAAGGCATAGTCAATGCACAAATTCTTTTTAATATTTATATCCTCGAACTAATAAGCAAAATTGATAATATTATATCACTCGCAGACGACATAATAATTTACCATGCAGGCGAGAAAATCATAAAATTAAATCAAAGTCTCCAAACAACCTTTAACCTAGTGGAAACATATACAATAAGTTGGTATATGAAAATTAACGTTGAAAAATTTGAAACAATCCTATTTCGGCCAACCGTTGACAAATGTAATAAGAATATCAAAACCAATTGGAAATCCTTTGGAATAATGTCAAATCTAAATAAGAGCAGTCTCAGAGTACCTCAGAATTTATTTGGACAAATTTTTATATTATGACAAGCATGTCGTCAATACCATAAGAAAGCCACGAAAGCATTTTTGGTATATAAAAAACTTTTCTATTCTAAGTTCTTAGAGAAAAGAGTTAAAATTGTCATGTACCAATTGTTAATTAGACCTATAATTACTTACGGGTGCTAAATATTGTTCAACATTTCACCATCCTATATGGAAAAGATAAGAATTTTCGAAAGAAAATGCCTGAGAATATGTACCTCACTGAATAGATGTCACCAAAGCAATTACCGAAAATATATTTCAAACTCTAAATTATACAACGCTACAAAAATAAGTAGAATAGATAACTTTATTATCCATCTCATAAGCGAATACTTTAACCTTATAAATGCTCCATATTATACGAATATAGAGTACATTAAAAGCTCTGTAATAAAAGAATTTGTGCCCCCAGAATCCTTCCTATTTCTAGACTTCAAACATATTTTTCAAAATGATGCAGTCCCAGTTTCTTCCACTTGTTTAGACGGGCAACCAACAAATCTATTGATTATAATAGAGTCGATATGGAAAACCTAAGGAATGACACTTCAATTCCTCAAAGGGTTACGTATTTTGGGCGAAATATCTACAATAAAAAATATTGTTGGCTACACTTCAGTAATAACTCTTTTGCAGTACCTGACTTACTTTTATTATAAGTAGTAATATTATGTAATGTTTTTTAAATTTTCATTACAAGCAAAAAATAATAACCAATTATAATTGTACAAAATATAAATAAATCTAAGCTTACTAATAATAATTTAGCTCATAAGAATAAAAGGCTTTACTAGAGTACCCCATTTGAGGTCGTTGTAAAAATTTGTAAATATTATTTTGTCTATTGTTTATTGTAGTATCTGAAATATATAAATTGATAATAAATAAACGAATTAAAAAAAATGTAACAACAAAACAAGCAGAAGTGAACATGTTTTCGACCCCAGCTTTGGAAGTCATCATCTGGGATCTTTGTGTTATGCATATTCATTTCCTAGAACATCAACTATTTAACTCACACTCCTCGGCCGATCATGATTTAACCACTGCACGTTACTTATAAAATTAGCATTTTTAAAGCTCCATTCATTTCTAAAAGTTCACATTCCACACAGAGCATAGAAAATATGCTTAAAATTTTAAACGAATCCACTTTACACTTGCTACTGAGACGCATAAATGCCAATACTAAATTATAAAATAATTTTACATTTTACATAAAAAAAACAAATAACAATTTAATTTAAAACCAAAATTTAATATGACAGCAAATATTTTTGGCATACAGTTAATTTGCTTGCTACAGTGTCGCATTATTTTGACACCACATTAAAATCTGTTCACAGTATTATATTCGCTCTCAAAATGAGACCACCTTGTTCAATCCCCCTTGTGTTATAAGATTGTTGTCATAAGATTTCTCATAAAAACTGTCTTATAATACCGCGATAACACTACACGCGATAATTTATATTTCTCTCAGTAATTGTATTTTACGTGCGCTAACAGAAAAATATTTGATATTATGCTACGTGTAGACCCTATGTAGTAGTTAAAAAGAGTACGAAATTCTCAAAAAAAAAAAAAACGGTTCTAATTCAAGTGCAATCAATAAAAGAGTTTGGCAAAAATGATCATTATACATCATAATATACATCATAATATACATAATAATACTTACTCTTCCTTGGATTGAATCCGTAGCTTTTTTATAAGAATTTGAATTATTGAATTTGTTTACTTTCACAATATGTATAAAGGTAAATCAAGGAATGGTTTGATTTTAATGGAGATTTTTGTGAACACCGTCTGTACTTTTTTTTGGTTCTGGAGTTTTCAAGGTGCATTTTTGTAGAAATTGTAGCTCGAATTCATAATTTTCAGCAGAACACTATACTGGAACAAAATTTATTAGCACAATTTAAAATGTAAGGGAAACCTGTTTTCGCATAAAAAGCATTACACAAAACTTCACAAGACGTTATAAAAATAGTTTTCGCAATATAAATAAAAATAACTTTTTTGGTGCGGTTAACACGGACGGTATAAAAAAATTTTCGAGTCGAATATAACTCAAAACTTTTTATTTCATTTAATTAAGTACACACGTGAAAGTAAACATTTTATTGACATATCTACTTATTTTACACATAAAAATCGATTTAATCATTATTCTTCATAATCGCTTTCATCACTAAAAGATACCAACTCACTTGTCATTTTTTGAGGTACTATGTAGTCGGTAATCAGTTTTTTTTTACGACGTTGCTTGTTTCACCATACGTTTATATATTTCTCGATAGCCAGATATGCAGGATTAAAGTTCCTTTTGGAATTTTAAAGCTCTTTAATTGTTATCGATGGCCAGGAAATAATGTTCTAATTTATTGCATAGTTGGAGTCCGGCATAGATGTATCCGCTGTCATTTTATAGGGTTCTTGTTTTTTATCGGAAATATCTGTCACATAATTTCAATTTCATGGTCCTTGAGATTTCATCCTGAATTATATCGATAAGATGAATAATATATCAATAATCGATATAAAAAAGTGACCGTTGTTTTCATCAACAACATATATTTTAATATTATATACCAAACAAAAAATAACCGAAATATTTTTTAATTATGTTCCTTTTTCAAACACTGCTGATAACTTTGTTTATTATGTTTGACCTTCATTTAGCGACCAAAAACTATCGCAAAGATAAATACATAATACATGCAAAAAAAAAACGCATAAAAGAAATCGCATTAAAAAAAGAAATAGCAAAAAAAGTCGCACAAATATAAAATCGCACAAAAATAATCCGCATAAAAACAGGTTCCTCTGTATTTCAAACTCAGGTATTTAAAGCAGTGATGCTTTCATATTGCCCAGGTAACGAAGTTCTGCTATTTATATACGAAAATAAAAATACAACACTGCATTGTGGGATAATGGTATATGTCAAGTTGGCAGCAGTTCCACATCGACTGTCTTTACGTTACATTTAAATAAGCGGATATGGAAATAGAAGATGCCGAAATGCAGGCAATTAGGTATATTATAAAGGGCTGTTTTACCTAGATGTGAGTTAGTTATCGTTTGGCTGTCGTAAGATAAAGACGTTTTAAAGCGGAAATAAAAGTGGTATATAAGCGAATACTACGTTGTTGTAAACTGTATAAAAATTGTGTAGTAAATAAGAATATAGCAGTATAATAAAACGTTGTTCATTTTATTTTAACGCAATTTAAACGAACTCAAACGTTTTAAAAAGGTTAAAACGTAACAATGTAACAAAAAAAATGTACAAGGCTTTTTTGTGACTTACCCTTTACATCTACACCGGACATACCCGGGTATGCAAAGAAAAATGTTGTGAATTAGTTGTTAAAAATCAAAATGTAACATTTTATTATATGTAGTTTAATAAGAGCAATTAAAATAAAAAATAAATTAAAAACAATAAGTTTAATAAAAATATAAAAATAAATAAATATAAGTGGTATCAGGTTACACATCTGTCACAATTCGTTACATCAACGAAATGCTGGACACAAACTGGCTTTTTGCATTCTTTGCAAGATTTTCGTGTTGGCCGTTTTTTGGTACACAGATAGCAATTTCCTTTGTGCTTTTTTCTGCCAGAACTGTCACGTTTTTCGTGAGGATGGACTGGAAGATTTTCTACACCTATCATTACCGAATGTCCTAAGATACATTCAATTCCACTAAGTGATGGAAAATTTCGTATTACTTGAGCATTTTGTGAACGAGTCTGAATTTGCGGCAAAGCTAATTGTTCACTCAGCTGCTGAAGGAACAATCCTCTACAGCTCGTTGATTTTTTTAGGTGTGGATTATTTTCCACGCAGATCACAAATGCTGCAAATGCAGCCGCGTCAATAGTATTATAAAAAAATGCCAAGCGGCAATTCTCCGTATCTAGCTGCCATTTTGTTGTTTCGTATCTCAATCGTCTTGCCACTCTCTTCCATGTGTTAAAATTTTTTTGCTATTGTTTCTCCTCGTCGCCACTGTTATGTTTTCCAATCAAAAATGAAAACACAGGAAATATAGGATACAATTTAAGATATTCAATTTATTAAGAATTACAATTTAAGACATAATAAATGCAACCACGCGATCTGACTCTAATTGTATATATCAAAAACTCGAATATTAAATTAGCAACACACTCATCTACTCAGATGTACTGCATTGCTATATGTCTCCAAGTGAGCCGTGATAATACAATAATTAATAATTAAATACAATGTAAAAAACATGACACAAACAACCAAGACCTACTAAATTTGGATAGCTTTTTTTCCACTTGTTATGTTATATAATTTTTAATAACCAGCTTCTTATTTTGTTTTTAAAGAATTTTTAATGTCAGCTGACAATTGTAAATTTAATTCGAAAAATATTATAAATGTTGAGTTTTTACCAGTTCACTTAGAAAAATATTTAATTTTTTGATTTGACACGTCGCTTCACTAGATTTAATTAGAATAAAAACTGCACAAAAGAAGTAAAAGCGTTAAGCAAAAATCAGTGCATGTTCTGGTAAAACAGAACGTCTGGCAGCCCTATGTTTCATCAGCTGTTGTTCACATATTCGAACTAGTTCAAACAAAAATACAAGAACAAAATGACTGTTGATCTTGTTATTATTTCAATTATTGTAGATCTCCATTAGATATATATGTTCTGTCTTTCGTATCGTTAATAGGCGTTTCTCTTGTCCGTCCACAATATCTAGTGTTTTTTTTTCTTTTTTTTTTCCTTTTAATTACGGACAATAACTGCTACAAAGCTAAAATTAAAATAAAAAACAACTAAAATAAGTAAACACTGAAAAAGAAAAAAAATCAACAACACTCAACATTAAAAAATATATACATTTGACGAAAAAATATTATTTTAATTTTAACAACATCAATATAATAATAATTTTTTGAGGAATAACACAGCAATAAAATTTAAAATTAAAACAAAAATTACTACAATACTTGACCAAATAATTTGCAAAAGAAAATTGAAAAAAAAAAACAACAATAAATACTGTGCTGGTCACACAGTAATAAAACAAAATAAGTTAAATACAAATAACATAACAATAATAAGTCAGAAGAAACGAAAACAACAATATCAATATTAGAACAAGCGTAGCAAAATAATTCAATATTAATATTAAAACAAATAACAAAAACTTTATAAAAGTGTAGTGGGCAAGCACTTGCGTACAAAAATAGACACACACCCGACACCTAAATAAATAAACAAATTGAAAGGGCAGTGAAGACGGGCAATATTGAGCTAGTATTATATCCCCTATCATCAGTGTTTTTGTTTCCCCTCCTTTCCTTTTTTCCTTACTAAACCTTTAGTCGCGAGCCGCTTTTAGGGGTTGTTGTTAAACTATTCAGTAGCGAAGGTATAACACCGGCTACTGAATAATCGATCAGCGGCAACCAACTTCCTTGTCGTCCGCATCTGAAGAACGGTTGTTTTGATTTTTATTTGTTTATGGTTTTTTTATCCATTTTATTATTTATCGTTCATGTTCAATTTACGAAATGGCAGGCCGTTTTAGGATTGATTTCTGCAATGTGCGCGGGCTACAGGCGAACTTTTTCTCCGTGTATGCCCACATTTGTCTCTATAGGCCGAATGTTTTCGCCTTATGTGAGACCCAGGTTTCGGAAAATGCTGATCCACAGGATTTCCATATCTTTGGGTAACACCTTCTATCCCTTTTTAATTTTCACGGGGGTCTTGCAATGTACATTCGTGATGAAGTTGTGTACCAGTGCCGACAACCACTTGGCATGTATAATGCAGAATTTAACTGTCTTTGGGTTAAGTTTAGAATCAGGGCACATCTTTTGCATTTCGGGTTCTTGTATAGAAGCCCAAGCGCGGGAAGATAGGTTTCCATATCTGGCTTTGATTCTATTTCCGATTCCATATCAAGCATCCTTGCGAAATACCCGAACAGTGAAATTGTTGTTGCTGGTGATTTCAATGTTCATTATTCGACTTGGCGACGCCATTCAGGCCATACAACTCCAGAAGGCCAATACGTGGAGCTATTTGCCGCGCACAACCACCTTGCGCAATTAGTGAATGAACCTACTCACATATCGTGTGTACATGGGCACCAAATTATTACTCTCGACCTTTTCCTCGCTACACACCATGAAAAGTATGTAGTTGGGGTCCTTGCACCTCTCGGAAATTCGGATAACCGTACCATTTCTGCCTTTTTCCCATTCTCCACTCTTCACAACGCTTCACATACAGCTACGAAGCGCTTGGTTTTCAAATACGGGAAAGTTTGTTGGGCTGAGCTTAACGATTTCTATTGGCATTTATATTGTAAACTTTGATTCCTTGATTCTAACGTGAATGCCATAGCCGAAATGGTTGCCAATATAATAAAGCTAGGGATGGATAGCTTCATCCCATCCAGAAAGCTTCCGATTAAATATAGTAATAAATCTTGGTTTAATCAGACGTACAAGCTTGCAGTCAGATCTAGAGAGGAAGCATTCAGAAATTGGCGTAATAACAAATGCGATCATACCGATTCGCTACGCAAGCAGGCGAGATCTTAGTGTGCCGCAGTACTTAGGCGCGAAAAGACTCTATACGAACAGCGCCTAGATGCTAAAATTCTTACTTTTCCGCGGGGAAGTAAGAGCTTTTGGTCATTCATTCGTGCAGTTAAAAAGATTCTTGCAAATCTCGACGTTAATAAGTCTTCTGGGCCGGATGGCATTCCAGCGCTGGTCCGAAGTCGTGTTCATCGACGCCTGCGCGTCCATTGGCTAATCTTTTCAGTGCGTCTTATCTTCTTGCTGGAAGATTGCCAATGTAACGCCAATCTCTAAAAAGGATGAGGCTAGTAACCCTGAAAACTACCGCCCAATAGCAGTTTGTTCGGCACTTTCCAAAATTATGGAGAGTATGATTAATCATCACCTTGTGAAATATTTAGAGTCCAACAATTTGCTGAGCGATCGCCAATACGGTTTCCGTAAGGGTCGCTTTACTGGTGATCTGCTGGCGCTACTCTCTGATAGATAGGATAGGTCTATTCATAAATTTGGAGATAGTTGTGGCCCTGAATATTTCCAAGGTTTATGACAGAATCTGGCACGAGGCTCTCATATCCAAACTTATTGCTTTTGGTGTCGGTAGTCACTTCCCTCCATTCATATCGAGCTTTTTCAAAAATCGCACTATAAGAGTGGTTATAGATGGGATCTTATCCGACGAGTTCAGGATTAATTCAGGAGTACCACAAGGCGCTGTTCTTTCTCTAACTCTATTTCTAATATTTCTTAATGACTTTCTTTTTCTCACTTCTAATCCTATTTACTCTTTTGCAGATGACAGCAACTTTTGTCATTCATATTCTTTTGATCGTAGGCCAAGCCTGTTGGAGATTGGGTCGAAAAGGCAGAATATGAACGACAGGCTTACAAGCGACTTGGCGAAAATCTCTGAGTGGGGTCGCGCGAACAGGGTCGACTTTAACGCGCGCAAGATCCAATGTTGCCTTCTGACACACAGACGTGGTGGTGTGTTGTCATCTGTATCTATGGGTAATGTAGATATTGAGCAATCAGATGCTCTTGATGTTCTGGGCATGAGAATTCACTGTGACGTTCGTTGGAACGGGCACATATTTCGAGTGTCGAAAGAAGCATTTAAGTGCCTCGGCTTTTTAAGATGGCGTAAGAATTACTTCACTCCATCTGATCTTAATATTTACAAGACCTATATCCGGAATACAACTCTCATGTATGGGCCGGTGCTTCAAAGTCTATTTTGTAGCTTTCAACCGCGTACAGGAGAGGGCGAAGGTTCAACATTTTTCAACTTTATTATTTCGAGCGTAACTCCCCCTAAAAATGTTCTTTATAATTCAAAAATATGAAGATCGGGCGAGTTTAATACGTGGCGCATCGCTCTTGAAGTTTGGCTTGAAAACTTAACAAATAAAATTTTGATTTTTATTAAAATTATATTTATTCACTATATTTATTGTATGTACAAACGAATTTAATTTAATTTTTTTTAGTTTGTGTATTATTTTATTTCAAAAGAGGAATTTGTTCATATCAAGATAGAGCTTAAAATAATTCGCTATAATTTGAAATATCAATTGCTTTTCTGCTTCATTTTTGTATAAAATTAAATTAAAATCTTCCATTAGCTTAACTGCTCGTTCTGTCGAATCTTTTACAGCTTTCTTATTTCGAACGCTATTAAGGCCAACGTTAAAACTAAGTTCGTTATCCCAATCTTTTCGATCTTTGTTCATAAAGTTCGTTGGAATACACAACCTTTGAAAAAAAGAATTATGTGGCTTTTGTGATATAAAATATTCGATATTTTGTTAAGATAATTGACTAGTTTTTAGGGAGATCGATTATTCGACTTTTTCAAAAACCGGTTTTCGAATAATTCGAAAGTTTGCAATTTTAAAATTACCGGTTTTCGGTTAAGAATTAATCAAATAAGCTGTTAACCGGTTCTTTCATTAAAATAAAATACTCAATTCTTGTTGCATTAGCAAATAAAGTTTTTTAAATTTTTGTACCATGTCGTAGTGTATAGCAAGTAAGTATACTGGAACAACGTTCGGTTTTTTAAACATTTGTTCCTCGAAAACACAACGACCTAATATATCATCCAGTGATTATTTTTTTACAGCGTAGTTTAATTTTCAGTTGTTTTTATTTTGATGATCTGGACCTCAAAGTCTCTCTCACACTACCCGATGCTTACTGGCTTATCTGGAACGATTTCATGTCTAACTGATATGGGTTCCAAGCCATGCAAGCATTCGAGAGAATGAAATTGCTGATAAATGCGCAACTATAGGGTCCTCTCTGTCTCTCGTACAGGGAGACGTGCATGCGCGTCGTCGGGTTTGATGGATAAATAGGCACTGAGCAGGATGGAACACAATTGGACCAATATCACCGCTTGCGAAATACCCAAAATGCTTTGGCCTTCTATTTCCATGGAAAAAATACTAGGCCTTTTTTAAGAGTGGAAGAGGGTTGATCAAGATTTTTCGATCATAATTACCAGTCATTGTATAATAGGTCGCATGTCGGAGTGCATGGTATGCCCTGTTCATGGCTACTGTGGGAGCTGTCAGGATAAAGAGGAGGAGGAATAGATACAACACCTTCTCTGCGACTGTCCTGCTCTATGGGAGCGTAGACTTAGGCATTTGGGTTCATGATCTGATCTGATCTTGTAGATCTTTTTCAATGAGTCTACTTGATCATCATTCTCCATATATAAAATATTATATTTATTTACAGAAACTGAGAAAACATTATTGTTGCTCAAGTGTATCTACCATGGTTTTTACGTTCTTTGTAAGACGTTGAAGATAGTCATGGTATGAAAATAAGACTTTATATACTAAATTTGGAAAAATACTTAAACGATGAGCATATTTGCAATAAAAAGTATTAAAACGTATTAAAATTCCATATATTTAAATTAACCGATTCTTCGTGTTAAAATAACCGGTTTATTCGCTATTCGAAAAATGAACATTTTAAGAAAATCGTATTCGACAAAACCAAAAAAACCTGTCGAAGAATAACCGTTCGATCTCACACTAGTTCTTTAACTCTGATTTAGTAAAATTATCGAGAAATTGATCATTAACTTTTTCGTCTCATATGATACCTTTAGACTAAAAAAGCTGCTCCAGTTAAATTGCGAAACTGTACCACCAAGAAAAACTATACTTAATTCAAGAAGTTCTTTATAATCATCACGTGGTTGTTTTACTTTAAGACTTTGAGATATAAATTTAATAATCTCAGATACACTCTCAATGGCATTTTTCACTTTCTGATCTTCAATTCCAGTCATAAAGTTTTTTCAATCAATCAATTTTGTTCCAATTTTGTCTGCTGAATAACTGAACAGTAGGGCCTGATGATTTATGAATTTTTTCATCGAAAAAACCTCTTAAAATCATTTCATAGATGTGATGGTAAATATAAGGGGTCCTTTCCGATGGCTTTCTTTAAAAGAACACAAGCACTTTGAATTCGACCTAAGTTAAAAGCTGTGGTATCTCAATATAAAGCTTCTACTTTTTCAATTAGATTCCATTCTTGCAACAGGTCATAAACTACTACCGCTTGTTGCTTCCCTGTTCCAGATGCTATTGTTCGGGTTCCAAATAATTTGTCTTCACCTTTGTATGATATGACTATTGAAATTCGATCAATGGATTTTTTTTTTCGATTAACGATGGTAAAATTCTACCATCGCAATGAACTGTAATGTCACCATTTTTTTTGAAATTTATTTTTAATTTTTTGTGCAATTTTTACTCGAACTTCTGAGCCGATTTTGTGAATATTGATTTATTTTATTTATTATTAACTCATCTACTTCATGATTTAAAGATTGATGAGTTGCTACAAGTATCCGCACAAGCGTTACGGTCACTAGTTATACATTTGTCCAAAACTGTTGCAAGATTTTCGGTTATAAAATTTATTTTTATTTCACAAAAACTTTGTTACTAGTGAATTGTATATAAGGCTATGTCCGAGTTCGGAATACCTGCCAAACTTGGATGACTATGTAGGATGAACGCTCACAGATACAAAGTCATTAGTGAAAATAGCCAAGGACCTGTCGGTGCCGTTTTTTACTAAGAGTGGACTCAGACAGGGGGACAGTCTATCTAGCTGTCTATTCAACATTGTAATGGAGAAAATAGTAAAAGATGCAGTAGTGAACACCAGTGGCACAACTTATAACAAGAGCCACGTGCTTCTGGCATATGCTGATGATATAGACATAATGGGTCGAAATTTACGAGATGTCACGTCGGTATTTTCCAGAATTGAGAGAGAGTCAACTAAACCAGGACTGTTGGTGAATGAAGGCAAGACGCAGCTAATAGTCTTCACGGAAGTTAATAGCGCACGAGTTACGTCAACCCTCCATTCCAGTAACTCGATATACTCCCTGTCTGTTAATTGGCAATAATAGAAACATGCTTTGCTCAATTTAGTTCAACGAACTTAATTTCAATTAATCAGCAATAACAACAGTTCCCAAAATTATCAAGTTTAACGAACTGCATACTTCTGGTATGACAATGTTTCGAAATAAATAGTCAGCAATAATTATTAATGAACTTAATTTCAATTAATCAGCAATAACAACAGTTCACAAAATTATTAAGTTTAACGAAGTGCATACTTCTGATATGACAATGTTTCGCAACATAATAGTCAGCAATAATTAACGTCAGCTAAACATAATAATATTAAGTTTATAAATATCGCAATTATTTTTAAGTTCTTTAGTCTTAATTTGGAGTTGAATAAAGAAAAGTAAAAAAGAAAAAAAATTTATTTTGTTTTTTTATTTTTTCAAAAAAGCTCGGACTCATAAGTGGCGCAGTCGTTGTAAATGAACATAGTGACGGGAAATATTGCATATCCTAAAGGACACAATAACAAAATAATTCTTGTGAAAACTGAAATTAATAGTCTAAAGACTTTAGGAAAATAATCACAAAAGAAAAAGGATATTTTTTTTAACACAAAATAAAAGTGGTCTAAAGACTTCATTGTGTGAGTTTTTTATCGTCTAAAGACAATATAGCACCAAAGAGCTATAGAAAGAAAAACACAAAACAATGAAATTAAAAGTGTGTATATATACAGTTAAATACCACTTAAGTGTCATTGTAGTCGAATAACACTACATATAAAAACAAGACAAAAAAAAGAAAATGCCCATTGAATACCAACCAACAATTCTATCGGGGTCTGACCTTCCGAAAGAAGTGGCCCGTATTAAGGAGTTCCATGGTACAAAAGAATATGATTTGTCGTCTTTCATCAGGGAAGTGGAAATAATACTACCACTGTTCCAGGGAAACCCCATCTTACAGCAGTTTGTGTTTGAGAGGTACATCAGAAACAAAATTCAAGGACCAGCTTTACAGGTAGTGAGAGCTTTGGGATCAGAACAACATGGAACCAAATAAAAGAGGAACTTGTCAAACTTTGTTGTTAAGGAAAGTTATCACAGTCTCTACCACCAGGCTATTAATATGAAAAATTATAATGTAAGTGAATATTTTAAGAATCTTAGAAATTTATTAGATAAGTTAAATAATAAATATGAATTCGATACGAATAAACCTAAAGAGTTTTCACCTTCCACTGATAAATCAATCATTCTTAAAACATTTTTGAGTAGAATTCACCCATGCTTATCTAGCATAATTTATAGTAGAAATATATCCACACTTAGGGAAGCTTATTACGTTTTAGAAGAGACAGGAATACTAAGACAATATGACAATAGATTTCCAAAATACTCATATACACGTCAACAACACCAACAACAAAGACACTATAACGAAGACGGACAAAACAGGACATATCAACAGAAATAGATGTATCAAGGACAACCATTTCAAAATTAATATAATAATAATCCTTCTCCAATTTGTCAAAATATAAATTATAATCAATCTCGACAAAATATTTTTAACATAAATAATTCTCAACAATCCAGGCGTAGTCAATAATTAAACCGAACTTTTAATTACACTAACAACGGGCCTACTCCAATGGAAGTAGACCATATTGAACACAATAGTACAGAGGAAATAAATTTTCAATGTCGTGCCCAAAAAATCGTTTACCGATAATTGAACTAAAAATAGGAAACACAAACCTCAAATGTTTACTTGATACAGGATCAACAACCTCTCTGTTTAATAAAAACCTACTACCTTAATTTAAAAGAACAAAATTAAAGAAACCAATATTTTTTAACACAATAAATGGAAACTTTTGTAACGAGGAGGAAGTTATTACACCTCTTCCCAATGAATTTAAAGAAGACAATCTGATGCGTTGAAAATTGACCAACTTTAATAAGAAAAATTTCGATGGTTTAATAGGACAAAATATATTAAAAGCCTTTTCAGCAATTATAAACCTTGAGCAAAACTTCCTTCAAATAAATGGTAATAAAATAAAATTTGTAGACTCCTGTCCATATAACTCAGAAGAAATTCAAATCTTAGAAGTGCAATCAGACAATATCTTAGATAATTTAAAACGTGAAGATATGAATAAAGAAGAGGAAAAATTTTTAACAGAACTTATTTCAAAAAATTCTGATCTCTTTTTTCAAGAATTTTTATAAAATGCAAAATTCCAAATTAAGTGCAACCCAATACAAGGAAAATAAAATTATTTTTGTAATTCAAATACCTAAAGATATACGGAAATTAAAAAGATCATTTTTTGTACATATACCAAATGAAAACCAAGAAGAGCTTATTTTTAAAAATAAAGAAATATTGAAGATAAATAATACAATGTATGATTTCACTAATGAAGTAAGACGAAGTAATCTAAAAAAGTCTAACCTTTGTATTTTTACAAATAATTGCCTAAGAAAAAAATAGACAAATTGAAACCATAGAAATAAAACCAGGTTTAATAACTTTAAAAAATCATGTAAATTCCATAGTTAATAGTACTTGTAACAACAGACAGTTTAATTTAAATGGAAATAAACTTATAACATTTAACGATCGTAAATTAGAAATAAATGAAGATCTTTATTTATCTAATCTTTAAAATTTTGATGATAAATTTGAGCAACATTTTCTGATTAATAATAACTTTAATTTAAGTAATATCACATTCCAGTTGACGTTTGATGAAATAATATCCAATCAGATCGAAAATATTAAAAAAATTGAAGAATTCAGATTTCATAAAAAATTCAATTATACCTTTAATGGCCTAGCTTTGACAATCAGTCTACTTGCTCTGAGCATAGTAGTCATGTTTTGCATATATAAAAAGATAGAATAGAATAAAGTAAAAATAACTGAAAAAACTCAGGAGAGTTTTCGGTCAAACGGAGAAGGAGTTACGTCAACCCTCCATTCCAGTAACTCGATATACTCCCTGCCTGTTAATTGGCAATAATAGAAACATGCTTTGCTCAATTTAGTTCAACGAACTTAATTTCAATTAATCAGCGATAACAACAGTTCACAAAATTATCAAGTTTAACGAACTGCATACTTAATTTCAATTAATCAGCAATAACAACAGTTCACAGAATTATTACGTTTAACGAACTGCATACTTCTGATATGACAATGTTTCGCAACATAATAGCCATTTTAATTATTTGAAATATTTTTCAACACACGTCAGCTAAACATAATAATGTCAAGTTTATAAATATTGTAATTATTTTTAAGTTCTTTAGTCTTAATTTGGAGTTGAATAAAGAAAAGTAAAAGAAGAAAAAAACAATTTATTTTGTTTTATTATTTTTTCAAAAAAGCTCGGACTCATAAGTCACGCGGCTTGGACCATCATAAGGCATAAATAACTTTAATTTTGAAGTCGTGGATAACTTCCTTTATCTCGGTTCCGCCATGTACAAGAACAATAATATCAGTCTGGAAATAACAAAAAGAATCTTGCTTGCCTACAGATGCTATTACGGACTTAGTAAGCATTTTCGTGATAAGACCTTGAGTAGAAGAATAAAACTCCACAGACGTTAATTTTACCTGTTTTGCTGTACTGTGCCGAATCGTGGGTGATGATGCAGGTTGATGTGACGATACTACGAGTTTTCAAGAGAAAAATTCTGCAGAATATACGGACCTGTTGTTCTGAATAACGAGTATCGGTACCTGATGAACTCTGAACTGTATGCACTATATCCCGATATCAATTTGATTAGGCGCATCTATGTGCAACAATTGCGTTGACTAGGACATGTTGCGCACATGAGTAAAAATTCCAAAGCTCGAAAGGTGGTTGATACGGAACCTGAAGGTCAACGTAAGAGAAGGTGACCAAAACTCCGTTAGAAAAACCAGGTCGATGAACTTTTGAAACTTGGTATGACTAACTGGAGAAGACGCGCACAAGTTCAATGCTCTTTGGCTTCCATATGCTCGGCTATTGCCCAATTGAGGTTGCAAATACCCATATAAGTAAGTAAGAAGAAAATGATTCAGAGTGAGTGGTTCTTCTTCATGAGGACTAACAGGCAAACGATTCAATAGCCTTGATTTAACGTTATTTTCAGTCTCGATGAGCAGGGATTGCAGCACGTGTTCTTTATTAATGTCTGGCATAAAACCCGCTTGACACACTGCACCATTCTTTCCAACACTCCACTCTCAGAGGATTTTTCTGGACAATTTATTAGCCACTCAACACCCTTTGAAGGTAATACATGTTGAATACGTTCAGCCTCAAAAACCTCCTCAAAGCGTTTGGCCTCCTCATTTGCACCAATAAAATTCTTTCTATTGTCAGATCGAATCCTTGTATGAGCTCCTAGGCGATTCATAAAATTTTCCAATGCGATGATGCAAGAATCCGTTGATAAATCATAGACGATTTCAAAATGAATAGCGCGTATAGTTAAGCAGGTAAATAATGCGATCTATCTTTTTTAATTCTACGTCTAATGGTCCAAAGTAGTTTAGACCGGTATATTTAAATGCAGAAATATATAGGGGGTGTAGGTAGATTGCCTCCTCGTGGTGCACCTTGGATTAGTGGAGACTGGACGGCCTTCGGCGTAGGGGTACTTTCGGCAATGACGAAGTTTTGATGAATATGCATTGATCATCAAAATAAATAACTTTGCCGTCTCCAGCGAATAATCTTACTTATCTGTACGTGTTTTAAATTTTTAATAAGTGTTTTGTTATATTTTTAGTCCATTTGGTAAGTATTTCGTGTACAAAAATTTGTTGCGTTTAATACATTATTGATCCAAATTTATTAAGTATTGTTCATTATATTACAAAAACAAATAAAATCTTTGCCTTTGTTAAAGATTCATTAAATAATAAAAAACTGAAGCTATTGATTTCAGTGTACATTCGGCGTTTAAAATTGGAGCACAATCGGCCATTGCAGATTCCAATAATGATTATTAGGTTCAATATTTACATATACATATTTATATACAAATTTAAAATGGTTCAGAACTATAAGCCTAGGACTCAACGAGTTTGATTGACGAAAATGGGATGAATAAACCAGAGTCAGATGTTTCACGTGACCTTGAGACTACAACATCTGTCGGCGAAATATATAACATTATAAGCCAAATAGTTGAGAAGCGTTAAAAAAATATATCCTTTAGAAAATAGAAATTCTAACCACACCACTACTACTACAGTCTAGGTTCACTTCAAAGCAAGTAGGTATCTAAGAAAGGAGTTCTTAATGTGTATTTAAAAATAAATGGATCAGTTGTTCATCTTGAACTTTTTAATATTTAGCTACCTTTATATTTTTATAATGTACACATATATGTATGTACGTACACATACGAGTAAGTATGCGTATTTTTTGTATATATGCACGTGATTGCAGTTAAACGAAAGTGACTGACTGACGCTGGTGGGAATTAATATTGGCTCATAACAAGCAATTAATTTTTTTTTTTTTTGTGAATTGGGTTTTTACCAACTAATTACCTTTTAAAATATGGGCGCCGAATGTGCCTCGTCAAATGCCGAAGGTACCCCGGCATGTGGCACCTCCGTCGAAATTGACTTTTTTGCTAATTCTAAGAAATAAGTAAACAATGCTAAGTTTTCGCAGCGTCTTGTAACGGTATTTCATTGTTCTTTATCCAAGAACAACAACCAGACATTTGTATATCTGTTGAATAAGTTCTTAGATTAGGGGTCTAAAATAGTGCCGAATGTGACCCAGTCTGCCCTACGCACTAAATGGTCTACGTTCTTTAGCGCGGCCCTTTTTCTCTGTCTATAGACTTCTCTATTGTTTATTCTTTTTGATTATATGACTTGGGCTGGTGGCTGCAATGTGGTGGATTTAGTAGCACCATTCCGGTAAAATCCTGGCCGGCCTTAAAGTACGTTCTTCGTCCGTCGCCGTTAGTGTAAGTTGGAGGTGTAGTTTCGGTTAAAAAAGGCTCCCGATTAGCGCTGGTCTGCCTTTGGACACTTGTACCTATTAAGGCTGGTGCCAACCATTGTATGGTCTTCCTGGTTGCATAGATAATCACGGGACCTTTATATTGACTACACATACGGGCAAGGATAGCCGCTTTAAGTGGAGCCGTTTCTTTATGGACAGGGAAAACAGCAAACCTAATTTTTTTAAAACTTCTGCTCTCATTCTTGCAGGTGAACGCAAGCCGTTTACTAGGCAAGTTCCTGTTAGCCTAGCTGCAACCTCTGCTCACTGAGGCTTCCAAAAAATTGCGGCTAAACCCACCAAGGCTACTCCTAAGTTGTGTATCGACTGAGCAGACTGCTCAGTCTGCTTTTTAGTCCTCCTAATGTGGTTGTCAGGGATGTATTGTTTTGGGCGGTAATTGATAATAGCACCCTGAGGGCACCATCACTTTCCCAAATTGGAAGCTAGTGAAACAGTCTCTCCTCAAGATACTTCTGGAAATTATGTCCTCTAAACCAGGCCATTCACACAGTTGCAGAGATGTTATGTGGCTTCAAGGGTACATCAAGATAGTAGCTTGCTCAGATCTCCACTCAATGAAGCTCTACAAAACTGTTATTGCAAAAATAGAATAGGTCTGGCCATGGGCTAAGCTTGATGCTACCCCGTTGGACCAGATCCCTTAGCGCTGCCAATCAAGAGCTGACATTTCTGCCGAGCCCTCATCTTCCGAAGAAATACTTCAGATTCTGAAGCTCAGTAATACCGACCTACCCACCGATAACTGGAGGGTAGCGAATATTAGTGACATTCGCGTTGCGACTATTATCCTCAACCAACAATCTATTCTCCCGATCAAGGGCACCGATGGCGTAATCAATTATATATTTGGATACATTACTTTAGATATTTACAAAGCTGATGTCGTAGAGTTAAACATCCTCAAGCTAGGCATTTGATCACGCGGGCATATTCTGGTAACTCTGTTCCGATCGCTGCGTGGTGTCAAACGAGGATTTAGAAATCCAATAGTCGCAAAGCTCCTCCTCTAATAGTAGCATCAAGAATTTTGGAATGGTGGGAGATCTCTTTTATACTATTTATATCAATCCCGGCGCTCCCTCTCCGTTATTGGAAGAGGG
This sequence comes from Wohlfahrtia magnifica, assembly GCA_023159175.1. Classification (NCBI taxonomy): domain Eukaryota; kingdom Metazoa; phylum Arthropoda; class Insecta; order Diptera; family Sarcophagidae; genus Wohlfahrtia; species Wohlfahrtia magnifica. The sequence goes on along the minus strand of JAKWBJ010000168.1, from coordinate 1,234,341 downwards.
CGAAGCGGATGTGACTTTGGTTATCTTTAATGTTGAGGGCCTCCCTTCATCTTCATCACGCTAAGGCCGCATTAGTGGATATACTCCCGCATCTTTCCAAAGTAGACTGGAAGCTCATTCTCGTCCAAGAACCCTTGTATTTTTGTCTAAACCTCTATTAACGCTTTCCTTCTCCAGATTTAGTAACAAGGACACCGTGACTGTGGCGGTCGATCTGGATGAGAAACCTCTTTTATCCTCTAATGAACGAGGTGACTATTTTTTGATTTAATTGTTGCAAATAACCTTCGTTTTGCTAATCGTGGTGATACACCAACCTTTATTACCTCTAATAGGTACTGGACAGCTTCATTAGTGAACACATATCTGGTATTATTAGGGACTGGTATGTGTCTGATGAATGCTCCTTTTTGGACCACAGGTGCATGAACTTATCTGTCAATATAATTTCCACTCACAGGAAGAGCCTTGCTGCTAGCAGAAGAGCCTTCTCGCTTTTCATGGAGAAACTCGGAACAAGTCTTTAACGGTCTTTTCCTCCCATTCAGAATCGTTCGGATTTTAATAGAGCAGTGGATTTTCCACTGCGCTTAATTTGAAGTCCTTTCACCATTCCTATGGAATTTTGCGGTTAACATGCTCCTTTCTCGGCTTAACTTCTCTAGTAATAGAATCGTCGGTTATGCGGAGGATATCGCCATCGTAGTATCTGGCATTTGTCCACAGACACTGTCGGACAAGCAAAATTTTGACCTGGGAATTGTCCAGGGAATTCTTTTTGGTGTAGCGAGTTTGGGCTTAGTGTAAGCCCTCGTAAGACAGATTTAATGCTCTTCACTAGGAGGTATAAAGTTTCTTACTTTACACTGCCCAGTGTGGAGGGGGCTGGGCTTAGCTTAAGTCAGACCGTCAAATATCTGAGCTTTATTCTTAACCCCAAGCTAAGTTGGAAGGCTAACTTGGCTGAGAGAGCTCGTAAAGGGACTGGTGCCACCAACTGTTGTTGTTGTTGTTGATAATTACATTCTCACATAAAAGAGGTACGAGTAAACCTCACCTCCGTTATATTAAGCACATGGGGTGATATTCTGTCTTCAGAAATTGTAATTAAAGTAACTAAATTGAACGTAAGAAACTAAAATGTTAAAAACAGAAAAATCTGCACAATTTACAAAAAAATTTATTTTTTAAACAAAACACTTAAAAACTGCTCAATGCTTAAAAAACTGAAAAATACAGATTGCTTAGGCGTAGACTCAAAAATAATAGGTTTTCCCAAAAGGAGAAATAAAAAGAAAATTGAGAATAAATCTCTTTATTTAAAAAATATTACCTTATAAATGGTGATATACATACAAAATATAAATATGTATATATGGAATATATAGTATATATATGTTGCGGTGGTTAAGTATATAATAATAATAAAACCGAGTTTGACTACGGTTAAAATATTAGCCAAAAAACAAAGTTTAAGTACCGTAACTCACTAGAGCTTATTTTTTATTTTCATCCTTGATGGATGAAAATATAATAATAATAATAATGAAAATATAATAATAAACTAAATTAAATAGGACTTGTACTTAAACATTGCCGGCCACCTTGCAACACGTAAAATAATTGCACATATAAATAGTAATAAATACAAGTGAGCCAATAGGGACTCGAGTTGAAAATAGTTTTGTTGAAATATGAATTTATATGTACAATATTTGAGCCATTAAGGACTCCTGTTGATATATATAAACATTTTTTTTTCTATTATAAATATGAGTCATAATGGACTCCTGCTGTAAACAAGTGTGAATTTGATATTAAAGTTCAGTGTTAATGCAATATGACAAGTTTTGCTATTGGACGCTTTACGATACCGTTCTTTGTACGAATATCGGCAACGCGAACATGACCGTCGGAACCAAAATAAATTTTTTCGACAATACCTAAATTCCATGCCGTCGCGGGTAGTTGTTCATTCCTAATAACGACCAAATCCTTGGATTCAACATCTCTTTGTGAATGTTGCCACTTGTAACGTTTATGTAAAGAGGACAAATATTCCCCCTTCCATCGTTTGCAAAAATTATGAACTAAAGCTCGAATTTTACGATACCGATTAACGATATTTACTGGATAATCCAGCATCGATGGCTCTGGCGGTGCCAGAATAGGTTTACCGATTAAAGAGTGACCTGGTGTCAATGCGACAGGTTCACTAGGATTGTCCGGCATTGGACACAAGGGACAAGAAGTAAGGCAAGCTTCATTTTGGCCAAAACAGTAGATAACTCTTCGAATGTATATCGGGAAGATTGAGCTTTCTTTCGAAAATAAAGATTAAAGCTCTTAACACCAGCTTCCCACAAACCCCCCATATGGGAAGCGCCGGCTGATATAAATTTCCAATTCAAATTAGTATAACCAAGATTAGGGCATATCCTAGCCTGGAATTCCTTCAAAAAGGTAGTAAAATCTCTAAAGATTTCATTTGACGCATCCACAAAATTGGTACCATTATCAGAGAAAATGGTGTGGGGACAACCTCTTCGCGAAATAAAGCGATTAAAGGAAGCCAAAAATGCATCTGTCGACAAATTCGAAGCAGCTTCCAAATGAATAGCCTTGGTAGCAAGACAAACAAATATGCAAACATAGCCTTTAGTGATCTGACAAGATCGACCACTAAAAGTTTTAACATCAAAAGGCCCAGCAAAGTCAACCCTAGATTAGTAAATTGTCGATCCAAAGTAGTCCTCTCGGGGGGACTGCATTTCCGTTTGCGTTCAATTGTACAACGCCTACACCCATTAATAACGGTAGGAACCAGAGTACGCAATTCTGGTACCCAATACTTAAATCTATAAATGCGCAACATTAATTGATTACCACCATGTATGGAAATCAGATGCACAAACTCAGCTAGGAGTCTAGCAAATCGACAATGATATGGTAAGATAACTGGATATCGTTCACCGTATGATAGTGAAGGTGACTTTACAAGTCGACCGTTCAATCTCATAAGTCCATGTTATCCAAAAATGGATTCAATGGGACTAAAGAGCTCTTCGCAGGTAAAAGAATCTTACCCGAAATAAGCCTTTTCCGCAACAATAGCCAAGCGCAATTTCACGATTTTAACTTCAGATGAAGTGATTATGATCGAATAATATCCAACATAATAGTGCAATCGGTCCAGCAATATATGCGCCCAATAGGAATATCAATTTCCCTAAGCAAATTCCCTAAAAATTCCGCTGCCAACACAGCACCACACAATTCATGACGAGGGAGAGATACCGATTTAATAGGGGCTACTCTTGTCCTTGAAGACAACAAATGACTAAAAATCGTGCCATCTGGAGTTCGAATGCGAACCGCGTATGCTTTTTCTGATGCATCAGAAAAACATGCAATTCGGCAGCAGATTTCCTAGAAAAATTCATCCATCTCGGTATCTTGATTTTATTTATTTCGTCGTAGCATTCAACAAATTTTATCCATTCTCTCTTCGTAGAAGCGGATTCATCCCAATCAATATTGTCCTGCCAAATGCGTTGCATAATAATTTTGGCCATGACAATCACGGGACTTTACTAGCCAACGGGGTCAAAAAGTTTAGCGATAGTAGACAAAACTTCTCTTTTCGTGTAACTTGACTTCAATAGGTTTGACCCTAAAAAAGAAAGATTCTAATTGTGCATTCTACAAAATCCCTAAATTCTTAGAGTTGCTAGACTGTTAAAAGTTTTGCGTCAACTAAATGTTCCGTGGGCAAACCTGTTAGTACTGAAGGCTCATTCGAAGTTCATTTCCTAAGCTCAAAGCCAGCCGAAGGCAAGGCTGCTAGTAATTGATCCTTAGAAATCAAGGCAGTGGATGTGCTCCCGTCAAAACGTCGTCAACGTGCGGCATGCCTTCCTCAAAATGTCGGATGCTAGAGGTAAAGTTTCATGGCAATCATCAGCTAATTGAAGTAATGTCTTAATAGCTAAATAAGGAGCGCAATTCACACCGAAAGTCACAGTCTGAAGTTCGTATTCAGTCAACTGACTATCAGGGAAGCTTCTATAAATGAAGTATGCGAAGGATGAACCCTGATTTGGCGATACATTTGTGTGATGTCACAATTCAAAACATACCTAAACGATCGCCAATGAAATTTTAAAATTACCAAATCGACCTGCAAAGTTCGAAGCGTTGAAGACTGCCCTAAGTTTCTTGGTCTTCCTATCAAGCCTAATAACAGGATAGTGCAGTAAGTAACACGAATAAGTTACCACTTTGTCCTACAGGTTTCATATGTCCTAAGCTCAAATATTCCTTCACAACCGCATCATACATATCCCTAATGTCCGGTCTGCGCAAAAAAGATGATTCAATTCTAAAAAATTGCTGTAAAGCACTAGTCCTCGTGATACACCAGTTGATCGATCGAGGGAAGTCGGGTTTAAAAGGAAGCGTTACGATGTACCTTCCACTAGAATTTCACTGTGTCATAGATTTATAATTCTGCTCACGAATTCTATCTCCAGGAAATAAAATCCTCGCCTTCGGGATTTCCTCAAACTCCCATTATTTGAGCAGATTTCTATTTAAATTATCTTCCTCGGAGAGGGTAATAGCATTGATATAAACACAGACAATAGAATTCTTAACCTCGTGATCCATCCTAAAACAGTTTCTTGAGCTAACAAGTATCCGAAAATATTCCTCTTAAGTCCACCCAAGAGAATATTTGGATATATATCAGCACCAAATAAAATATCAACAGGGCCACTCTTATAAAAGTTCGGATCTGCAAGTTCAAGGTCCGGAATTTTACCACTGATATGTGAAGGTAAAACAAACGAAGGCAAATTACCGGAAATTTAAGGTAATACAAGGGCAGATATCTCTAAATCAACACTATTATCAATCAGAGAACCTATTCGAAGTGTACAAACTTTTCTAGATAAAACAGAAGTATTCCTATTGACGCCGGAAATCTTAATACTCGTAGAAGTCGTCGGAAGTCGCAATTGAATTGACAGGCGTTCCGATATAAAGGAAGCTTCCGAAGCAGGATCAACCAAGGCCCGTGCGGATACGTGATATCCGGGCATAAAATCGTAACCATGGATGTTCCCAATAACAAGGAGCAATCTCGCGCAAGATGAAAAACTTAACGATTATTATTTTAATTAGAAGCCCTAGATGTAGAAGATCCTGAATTATCAATATTCACAGGATGAGCCACTGGATTTGTTGACATATTCCTTTCCTGAAAACGATGGCAAAATCTCAATAGATGACTTTGGCCCGGACACAAAATGCAGGTAGATGCCAACGAATTATTCGAAACATGCGTCCGTACCTTATTATTAACCTCTTTTCCGCCAACTGATTTCTCTGTATTTCAGTATACACCACAGTGACGACACCAATGACAGTTAATAAAGTCGAAATTAGCTGTTTACAAATGTAATCAATAATAAAATGAAAACAAAATTTAAATTTATATCAGAGATAAAAAGAGATAGTTATATTGGGTGTTAAAATTTGCTATTTCATATTCCATACAGAGAATTACAACAGCGTTGTGGATTTTGACTCTTTTTCATGTCAATGACACTTTTTATGGCCCTTTTTAAGGTATCCCTTTTTGATCCTTTCATTTTCAAGAGCACAAGTTCAAAATTCCTCATGAAAATTCTCAGTAGAATTAGCTTTTTTTGCATGAGTTTTGTGAAAATATATATATAAATTGCATTCGATATTATTATTACAACAGCTAACTTTTATGCAACTGTCATATTCTATACATACCTATTTTTTTCATATAAAGTTTGACAATTGTGTCAAATTAACTGATGATCATCTGCGATTATGCCCAGATTAATGTATGTGTTTCGGCTTAAGTTTTGACAGCGTGCCATCCATATGTTCATATTTGCAGCAAAATAAATGCGAATCGACAAGTATTACATTCCCAAATATCTAATTATATTAACTTATGTATACATATATTTTTGTTTATTTGTGGTTAAATCAAAAAGAATAGATGAGCAGCTGGTTTCGTCAAGCAATATGGAAGACCATTAGGAAACATATATAATCGTGGGTATTAAAATTTTATGTTGAAAAATTTTGGAGTAAAGTTGTTTTGAGTGATGAAAGTAGGAGTATTATATTCAAGTGTGACTAAAACAAAAAGTTAAAAAACTAGAAGTTTCGATATCAAAACTTGACTTGATGCCTCATTCTACTTATTAGTCACTTGACATAAGAACCACAGACTATTTGATAAAAACAAACAAGGCTGTAAGACTGCTCTTCCTAAAGGATATCACAATAATTCAAGTGAAACTACGAAACCTTACAGTTCTATGTAAAATAGAGTTTTCGAGACAACCTATTTGATAAATTGGATGATCTAGTACAAAAAATTTGGAATTAAAAACAAACAAGGCTGTAAGACTGTTCTTCCTAAAGGATATCACAATAATTCAAGTGAAACTACGATAAAAAATTGTATTTAAATTTAATGATTAAATATGGCTCTATACAATATAAATTAGCGATAAAACGATTTTTAATATTTTTTTGGATAATTAGTCACCTGATACTGCAGAGCATGTACACTTTTCTGTGTGCAGAAAATTGAATTTTTTAGTTTTCTTTAGGCTTAAAGGATATGTTATGCAAAAGCTCATATACTTTTGTTTTATTTTTCGCGTAGATTTACATATATATATATTTACGTATATATATATATATATGTACGTAAATATATATATATATGTAAATCTACGCGAAAAATAAAACAAAAGTATATATATATATATATATATATATATATATATATATATATATATATATATATATATACATATAAATTTATAAATATATTTAAAAACTACTAGGAGGCAAAGTTAATATATATATATATATATATATATATATATATATATATATATATATATATTAATTATTATTATATATATATATATTAATATATATATATATATATATATATATATATATATATATATATATATATATATATATATATATATATTAACTTTGCCTCCTAGTAGTTTTTAAAACTATCCCTGTTTAAAAATAAACTTACAAACTAAAAATATAAAATTGTAAATCCATGCTTTCCTCTCTCAATTTGCTCGAATTGTGGCTGGAAAAATGGACTCCAAGTAAAAAATTAATTATTAATTATAAAGTATTTCTAAAAAGTATTTTTTTCTTTTTGATAATATTGACTAATATTTGAATGTATTTGTGAATTGTTTTTTAGTCTTAACATTAATTTACAATTTAAGTATGTATAATTACTTTGATTTTAGTTTAATGTATTGAATTAACTGTTAAAATTCGTTTTTTTTTAATTAAAATAAATTGTATTTTATTTTACAAAAAACTTGACCCTATTTTACTTTAAAATACCCTTTTCAGGCTCTTTTTTCTCAGATACCCTTTTTATGACACTTTCGAAATTTTCAACGACAGCACTGAAGTACAATTTCAAAAATTTTGTTGCATAGTTGTTGTCACTTTTTTGTTGGTGTGTCATCACTGTGTAAATTTGTTGTACACTGTGGTACAGTGTTGCCATAATTTTTGTCAGAAAAACTGAAAATTTAGAAAAAAAAAATTGTTTTTCAATTGAAAAAACTGCACAAACCTGAAAAAGTAAGCAAATATACATATGCGGTTATGTTCTGTAAACCGAAAACGAGTGAAATTGTAATCAAACCAATTTTTAAAAACAAATAAAACTTAAACGCTAAAATTATTTTAATAACACTATGCAACAATCAAAAATATCTTGGATAACCCCAATTTTTTTTGATGCGCTGTGGTCGCAAATATATATCATCAGCATTTTAGATTCTATGGATATTTTTTTATTCTTTTTCAAAAATGTGAGATTTTTGTAGAGGCTGCTTTATACATCTTATTATAACTTTAAAATGATTTGTTCGATTTCGTTAAGCTATATGTTAGAAAATTCCAAATTATTCCAGCTTTAGGTCTTTCTAATATCATTTCTAAAACGACTGCAGAAAAAACGCAACTTTTTTGAACTTAAATGTGAGTATCACACACTGTGATATTCAGTGGCCAAAATAAAGTGATAATTACTCTGACGAAAGGTACGAGTAAATCTTGCTACAATTATATTCATGATATAAGAAATAGAAGGTAGTTCCACTCAAAATTGTTTGACAATAAACGAGATTCTGGAAGTTTGTTTTATATGTAAACATCTAAAAAAGAGCGTTGCCACATGCAGAAAAAGGATTAATATTCCCCGAAATTTTTTACAATTTTGTGTAATTTAATCAAGATTTTTAAATTTAGAATATTATTTAGAATTTTGCAGCAAGTACCAACGTTAATTTTGAATATATAATATGTGTATGTTTTTCAATACAGGCTATTTCAGGATAAATTCTAAAAGATATGTATTGAAATAGGGAATTTTAAGGTTTTATTAAAGATTTGTTTTAAGCTGTTTTCTTTTTGATTTTTTTCTTTGTTTGCACATTTAACATTTTGTTTTTCCTTATATTACGGTTTAATAATCGAATTCGCAAAAAAAATATGTATAAAATGGGATTTTGTGAGCAGTGTATGGTAGCACAAATTTCAACATAAATGTCAGTTCGCCTTTGCCAAATGGTAATATGTCAGAATAATATGAGAGAGTGGCACTACCTTGTATTTTCTTATATCATGGTTATATTAATCAAATGGGAAAAAATTATAATTAAAATTAAAAAATTGAAAGTAAAAACTAAAATGTTGTAAAACTGCAAAATTTGCAGTAAAAATTTTTTTTAAAACAAAAAACTTAAAAACTGCTCAACGCTTAAAAAAACTGCAAAACACAGTGTACACTGTGATAAATCTGCACATTTGGCAACGCTGTTATGGTATATAGTTGTACTTTGTTATTAGTTTGGAATTAGCGTTATCGGAATGTGGTTGTTATCTTTACATAAGATTTAAAAACTGTTTTTCGTTCATATATTTCACTATGATATTTCTGAAGAAGATGCTTGGATCTTCCACAAAAACATATAAAACTGATAAACTTGCAGAGGGTTCTATAGAAAGAGATGCAATCAAAGTAGACAAATTTGAAGTTGGCCAAAAAGATGGGGAAAGCAATGCTGGGAATAGTTGCAGTGAAATATCACCAATAACCTTACAGGAATCTCAAGTAAATGACGTTCAATTATCGGAAAATACAATGAATGTCAATCAGCAGGTTGTGGTACAATTTTCAAACATAAATGGGCTTCAAATAGGGTCAACGTATAACATAAATAATGAATGCACCACTGATAAAGAAATATGTAAAGTCAACAAAGTTAAAAACCATAGAAACAAATATCATAAAACTATGACTATTGAAGAAATGATGAAATCACAGGATGAACTAAATAGTAGATTTTTGATAGAAATTGCGACTCATTTGGGAAGCGATTACAAAATGTTTATGAGAGAGTTAGGTTTTTCTGAAGGCCAAATATCAACAATGTATTTGGATCACAGCGCATATGGAGTAAGAGAGGTATGTCAACTTTTAATAAAATCTGAAATTTGAAAATAACCAATTACTATTTAGAAAGTAATTTTCAAAGCATGGCGATTTTATTTTATTATTTTTTCAAAGTGCTATTTGAATATCTTATAATAATATGGGATTATATTAATATTATTGAAAATATAAATATAGGTTTTTTTATTTTAATGAGAACTATTGATACCAAAAATTATGGCTTTACAACTGAAGATGTCAACATTTTTCGACATTTGTGTTCAGTAGCGCTTGGCAAGTCATCATTAATTGTTTTACGCTAAACGCTTTAAAATTGAAAATTTACCTTGAACAAAAATAATTCGCTCCGTGCTCATTTTGTAAAATAGCTACATTAATAACCACAATTGTTTTATTTGGAGCGAAGATAACCCTCAATTTGTTAACGAATCCGTTAAAATTTACTGGTGGGCCTTACATGCTGGCAGCACAATGGTCCTTATTTCTTTCGAAATGTTCAAGGAGCCATATTGAGCAATGCTGACTGAATTTTTGATTCCAAAAATTAATCAGCTAAACAAATATTTCGTTCCAACAAGACGGTGCAACTTGCCACTAAGCGCGCTTGGCAACCGATTTATTGCAATATAAATTCTGCGACTTTATTTCCAGCAGTGGCCTGTTATTCACGTGATTGATTGCCTCTGGATTACTCCCTATAGTCAATAATATTATTGGCTTATGCCGATAAACCATCAACTCTAGAATATTGGGAGCCAATATTCAAGTCACCATTGATGCCATACGCAAGATCTATTGGAAAAATTAGTCAAAAACTTTACTTATTGAATGGACTCGTAGCCGCAGCGAACATATGCATAAAATCATTATTATATAAAAAATAAATGCTATGAAGTTTACCTACCAGATTATAATAAAAAATTTCATTCCAACAATATTTGTTTTGTATTATTATTTTATTTTCTCAAGCTCTTAAAAACACCCTATACATACTCGTATGTATGTATATTCAATTTGCGCAGTGGGAAGTTTCATCTTATTTTCTTTTGAAAATTCCAACAACAAATTCTTAACATACCTTTTTTTTGCACACACTCCATTACTCTACCTATTACGGATTATCGCGGCAACATCAAAACAATTTCGATTTGGATTGAAATTTTTTTTGTCTAGCAACTTTACATAGCCTTTACACATGAAATTAGTTTCATGAAAGTTGCAAACATTCACAATTTTTTACACATTCAAATTCTGTCAATTTTCAACGATTTTTTCTTGTCAAGCGATTTTTTCTTGTCAAGCGATTTTTTGGCACTTGCTGAAAGTAAATTGATGAATACAGAACAGAGTCACCGATATAACATATTTATTCAAACTTACAGGAAAGTGATTGTCCTTTTAAAGCGAGCATTCCGTAAACAAAAAATAAATATGTACAAATTTTACGTATGTGGTAACTTTAATTAAAAAACTAGAAATGGAAGGCATTTTCATAATAAACATGATTCATAATAAACATTATTGCATCATGATAATAAACTTTCAGCCCAGGGTTGCAAAATGAAAACACAAAATTATACTTAGAAGCTAATAAAATGTACTTTTTCGACCCCATTTGTGCCAAAAATATATATTTTAATTATTTTTAATATTTTTATTTAAGAGCACAAAAAAAAACAAAATATTGCGCATAAATATTCATTGTTATAATAATAAAAGTAGCATTTGTAATATTAAGTTCATTTATACTTTAAAAGTATAGTATGTCTTTAACCCTCTGTAACTGACGTGTGGTCTGACAGACACTAAAAAAAGTCTTGTGCGCAATTTGAATTAATAAAATCAATCATATTTTCAAGAATGTCTTTTATTTCAAATTTAAACCTCATGTTAGCTTGAAAACTATTTACTGTTATGAATAAATAAGCAAATAAGTTGGTATTCGAAAACGTCAACTACAATATAAGTTTAAAAGTGGTGTCTATTAGACTTCATGTCAATAAAATTTTTACTATTCGTGCACGACGGTTGCAGAGGGTTAAAAAACTACACTAAGGTAAAAGTACATCGGAAAATACATTAAAAAAATAAATTAGGAAAGTTCGTAAATTGTAACAAATGAGTAATTGGTGTACCATTTATTTTTGAGTCTGAAATTGTATCAAAAAAATTATAATTGTACCAACTTTTTCAACCCTGTTTCAGCCTCTAGAAAATTTTTACGAAATACTTTCAAGCATGGCGAAATTAAATAAGGTGAAGTTGTCCGTACAACAACTAATTTTTTTTACAAAAACATTGGGCAATATTTTTTGTACATGCATGGTAGATGTCAAAAAATGTACATACAGAAAAACGTAAACAAAGACTGTATACGGTTAATACTTGGAAATTAGAAATATTTTATTTTGTTGAAAATTGTAATTTCCAAATATTTAGTTTTTTGGTTGTTTTTCAATTATGAACATTAAATATAAATATTTACACATATTTATAAATATATTATTTTTAATGCGTTTTGAAGCATGTTTTTTGCAGTAAGATATAGTTTAATGATATCCTTGGATCGTTCTTTTTAGTAAGTCTCTGCTGTGCAAGAAAATGTTTGACAGCATGTGAAACATTGTGAACAAAAAAGCTATCAGCCACACAAACAACTTCGCCTTACGTAATTTTACACTGATAATACGTATAAAAACAGGCGCCTTGTATACAAACTATAGTTTGTGGTAAATAAAACGCGTTATTTTACTCTTAAACTATATAAAATTATTATTATTTTATTTTCATGTTTGGAAGTATAAAAGAATTCATTTTAAGTTGCGAGAAGAATTGTCTACAGTTGTGGCGGCAAAGACGACGCGAGGAATTAATATTTGTTTTCTTTTTCTTTTGTGTTCTGAAGTGTTACCAGATTCACTCCGTTCACTAGCTGACAAACTTGGTGCTGCCACATCCATTCCCTCTCTAGTGACTAAGTCAGGAACTGCTGGGAACGATCCACTTTCGTCAGTGGTTCTTTCAATATCATTCTTGATTGAAGTTTCCAGTTGTCGTGATGTGGTATGCTGCTTTGACTTAGAGTCTTGAGGTCTTTGGTGTTGAAAATTGTCTTGAATATCATTGATGATGAAGGCTGGTTTTAACCAGTCGACGCTGACGTTTACATCTTTATCTTTAATTTTTATGGTATATAAACGATCGGATAAACGTTGGACTACCTCATAAGGTCCTGTGTAAGGCGTCTGAAGTGGGTCTCGGACTGAATCGGTGCGCAGCAATACATGAGTGCAATCATTAAAATTTTTCAAAACAAACATTTTGCTTTTGTTATGATGAGCTGTTCGTATAGGTCGTAGAAGGCTAAAATGGTTGCGAAGTTTTTTAAGAAATTTAGTTAGTATTTTCAAAAAATTCATTTGGTAAACGTAATGGGCCTCCATATAATAAGTCCGATGGAGAAGCCTGAATATCCTCTTTGAAAGAAGTTCTTAAACCAGGTAATACTGTCGGCAGTATGTCAATCCATGAAGTATTAGGATGGCACATAAGAGCTGTTTTAAATGTTCTATGCCAACGTTCGACCATACCTTTTGATTGCGGATGGTATGCAGTAGTTCGAGCTCGTTTAGATCCAATAAAATAAGTCAATGATTTGAATAGAGCTGATTCAAACTGTGTTCCTTGGTCTGTAGTTATAGTTTTTGGGCATCCGAATCTAGATATCCAATGAGTCCAAAAAGCAGTTGCAACGGTTTGAGCAGACATGTCTTTCAAGGGAACTGATTCCGGCCACCTCGAAAACCTGTCAATCATAGTAAGGCAGTATCTAAAATCTTGTATTACCGGCATAATTACAATATCCAGGTGGACGTGGTCAAAACGATTATCAGGTACATCTATCTTGTTCGGTGTTAAACGATTATGTTTAGTTATCTTTGCTCTCTGAAAAAATAAACAAGTACGAACCCAATTGATAACTTGTTTTTCATACTAGACCAAACATATGTCCTTCGAATCTTTTGAAGTGTAGCTTTACCACCAGGATGTGATAGATTATGTATGGAATTGAAAACTTGTTGGCGTAGTTCATTAGGTACGTAAGGTCGTACATAACCGATCGAATGTCAATAGATTGAAGAAGAATCGAAGTGGACTATTTGAAGTTTTAACGAATCGTTACCCTCCAGTAAGGTTTTCAATTCGTCATCTGTTTCTTGTGATGATTGTAGTTCCTCGTATAATATTGTTAAACGGCATCGAAATTACATCTAAACCAGACAAAGCATCAGCAACAGTATTCTTGGAACCAGACAAATGTATTATCTCTGTTGTAAATTGCGATATGAAATCCAAATGTCTCAATTGACGTGGGGAAGCTTTCTCTGGCTTCTGTGAAAATGCATAAATCAGCGGTCGATGATCGGTTTTAATGACGAAATGACGAGCCTCCAACATGTGACGGAAATGTTTGATGGTATCGTAAATTGCAAGTAACTACCTGTCATATGTGCTGTAGTTGCTTTCCGCCTTTGACAATTTCCTGGAGAAAAAACCTAGCGGTCTCCATAAACCATAAAATTTTGCTCGAGAACCGCTCCGATAGCTGCATCAGAAGCGTCCGTTATGAGTGCCAGTTCGGAGTTTGGGGCAGGATGCGCTAGCGTCGTAGCCTCACTTATACTTTTTTACACGGTTCGAAGGCATTTTCGGCTTCTGGTGTCCAAGGTATTTTTCTCTTATAATTTTTCTTAGAGTCTGAGAAAACTGTTAAGTGGTGCTTGCAGTTGAGCTGCATATGGGATGTACCGACGATAGTAGTTAATGATACCCAGAAATCTTCGTAGTTCACAAATCGTTTCGATCAAAAACTAATCGCAGATGGTGGTTATGCTCCTCGATTGAATTTGACATTATGATAATATCGTCGATGTAACAATAAACGAAGTTCAAACCTCTAAGAACTGAGTCCATAAACCTTTGGGACGTTTGCGTGGCGTTTTGTAGTCCAAACGGCATATACAAAAATTCTATTAAACCAAACGGGGTGCAAAGAGCTGTTTTTTCAATATCCTCTTCGACCATCGGGATTAGGTAATAGGCTCTTACTAGATCTAATGTAGTAAAAATGGACTTACCATATAGTCTTTCAGCAAAGTCGTTGATATTAGCTATTGGATAGCGATCAGGAACTGTTTGAGCGTTTAATTTTCGATAGTCGCCACATACTCGCCAACCACCCGTTTTTTAGCTACAATGTGAGTAGGACTAGCCCATTGACTCTTAGATATACGGCATATACCTTGTTCCAAAAGAAAATGTACTTCTGCTTTTGCGGCTGCTAATTTATCTCCAGATAATCTACGTGGGCGATCTGCCCACGAGGGGAAAAGTTTCGTCTTGACTAAAAGTGGGGGTATAACTGAGACCACCGATCCTGAGTCAATTAAAAAGTAAGATTTCGTCGAGTTATCATATACGTGCAAACGATTTTCCGAAATTATTCCATTATTGCTGTCGCTGTCGCCAATTGAGTTGATTGACGACAGCTCAATTAGTTTTTCGAATTATTGTTATAATGTGGGCAATTTGGTTTACAGCGTTTAGCATTCTTCCCAAATTTTACGATTACGACAATTATTGTGAATTGATTGTATTTTCATCTTTACAATCTTATCCGATAAAATATTCATTGATTTAATGAGATCAGCCATTGAAGGGTTAATAGCACTTACCGAAAGTTGCGTTTCACTACTTGAGGTACTGTGTGATATGGCACTAACCATGTTGTTGTTAGCCTCTAACATTTTATCTGCCGTTTTTGCCAATTTGTCTAAATCGTCTTGCTCCCATATACTTAAAAGTGGACGAATCGATTCTGGCATCTGTCCAATAAAAAGTGTACGGATTATCGCTTCGTTGCACTTACCAGGCGCTAGTCGTTTCATGTGTGCCAAGACTTCAGACGGTTTCATACCCACGGTTTCTCCACCTTGTAATAAACGGCGAAATTTGGATTCAGATGACAGCAAATTTTGAAATTAATCTTTCCCTGAGTACATTGAATTTGTCGTTTGCGGGCGGATTGGTAATTAAATCCTCAACAGATAAAAGGATATCGTCTTCAAGACGAACCGAAACAAAATCAAATTTGTCTGTATCTGATCTAATGTCATACAAGGCAAACGACCTTTCAACCTGAGCAAACCAAAGGTGTGGGTTATGTATATTGAATATGGGTATATACACCCTTTGAAGATTCGATTTTGCTGTTTCATTTGGATGCTCCCGTAGTAAATTCACTTCTCGTTGAAGGTCCCTCATTTGAGCAATAATATTATCCATTTCAGACATTTTAATTTCGTCACTGCTGGAAGAAGTCTTTTCTATTGAAACAGTTTGCTTACTTCTCAAGTTGTATTTGCTTGATTCATAAGCAGGATTGATTTTGTTCGTTGAGAACAAAAATTGATCGCAGCGTTGAAACGTTAAAATTTCAAATAAGCTGCGACTGCGCTGTTTCCATGAAAAAATTTTTACTGAAATTTTCATCGATTTGGTATTCGATGTAAGTTGTATGTTCCAAGCACGGGGTCACCAATATAGTTTGTAGTAAATAAAACGCGTTATTTTACTCTTAAACTATTTAAAATTATTATTATTTTATTTTCATGTTTGGAAGTATAAAAGAATTCAAATTAAGTTGCGAGAAGAATTGTCTATAGTTGTGGCAGCAAAGACGACGCGAGGAATTAATATTTCTTTTTCTTTTGTGTTCTAAAGTGTTGCCAGATTCACTCCTTTCACTAGCTGACAAACTTGGTGCTGCCACAAAACATTTCAAGGAACTGCTTTCATGTGTAATGGCAGTGTTAAATTATGCATTTCGATTTCGTTCAGTTCTTTTAGACTATATATATATTCTGCGTTACAATCGTAGCTGCAGATTTGACGATTTTTTAACAAAATTTTGGCAAAATGACGATTGACGTTTTTGTTTCCAAAATTATCATTTTTGCTATATGGACAATTTATAGATCTAAAATTATTAATAACTCCTTGTAGTTTAGGCAACTAGCTTACTTTTTATGATTTTCGATTGCGATCAATGTTAATATAGATAAAGGAAATAAGCGCATGAGTTTTTTAAGCTAAAAAAAATTATTTTTTGATATGATTTATTCAATTAATGTGACTTCAAAAAAGGTAACGGTTGTTATAACGGTATATATAAAAAAATTGTTGCAAACTGGCCTTGCAAGTCTTGCAGACGTAGCAAACCAAGCATATCTGCCACATTTTGCTACGTCACAACAACAACTTACATGAAAGTGACATTTGCTGCACTTGTATATTTGTTGCACAAAAAAGCATTGTAAGTTTTAAACAGCCATGTTTTTTACGGTTTTGTTTTTACACGGTAGAAAAATTCCAAACGATACCGTGTAAAAAATCATGTAAATAGGTTTAGGTGTAATATAAACGAAATTTAAACATTTTTTTTGACAAAATTTTCAAAAAATAATTATTATTTATTTGATTTAATATTTTTAACTTGCAAAAGGTTTCATTAAAAAAAAAACTCACTCTTTGTTGCTGAAATTCAGAGCATATGTAGTAAATTGCAAATTTACAACAGTGTGATTTCCGCTATAAAAAAATAAATATAAAATAAAATTATAAGTAATGTTGTCGTTTAGTTTTATTAAATGTTACTATTAGATAAATTTATTTAGAATATAATATAATGAGTGAATACAGTGTTTTGGCATTACTATCTAATAAAATTCTAAAAGTGAAGTTAATCGATTTGGCAAATAAGGTATTCATTCCTAAACAGCCATAAGAACGCATTAAAAATGTGTTATATTCTATATGTATGTACTTTACAGGTGCTAAAAGTTAAAAATACTAAGAACTTGCTTGTTTCCTTGATACGATTTCTTGGTCGATTTTCCGAAACTGAAATGATATTTTTTAAAATTATCGGAAAATTTTCGATTTTCTGCAAATTTCATCTGGCAGCCCTGCGTGGCTGTTTTTCTAAGTTGTTAAAGTTGTGACCAGTGTTGCCGTTGAAAATTTTGAAAAAGTGTCATAAAAAGGGTATTTGAGAAAAAAAGGGTATTTCAAAATAAAATAGGGTCAAGGTTTTTGTAACAAAAGATAAAATTTATTTCAATTAAAAAGAAAAAACAAAAACGAATTTTAACAGTTAATTAAATACATTAAACTAGAATAAAAGTAATTATACATACTTAAATTATAAATCTATGTTAAAACTAAAAAAACAGCACAGATCAATTCAAATATTAGTCATATTATCAAAAAGAAAGAAGTTGCTTTTACAAAAATCTTGATAATATTTATCACTTTTTAGAAATACTTTTTCTACATATATTTTGTAATTAATTCTTTTCTTGGAGTCCATTTTCAGCCCCGATTCTTGCAAATTGAGAGAGGAAAGTTTATATTTGAAGTCTGTTTAAAAGTTTATTTTAAATCAGTGATAGTTTTAAAAAATTATTTTAGCGGAAACACTACTAGGAGGCAAAGTAAATACATATGCATGTAACGAATATACAGTAGCAAAGGAAAGTATACATATCCCCTCGAAAACTCTATTTTTCATAGAACTGTAAGTTTTCGTAGTTTTACTTGAATTATTGTGATATCCTTTAGGAAGAGCAGTCTTACAGACATGTTTGTTTTAATCAAATAAATTGTCTCTGGTACTTATGTCAGGTGACTAATAAGTACAATGAAGCCGTCAAGTCAAGTTTTGATTTCGGAACTTCTAGTTGTTTTAACTTTTTGTTTTCGTCACACTTAAATATAATCTTTTATCGCTCAAAACAACTTTACTCCAAAATTCTTCAACATAAAATTTTAATAATCACGATTAAATATCTTATGCAGTTTTCCTATGGGTTCAATATTGCTTAATGAGGCCTGCTGCTCATATTTTCTTTTTGATTAAACCACAAACAAACAAATATATTTGTATACATAAGTTAATATAATTAGATATTTAGGACTGTAATAGTTGTACATTCGCATTTATTTTGTTGCAAATATGAACATATTTGTATGTGGATGGCACGCGAAACTATAAAATTAAATGGAAATCTACTAAAAAAATATATAAAAGCTTGTCGCTGTCAAACCTTAAGCCGAAACACATACATAAATCGGGGCATAATCGCAGTCGATCATCAGTTCATATTACACAATTGTCAAACTTTATATTAAAAAAATAGGTATGCATAGAATATGACAGTTGTATAAAAGTCAGTTGTAATAATAATATTGAATGCAATTTGTATATATATGTTCACAAAACTCATGCATGTTATGTATATAAACAACATACATATATTTATAAAAGCTAAGTCTACTGAGAATTTTCATTAGGAATTTTGGACCTTTATTCATTTTCAAAAAAGGTCAAAAGGGGATACATTAAAAATAGGGTCATAAAAAAGGGTCAAAAGTGATACTTTAGTGTCACAACGGCAACACTGGTTGTGACGGAGACTCGATTTTTTTAGTCGATTATTTATTATTTAGCTAAAAATAATTACATATATTTGACGAATTCACAAGGTTCGGTATCGTTGTATCATGCATTGAATAAATTTCAACCTATGAATTTTATATATATAATAATTATATATATAATAATATATATAATAATATATATAATAATATATATAATTTCGAGATGCTAATAGTTGACTCCAGTAAGTTACACAAACAAAATAAGCAAATCGAGTTTATTTTGTTTGTTTTATTGCGTGATAACTTATAGGTGACGAAGAAGAAGATAATGAAATTCAAGAAAATTTCAGGATGAGCTTAATCCACCTGCAGTCTAATCGCAGATGCGTTCATTTAGGATTGCCAAAGTCATCACTATTGCATCATAGGATTTTGGAAACCACTGATGAAAACCGATTCATCTAAATTGTGCGACTACGGCCAGAGGAATTCGGGTATATAGAAAAACTAATCAAAAACGACGAAGTATTCCAAACAAATGGACAAAAATTTCAACTTCCAGTTCATTTGCAACTCAAAATAGTTCTCTATCGTTTGGAGTCTTCAGGTGATGGAGCGTCTGTTGGAAAAGTAGCATCCCTATTCGGCAGAGGTGATGGTGGTTCGAAATATTACTAAGAGTAGGGCAATACTGAGACTGAAAACCCAATTTTGATAATGGCCAATTGAGTAGGACGAAGTTGCCTTGTTTTTGCGACAAGAAACCATTTAACGGGATGTGTCGAGTATATTTATGTTTCAGAAATCAGGCTAGCAGAAGCACTAGCTGTATTTTTCTCGAAAGCGACAGTATGACCTTAAAATACAAGCAATGGGCCTGTTCGTAAATGCATCACTACGCTGCATCCCGACACAACTTTTACAACAGAAAAGAAAATGATGCTCTATAATGGATATAAATTAGCGGCAGCACCGTCCTTTATTTGCATAAACAAATTTTGTAGTAAAGTAGTGAAGTTGTTTTAAAGCGCTAAAGGACATGATGCAGTGCAGTGATGCATTTACGAAAAGCCCTGTGAGTTAACCTAAGTATAAGGCACCTGCCTATCTGATATCCTAGAAGTGTGTACGATGCCAAAATAATTTCAAGTTGTCCTTTCGCCAAATATCCCGATAGATATTTTTCTGGAGGTCAATGAATTGCCGGACACAGTGTGTACTCATTAAAACCGTTTCTGATTACACATTTCAGAAGAAATAGTTTGAAGCATACCACAGAAGCAAGAGAAAAATTCAGTAAATATATTTCGTTATATCGAGTGAGAATCCAAAATTGTTTTGGTGTACTAAAAGAAAAATTTAGTAGTTTGAAATAGCTGAAATTTATGATGCGTACAAAGCAAAACAAAAAGGAATGTAATAATTGGGTTATTGCCTGTTGCGTTCTTCATAATATTGTCATAAAATATAATTTGGATAAAAATAACAGAAGTGAAAATTATAAACATTAAAAATGAAAATGTTTCAAACATCCCCATTCTTACTGTAAATAGATATGATTGTTTCGTTTTATAGAAAATCAGACAAATGAGTAAACAAATAACAATTTTCTCAATTCAAATGTCAACAGGAAAAATTGAAATATAATTTTTAAGCACATATAACTAGCATCGGATTTGGATGAGTCTCATTCCCAATACATTGTAAAATTAAATGTAAATTAAAGTGAAAAGGCCGTCGCACTTGGATCCGATATGGATGGGTTTGTAATGCATTACATTGTTATTGTAGTTTCGATTATGAATTTTGTTTATTATTTGCTGTTATTTCTCCAATTGTTCTTTTTATTTTTTCCGAATTAAAATGAAAATAAGTGTTTTTAAAAATGCAAGTGGACTAACCGTGTGTGTGGTGTATGGAGCAGTCTATATAGAAGCGATAATGGCCTATACACTGGATTTTCAATATTGAATTTGCGATAAATAAATAAAATGAAAAAAAAAAATATTTGACAATTAAAACCCTTCAAAGTTTCACTTACAATATCTGTAGCATTAGACCCATCAAACTTTCACTTACAATGTCTGTAGTATTGGACCCATCCAACTTTCACTTACAATGTCTGTAGTATTGGATCCATCCAACCTTCACTTATGTCTGTATTATCGGACCCAACCAACCTTCACTTACAATGTCTGTATCATGGAACCCATCCAACCTTTACTTACAATGCCTTTTCCATCGGACCCATCTGACGGCCTAGGCAAATGGTGTGTAAATGTGTTGGATGGGTCCTACTTATATTGTATGTAGTCTCGGATTGAAGATATATGTGGTAAAAATTTTGCTGGGTATGTATAAAGAATAAAACAAAAAAAAACCTTACAAATTATAATATAATTATAATTATAAGCCTGTAAATATGACTTTAAGTAATATTTCTACTTGTATAAAACTACAAATATTAAGAGAAAACAAATAAAAGGAACAAATTCAGGCAATTGAACAAAAACATGTATAGAAATATTACTATTTGAAGATATATATAAATATTAAAAACAACAACAAACAAAAGTACAAAATAAAAGCACATTTCTAAATTAATTAAACCTATTTTAAATACTTAAGCCGAAGCTCCTCCATAGCCACCAGGTCTTTAATTTCAAGCTCTGAAAGTTAAAGCTCTTTTTGTGTTTTTATGTAGAGCATTTTAAGCTCCTTTTCGTTGTTTATTTCTTTCTCTTTTAATTTTAGCTCCCATCAAATCTTTTTTTTTTTAGATTTTTCTCAAAGTCCAGTTTTCTTTTAATTTTCATCATCTCATTTTGTATAACAATTTTGTCTGAAACAGCCGTTCTGGAGTAAATTCCTTTAAGGCTACAAGACGGCAAATTTTCTTGAATTGGTTGTCTGATGCAGTTGTCAGCTCAAATACATTTTTGTGGAATCGGATATTGTTGGGTTTTCAGAATCCAAGGAGTCTTCAACTAGCGTACACTCTATAATACTACTACCAAAAATATCCTCTAGTTCGTCGTAGTACGTGTACATTTTTACTAAAGTGCCTGAAAAGAATACAGTCGTTTATGGCTCAAAAAATTTAAGAATTAAGAAAAGCTTACTTTTTATTGAACTTTCATCCATATTACCCGAAACTGTAAACCCTTGTGTATGGAAAAATTTTGAGAGTATACATTAAGTATACATGTGTATAATAAGTACTTATATGACGTGCTGTGTATATGAATAAAATAAATGGTATGCTCTTTTACCAGTGCTGCCAACTTTTTATTATGAAAACGCACTAAATTATAATTTATGTAGATACAAATATCTAATCAAAACGCGCTATAAAAAGGCGTTAAAAATATTTAAAAAAAGGGAAAATATAATAAAATTGAAAAAAATCTATTTCTAGGCTTTTTCTTAGGTTTTTTGTTTAATAATTTGAACGATTTGTTAAAAATAAAATTAAAAATAATTTATAACAAATTAGCTACTTAAAAACTTTCCATCGTTTTTGGGTTCAGTTATAACATTAAGAAAATACCTATCAGAGGTTTTAGGCAAGGTTGTGCTATTTCTCCACTGCTGTCTGTCGTTGTCCTCTATTGTGTACAACTTGATATAACCTGGTTACTTAATACAAAGTTGGAAAACCTATATTACGCAGACGACATCTACCTCAAGGCTCACAAACATTGCGAGATGCAATTAAAGCGGAGGTATACAGAGCGGGCTTGCAGAAAAAAATCTCCAAAACCAAAATTATTCAAATCAACGCTAATAACGCAATGTTTTTTCAAAATGGATATTAGATTTGGGTGATGCCCCGATTTTTGCTATCTCGGCAGTATACCCACTACGTACGGCGGTTCCAGTACTGATATTCAGAACAGATTGAACTTAGGCAGCCAATCTCTTGGCCGACTGAATGCTATAGAGCGTTATCCATTTATCTCTCCAAAAACGAAAACTAATATATTTAACTCGTGTATGACGTCTATTTTTATATGATAGCGGGTCAGAGAATGTGGCTAATATTAATGAAAATTCCATTCAGACATTATAGGCCGCTGTCTACGCCGCATTTTGATAATATATGTATCGGGGAAATATTCTATAAGAGGAAACTGGATTGGGCAACTTCTGAGGAATCTAAACTACTAATAATCGGAACTAACCATTGAATGGAACTCACAGGCAAGCGGAAGAGTCGGAAGGCCAGATCATTTCTAGAGAAGACAGATTGGGAGACAAACTGCTTCCCTGAGAATGACTTAGAGCCAGGCTAGATGGCTTTCGATGGAAAGATTTTGTTGCGGCCCTCTGATCCCCTTAAAATTTTTAATGGATCTTATATTAACTGTTTACAATTTTAGTATTTTAAATAAATAATAAAATTTTTAGCTTTCTTCTTTAAAATATTTTATGTTTGTTATTTTACTCTAAAAAATATATGTTTTAAAAATAGGTCTTTATGTTTGAGATATGTTTCAAAATCACTATTTTATTAATTTTTGCACGAACAATATCTAGAATTACGTAATTTTCACAAGATGAAGCAATTAAAAGTTCATCGTTTATATAAATTAATGAGTTTATTGAACTTAGTGATTTTCTATTTCTTAAAAAAAAATGTAAATAAAAAAGCGCTAACCTAGCGCGTTTTTAAAAAAGAGTGCTAAAGAGAAAAAATCCGACTTTTCGGTAGTTGGAACGCGCTAAATATAGCGTGAAAGGCGCTAATGTGTTTCTTCTTCGTATTTTTATTTTTATTGTTTTTTGACACAGGTTTATATAGACATGTATGCCCAAGAAACAATCCAAGACAAAAATTTGTGTTTTAAACATT
Source organism: Wohlfahrtia magnifica (assembly GCA_023159175.1). Classification (NCBI taxonomy): domain Eukaryota; kingdom Metazoa; phylum Arthropoda; class Insecta; order Diptera; family Sarcophagidae; genus Wohlfahrtia; species Wohlfahrtia magnifica. The sequence continues at coordinate 1,210,420 of JAKWBJ010000168.1, read as the reverse complement.
AAGCAAATTCCTAGAATTTTTTAAATAGCAATTAAAAAATAATTTATACAAAATTGCCTGATACTTCAGCATAGAAAAATCAAACGGTTATTGCGTTTTTAATCCCCATTGCAATGTTTCTTTTTTTGGGGGAAACTCATTGAGACTACCTGCTGTAGAAATCATTTAAAATCTTGTGCGCAATATTAAAACAAATCTTTTTTTTATTTCTTGGAAAAACATTGTCGTACATAAAATATATATATATATATATATATATATATATATATATATATATATATATATATATATATATATATATATATATATATATGTAGGCACATAAACAAACGCTTAATTAGAATATTTACGATCTTTCACTTATGATAAATGTCCCACCTACCTACCTACTTACATGGAAGACCAAGAGCAAAAAATTTTCTACAAAAATAAGGGGCAATAAAAATGTGGGAAATTCCCAAAATTATACATTAAATAATAAACCAATCGAAGTTTTCACGTTTTCATTAGCATTTATAGCAACTTTTAAAGTGAAAATAAATGAAGGACTATACAAAGTGCTACGAACAAAAGTGTTATATGGATTTGTTTTCTCAAATTTAGAGATGTATCTATTTTACAAGACAGAGTATACTGCCAAAAGTGAGTCGAAAGATTTTTAATTTTGTAAAAAAAGATCAAACATCAAATTGAATTAAGCGTAAGTGCGTTCATTCACAGCCTCATGACAGTACTCCAATTAAAAAAATACCGAAGAGAGAAATGCTTGCCTTGAAGCATTCATGGATTTTGCTATAAAAAACTGTCGTCCTTTCAGTTGTGTTGATGTCTCCGGGTTGCGTAAATTAATTCAAAAGTGGTAGAAAGTATGGTGTAAATGTTGATTAAGACAGCTTTATTCCCAGCGCAGACATTGTCACGAAAAACCCAATTGATGGCCAGAGAGAAAAAAAAATAATAATAATAATAAATAATAAAAATAATAAAAAAAATAATAATAAAATAATAATAATAATGCATTTACAATTGATATGTGGAGCGACGATTTCATTAAGAGAAATTTCTTGTGTGCCACTTTACCTTTTCCACTTTACCCTTCCCCTTTGAAGCTATGGATATTACCTTCGGAATGAAATTTTTGGATTTTATGTCAAATACAGCAGTTAACATAAAAGAAAAAATAAGCAGCCTTATTGAAGAATTCGATGTGACTGATATATCAAATGTGGCGTTCGTAACTGATCACGGAAGTAATAGTTTAAGTGCACTAAGAGATGTTACGAGATTAAATTTTACGGCTTATCTTTTTCTAATGTCCTAACCGATGCTTTTGAATCTACATATGAATTAAAAGGAATTAAAAATGCTTGTGAAAAAGTGGCAAAATACTTTAAAAAGGCCAAAAAGCAACACATGCTTGAAACAACTTTGAAGAGACACCCGGATGAGTGTAGCATCTTTCAGGACAAGAACTTCGCTGTCCTCAGAACAGCTGAGCGTTTTCGCGACGTGGGTGCTGAGTGGGATGGTGTGGTCTCCAGGCTGGTTGCATTGTGCAGGTGTACCCTAACGTCGCTTCTAGATGTGTGCAGTATAAAACTACTGGATTCCGGGGCACGCTGGGGGAGGGGAATTGAGACTGCAGATTAACTGGCAAGAGCAAGCGCTGCTAGGGTCATAGAAAAAGCGGATGCGTCTGTGAAACCGCCGCTTGGTTTCTTTGAAAGCTGATTGATAGCTGGGCGTCGTAAAGTGGAGGTGTAGAGGAGACTGTAGGGTCTCCAGGCTGCTTTGGCCGCGACTTGACCGCACTATGACGGAATGGGTTCTCAATCTGAAGAGGGAATCTCTTAGGATTCTTGTAGGCTTAGTGACTGGACATTGCGCTCTGAAGGCAAGGGCTGGGATGTGGGAAGCAGGCTCCCCCATCTTCTGCCGAATTTGCAGCGATACAGGAGAGCCGAAGACTGTGGAACATATTCTCTGTCACTGCCCGGCTCTATGGGCGCAGGCTCAGGTTGCTAGGCCAGGGCTCTTTTTTTATGGCCTGGGTGATATTGCGTCGGCTAGGATATGCGACCTGGAGGGCTTTCTGTCAGGTCTTAGCTGGCTCCTTATGTGATACCCGGTTCCTTTTGGGCATCTGTGTTCATTGTGTTTAACTTTTTCATATTGATAGTAAGTAGTATTATTAATACTTTTAAATTACAATTCAGTTAATAAATATAATACAAATTGTATATGAGCTCTAGGTAATGTCTTATAATATATTATACAGGTTCAGCCCTTTACAAAATAACGTTCTCGTTTGCCTGTGGAATCCTGAAGTCCATGACGTTTCTTAATCTGTATGGTTGAACCTCTCCAACATATCGCAGTAGTTATACAAAATAGTTTGGTACATTTCCTATTTTCATTTTCTATATAAAATTTATGGTGTTTACCTGGGATCTTTATTTCACATTTAACCGTATCAAACACTAACATCCATCTTGTTAATATTAACTATTACTTTCAGTATTGCATGCATCGCCTTATTCTGTAATTTCTGCAGTCTTATTACTTGTTGATCAAAACAGCATGAATATAATATCGTTGGCCCATATTCAAAATGTGGCTTGATTATTGTGTTCTAAATATTTATTGATATACTGATTGATATTTTATTTCGTATGCGTCTGGAAAATCCTTTTTCTCCTATTTTTTTTTTATAAATGTACTCTAAATCTTCCTCAAGTTTTATGTCTGTCTATTATAAAACCCAAGTACTTTATTGAATTAACCTTCTGTATTAGCACGTTATTTACTTCAAATGTTATATCATTGTTCATATTAATCTCGAGCAATTTGGTTTTATTTTCATTTAACTTGAGTTTGTTCATCTTTAACCACTTATATATATTCTCCATATCCTTTGATAACTTCTCGTGACATAACATCCGTTTTATGTTCTGTAAAAATTAAGGTGTCGTCCGCATATAATACTATTTCACAATTTTCCAGAACTTTCTCTATGTCATTAATTTAAATAATAATTAACAGTGCTCCTAAAATTGATTCTTGAGGCCTAGATTAAATTAGCCTATATTCGGTGTTGTTTATTCTTGTAGTTTGTCTACTGTTTGTTAAATATGATTTAAACAACATCCGCTCCTCGTTCTCCTTCCCGCATTTGATCAGTTTTTGTAGAAAGATGTCTCTATCGATCGCTTCAAAACTTCTCAATCGGTGTTATCAAAGACTCCTCCCAATTGTCAGGAAAAATTCCAGTTCCAGTTACTTATTTATAATTTTAAGCAATATTTCACCTACTACATTCCAGTTGTCCAATATTATGTTACTCTTTTTTCAATAAGACCAGCACTCAGGTGGTAACCCCAACTTATGCTGTGCATTATGCTGGTACTAAGAAAATAGGTTGTGGGAAGGAGGATAGATAGAGTAGTGTCGGTGGACGTTTGATTTAAATTTGCTCATTCGTAAGTGGCAGGAAAAACATTCGAAGGAAGATTGTTCCACAAACGAATAGCGCGCCCAAAGAACGAATTCTCCCTATAATGCGTTGTGCGATTTACTGGACAATCTACTACAAAGGGATGAGATTTACGAGAAATATGAGTACCACGTAAAAATATATGATTACTAGGAATTAGTTCCTTAATTTCGTCAGAACACATTCCGTTATAGTACAGATAGAACAATGAAACACACGCCACATTGCGACGATGCTCTAATGAACCGATAGAATTGGCTATCCTACCGTCATTAATAAGAACCATCGCCCTCTCCTGTACGCGGTTGAGAATCTCCAAAATGGACTTTGAAGCACCGGCACATACATGAGAGTTGTACTCCAATTTGGGTCGAATATAGGTCTTGTAAATATTAAGGAGATCAGATGGAGTGAAGTAATTCTTACACCGTCTTAAGAAGCCGAGACACTTGAATGCTTCTTCCGACACTCGAAATATGTGCTCGTTCCAACGAATGTCAAGGAATTCTCATGCCCAGAACATCAAGAGCATCTGATTCTTCAATATCTGCATTACCCAGAGATACAAATGACAACACACCACCACGTCTGTGTGTCAGAAAGCAGCATTTGGTCTTGCGCGCATTAATTCGACCCTGTTCACACTACCCCACTCAGAGATTTTCGACAGGTCGTTTGTAAGTGTGTCGTTCATATTACGCCTTTTCGCCCGAATCTCCAAAAGGCACGGCCTACGATCAAAAGAATATGAATGACAAATGTTGCTGTCATCTGCAAAAGAGTAGATAGGATAAGAAGTGAAAAAAAGAAAGTCATTAAGAAATATTAGAAATAGAGTTGGAGAAAGAACAGAGCCTTGCGGTACCCCTGAATTTATCCTGAACTCGTCAGATGAAATCCAGTCTATAACCACTCTTATAGTACGATTTCTAAGAAAGCTTGATATGAATAGAGAGAAGTGACTACCGACACCAAAGGCAATAAGTTTGAATACGAGAGCCTCGTGCCAGACTCTGTCAAATGCCTTAGAAATATCCAGGGCCACAACCTTTCTCTCACCATATCTATGAATGGAACTGTTCCACCCTTCAGAGAGTAACGCCAGCAGATCACCAGTAGAGCGACCTTTATGGAAACCATATTGGCGATCGCTCAGCAAATTGTTGGACTCTAACTATTTCACAAGGTGATGATTAATCATACTCTCCATAACTTTGATAAGTGCCGAACAAATTGCTATTGGATGGTAGTTTTCATTGTTACTAGCCTCACCCTTTTTAGGGATTGGCGTCACATTGGAAATCTTCCAGCAAGATGGAAAAATACCCGCACGATAAGATGCACTGAAAAGATTAGCCAATGGACGCGCAAGCGTCGAAGAGCACTGCTTCACGACCAGCGCTGGAATGCCATCCGGCCTAGAAGACTTATTCACGTCGAGATTTGCAAGAACCCCTTTAACTGCACGGGCTCGAAAGAATATACTAGGCATAGTCACTGATACTCTTTCAAGTTCGGGCAGTGGTTGAACGCTCTCCGGCAAGTTCGAATTACCTGCACATATTTCAGCGATCCGGCCCAGAAGACTTATTAACGTCGAGATTTGCAAGAATCTTTTTAACTGCACGGGCTCGAAAGAATACACTAGACATAGTCATTGATACTCTTTCAAGTTAGGCAGTGGTTGAACGCACTCCGGCAAGTTCGAATTGCCTGCAAACATTTCAGCCAGTAGGTTTGCTTATCAACCGGGTTAGTAAATGTTTGGTCATCCTTTATAATTACTGGAACCGAACTAGTGCTGTTTTTAAGCCTTTTAATGAATGACCAAAAGCTCTTACTTCCCCGCGGAAAAGTAAGAACTTTAGCACGCAGGCGCTGTTCATATTAAGACTTTTCGCGCCTAAGTACTGCGCCATACGAAGATCTCGCCTGTTTGCGTAGCGAATCAGTATGATCGCATTTGTTATTACGCCAATTTATGAATGCTTACTATCTGGATCTGACTGCAAGCTTGCACGTCTGATTTAACCAAGATTTATTACTTGATTAAATCGGCAGCTTTCTGGATGGGATGAAATTATCCATCCCAAGGAAACAAAGTATCCAATTGAAATGCCCATAGAAATCGTTGAAAACCAAGCGCTTCATAGCTGTATGTAAAGCGTTGCGAAGAGTGGAGAACGGGAAAGAGGCAGAAATAGTTTAGTGATCTGAATTTCCGAGAGGTGTAAGGACCTCAACTACATACTTTTCAGGGTGTGCAGTGAGGAAAGGGTCGAGGGTGTTATTTTGGTGTCCATCTATCACACGATATGTGAGTAGGTTCATTCACTAATTGCGCAAGATGGTTGTGCACGGCAAATAGCTCCACATATTGGCCTTCTAGAGTTGTGCGACCTGAATGGCGTCGCCAAAACAAATTATGAACATTGAAATCACCAGCAACAACAATTTCACTGTTCGGGTAATTCGCAAGGATACTCGATATTGAATTGGAAAAAGAGTCGAAGCCAGATATGGAAACCTCTCTTCCCGCGTTTGGGCTTCTATACAGGAACCCGAAATGCAAAAGATGTGCCCTGATTTTGAGTTTAACCCAAAGGCAGTTAAATTCCGCATCATACATGCCTAGTGGTTGCTGGCATTGGTACATAGCTTCATCGCGAATGTACATTACAAGACTCCTATGAAAATTAAAGGAGGGTAGAAGGTGATACCCAGGGATACGAAAATCCTGTGGTACAGCATTTTCAGAAACCTAGGTGTCACATAAGGCAAAAACATCCGGCTTATAGAGACAAATGTGCGCATACACGGAGAAAAAGTTCGCCCGGAGTCCGCGCACATTGCAGAAATCTATCCGAAAACGTCCTACCATTACGCAAATAAAACAAGAATAAAATATAATATGAGTGCCAAAAAGGCATTCAAAAATCGAACAACCAACCTCCGGGGGCGGACGGCAAGGAAGTGGGTTGCTGCTAGTTGATTATTCAGTAGCCAGTGTTATACCTTCGCTACTGAATAATATTACAACAACCCCTCGAAGCGGTTCGCATCTAAAAACTTAGTAGGGAATAAAAGAGAAGATGGGAAAACAAAAAACGCTGATGGTAGGATATAATCGTCTTCCATTGTCGTTTTAATTTTTTATTTATTTATTTAGGTGTCAAGTGTGTGTTTAATTTTCTGCATTAATGTTTATCCCGTTTACTTGACTTTTTGTTATTTGTTTTATTGATATTGTAATATTTCTGTTTCGTTCCTTTTTATGGTTTGTGGTTTGTTTTGTTATTTGTATTTGTTTTTTTTTTCGGTACGAGTGCTGGTCACTTTATTCTTGTATTTGTTATCTCTGTTGTTCCTCAATTCTTTATTACGAATTGTTTCAGCAAGTGTTGTTGCAATTATTGTTATGTTTTTCCATTTTTCTGGGGTGTTTTTAATAAAATTCTCTTAAATTATGTTGTTATTAAATTTAAACTCTTAATTATTTGTCAAGTGTTATAATTATGTGTATTTATGTTATGATTTTTGTTGATTATTTTTTTTTGCCTTCACTTGTGTTTTTGTATTTTTGTTGCCTCTATTTAAGTTTTTGAATTTTTATTTTTATTGTTTGTAATTTAATTTAAAGAAAAAAAATAAGAAATGACACTGAAACATTATAGACGGACATCAGAAACACGTGTTGACGGCACGAACGACAGAACACTACTTGATATTCTTCTGTAGTCGTTCTTTTTCTTAATATTCTTACATCTATTTCTTAATTCTAATAGAGTTATTGCACGGAATTTAAATCTACAGTTTATCACAGGTAGTCGGTTCTCATATTGCTCGTCTCCTATAGTCTCTTATTGCCCTAATACTATCCACGAAATTGTTATTAAATTTTTCAGCCATTTCAAAATTATTATTAAATTCTACATTAAAATCACAGATTTAATTACATTTTTCGGTGTTTTTAGAACTAGTCTTTAATTTTTTGCCACATTTCCTTTTGGTTACATGTATTAGCAATCTTATTGCTTGTAAATTTATTCTTCTTTTTATTTTCAATTTTAACTTTATAAGTTCTTAATTAATTTATAATTGTTCCATGACGAAATTATATTTTCAAACAAAGGTTTCTGACATTTTAAAATTTTCTCTCTTCCTAACATTCTTAGTTCGTTGTTAAACCATTTATTACTATTATTTTCGTTCACTTTCCTTTTTACTATAAATTTTCCAATTGTATCTTCAAAAATAACATCAAAATTGTAAACGCATTCATATATGCCATTTATTTCATTAAATTCTATTATTGTACTTAATTCGTTATCAAAACTATCTTTATTGTATTTAAATATTGTTACGTTTTTACCTTTTTAAAAACGTGTTGTTATGAGTACGTAGATTGTAGTTAAAATAAAATAAATTTTGTGTTTGGTTTTAATTAAAAATCCTTTATTCAACACAGTTTTGTGCACCACTGCTTTACAGGCAATAACAATTTTAATTTTTAATTACTCTGTCTGTTTACAACTTTGTAAACAACAACAATTACTCGACAGATCTTCCTTCCTAAAGATCTTCCAACCCGATCATAGCTATAATTTATGTTCGATCACAACCTTGTCAACCAGAGGTTATCCACACTTAACACTATTTACTGAGTTAGCTCCAACTAAACTGGTTTTTTACTTCACTACTATCCTCACGATTTTACTCCTTATAAACTCTCTTCACACAAACTGCACTCGCTGAGTTTACTTTACTTAAACTGCACTCGCTGAGTTTACGACACATAAACTGATCGTTGTTCGCATCGATGTGCTTTTTATATGGCTGAGTAAACAATACATCGAAAGCTATTTTCGTAACATATTTTGAAAGAAAAGTTCGAAAATTGCATTATTTCTCGTAGATGAGGAGTAAATTGGCCGCCAAGATCGTACGATTTGACAGCTTTAGACTTTTTTGTGGGGTTTTTTAAAATCGAAAGTGTACAGCTATAATCCCACAACAGTTCAAGAGCTTAAAACCAACATTATCGAGCAGATATTGACAACAGTTTATTGAAAAACGTGATTGATAATTTTGGTAAAAGATTGGGAGCCTGCCGAGCCAGTAGTGGGGTCATTTGACCGACATAATTTTTTATTTTTAACTGGAACCTATTTTTAATAAACTGAAATAAAAATATTTTTAATACCTTAAAATTAAAATGATACCTCAATTTTGGACACCTTTTATTTAACCACTTTTAATTGATTTAAAGATATCCGAGGAGAAAACAGATATATGTATACTTTTTAAAAAGATATCAAGGATATTTTTTTTATGCAAAACTTAGTAATTTTACATATATCGGGTGGGCCATCTATCGGTTTAAATTTAAACCGGCGGTTATTTCGAATCTGGCAATGCTTATGTCCTTCTATTCTCTCACAAAATTTAGTATATTATCTCCACTGAACGAAATGAATAGATTTACGCTTGAGCAACGTTGAGATTTATTGGAAATTTATTTCCAAAACAAAGACAGTTGGTCGGGAATTACAAAAAATCAATGGGTACGTTAATAAGCAAAATTGTCGTATTTGTGGCTCAGAAAACCAAACGTAGTCTTACAGAAGCCAATGCACTAATTACGAGTGTCTGTTTGGTGCGGCTTGTAGAGTGGAGGCATAATTGGGACTGCCCAACCATTACGATAATTGGAGACACCTATCGCACCATGATAACCAATTTTTTTTTTTGTTTGCTCATGGTATTGATGTGAACGATATTTGGTTTCAACAGGATGGTACAACTTGCTACACATTTTATGCCACAATCGATTTATTACGTCAAACGTTTGATGGCCGTTTAATTAGCCGAAATGGTCATGTTAGTTCACCGTCAAAAAGCTGCGAAATTTGACACTTTTTGACTATTTTATGTGTGGCGCCATTAAAGATAAATGTTATGCCGACAAACCAGTGAAAATTGAGTATATGAGGGAATACATTGGATATGCCATTGCCGAGATACGACCCTATACACTCGAAATGAATGGTGTGGTACTGTGAGACCATCCGTGGTAGCCATATTAATCAAATAATATTTCATTACTAACCGGAACAATTGTACTTCACAACAAAAAAATAAATTTGGTAAAATTTCAAACCGTTTTTGTTCTATTGCATATTTAAATGGCCCACCCTTAAAGCTTTTTAAAACGTTTGAGTTCGCTTATATTGCGTTAAAATAAACACCAGTTTGTTGTTCACAGTTTTTTATTTATTACAGTATAACTTTTATACAGTTTATCTTAATACAACAGCTTAATATTCATTTATTTATTTTATTTCCGCTTAACGCGACTTTATTTTATGACAACAAAATGATAATTAACTGACGTATCAGTAAAGCAGCCTATCTATATACTTATTGTCTACAGTTTGGAAAGTTCCGGAAATGTCTCATATCCTCTATTTTATATCCGTTAATTCAAATGTAACGTAAAGATGGTCAAATTGGTAGTGCTGCCAGACAACGCAAATAAGTACGGGGTTGACAGGGTGACACATAATTACCAAATATACCCGAATCGCACAATACAGTTGTAAAGGCATTGATGTGTGTTTTCTTTTAAGGCATTTTTATTTTCGTAACACTGTCTCCCACTTAAACGTGATTGTCCCGAACAGGCTCATTATCTGTCTTCCCTTTTGACTACTTTATAAGATCCATCCCAGCTAGTTTGCAACTTAGGAGATAATACTTTCTTCCGCTGTGGGTTGTAGAGTAGAACCATTTGCCCCTCATGGAAACCCTCATTATTTGCTGCATGATCATATCTGGCTTTCATTCTATCGCTGGTAGGCTTAACACCAAACTCCAAGTCATCAGGTAATTATAGTTCAGTCCCAAAAATAATCTTGGCAGGTGATCTAGATGTTGAGTCATGGACAGCTGATCGGTACACCAGTAGAAACCTCACAACTCCTTTTGTTGCTCGCTCACTACTTTTCGCAAGTATTCCTCCAGGGTTCGATTAAATCGTTCTACCATTCCATCAGAGTGTGAGTGAAGCGGCGTCGTTCAAGTCTTCTTAATACCGTATATCATCTCACACATTTCTTTGAATATAGTAGACTCGAAATTTCTACCCTGATCGGAATTTACAATTGTGTTCGCCTCTTGGTTGGGTATGGCATACACTTCCGTCCATTTGCTGAAATAATCCTTTACGACGAAAACAACGACTTCCGGAATTACTGATAGGAAAAGGGCCTGTTACGTCCATTGCTATCCGCTCAAAGGGTGCGCCCAAGTTGATTTGTAGTAGTTGACCTCGGCTTCTTACTGGACCTTTAGCTACAATACACTGGGGACAGTTTGCTATTCAATCCGGTTGCTGATATCCAACCCAGTAAAAACGTTTTAGTTTTTCCAGAGTTTTTGTCACCCCAAGGTATCTTCCGCTGGTTTCATTATTGAACTCATTTAAGACTTCTTTCATTTTGGAGGAAGGCACCACTATTAAATTGGATGAAGTTTTGAATGGCGATATAAGCACCCATTAATCGACTGCAAACTGTCTCATTGTGCCAAATACGCTTTTATAAGAGGTCTTTCTGCCGATATTTCATTGCGTGTGGGCAGTCTGTCCTCTTCTTTTGCTGCTATAATCTTTGCCAATATTGGGCCACTCCTTTGCGCTCCTGACCAGTCTTCGGTCGCATCTATTTGCGTTAGTCGGATATCAATGATGGATTCCTTCCGCACGGATTCCTTTTTATTCAAAAAGTTTGAATAACACAGTTTAACTTTAAAATACATTGTTTTTAACAAAAAATATAACATTTTTTTGAAATATGTTTGGATTGCGTTCATTTTTAACGCCATTGGGTAATCTGTTGAAGAGCTGTAGTCCTTTGTAAAACAATGAGTCATCATTATTCTTTATCATCATTATTCTTTAATTGGTATGGTTGCGTTTCCCCGACATACATTATTTGATCTATTACATATTCTGGTGGCATTCCAATTTTAGTTTTTTGAATAAAGTTGATTACCCGACAGTCTAAAATAATTATAATATCTACACTAATGAGCAAAAGTAAGCTCTGTTGATTTGATGACTTCCTGTAAAAATATAAATACGCAATTAAATAAAGCAAACTTTTACTCATTTATTCATTATTAAGTTCTTTCAAAAAACATTAACAAAGAAAAGCAAATTCGCATATACTCCTTTTTCCCGTTTCGCTTAGAGAGAAACTTACATACATTTTTAATACTCATTTTAGAGGTCTTAAATATTTGACTGCTTTTAATGCATTTAGGTATACTCTCTAAAATATTATACAAAAAAGTTGAAGAAATTTGGTTCCGTTCGTTTTTATTTAATAGTTCGGTAAAAGATTAGCTGACCACCTAACGTTTCAACGTTTCGTGAGTGATAACACTTAGCTCATGTCTGATTTGACAGATAATTAGTTTTATCCTTCCGCTCAACGAATATGGTTGTGTATACGCTTGAACAACGCTGGGAAATATTGCGACAATACTTTGAAAATCATGGTAATGTTGCAGAATGTGTGCGATGTGTTCAGATGAAGCTCATTTTGATCTTGGCGGGTATGTAAACAAGCAAAATTTTCGCATTTGGGGCACAGAAAACCCGCACGCATACATTGAAAAGCCGATACACCCAAGACAAGTCACTGTTTGGTGCAGATTTTGGTCCAGAAGCATAATTGGGCCATTTTTCTTCGAATTTGAGCAAGGAGTGGCCGTTACAGTCAATGGCGATCGTTATCGGGTCATGTTGAACGAATTTTTGTTCACAAAAATTGAAGAGGAGGATATTAGCAACATTTGGTTTCAACAGGACGGCGCTACTTGCCACACAGCCGATGCTACACTCGATGTTTAGCGCCCTGTTTTTGAAGATCGCATTATCAGCCGCAGAGGTGATGTCGTTTGGCCACCTTGGAGCTGCGATTTGACACTGTTGGACTATTATTTGTGGGGTGCCGTGAAAGATAAGTGTTACGCCAACAAGCCAGAGACAATTGACGCTTTAAAGGACAATATTCGTGAAGCCATTGATGAAATACAGCTGCACACAATCGATAATGTGCTTAAAAATTGAGCCGATCATGTAGGCTACTGCATGGCCAGCCGAGGCAGCCATTTGAATAAAAATTATTTTCCATTATTAACCGGAAGGATTGTACTTTCAAATAAAAAAAGAAATTTGAGAAAATATTCAGTAGTTTTTTTAACAGCATTTTCAAAAAAAAAAAAAAAAAAACAATTACTTGGCGGACCCTATATAATGCGCATTGATTTATTTTGTAATTTTTGCAATCTATAAATTTGTTGATTCGTGCAGTATGAAAAAAGAATTGTTGAATTGTAGATTGTGATTGCTGTTTATGTAGTTATTTGTTTTCTTAATCTTCTGTAGAAATTATTTTTTTTACAATTTTCTTGCAAGTGTAGTCAATATGATTTTTTAAATTTAAAGTATTGTCTATTACAAAACCAAAGTATTTCATTTGATTTACTCTTTCTATTTCTGCATTATTAATTTTGAAGGTAATGTTGGTCTTAGTTTTAATTTCCAATATTTTAGTCTTATTCTCGTTTTGTTTAAGTTTTCAATATCTTTACCGAGTCCTTCATAACATTGTTCATCTGTATCACTCTCAATGTATATAAGTATATCATTCGCATATAATTATTTTACAATGACTTATTACATTTGGCATATCATTTATATATATAATAAAGAGCAATGCCCCCGAAATTGACCCCTGTGGTACTGCACATTTGTTTAACTGTCTTCGATTTAATATTATTTACTTTTGTTATTTGTCGTTAAATATGATTCAAACCATTTTAATTCAATTCCTTGAATGCCGTACTTGTATAGTTTTTGCAATAGTATGCCTGCTTCTATCAATTGTTTCAAACGCTCGTTTAAAGTCTAGAAAAATTGCAAAAATCCTTTTGTTTCTTTCCGATTTTTTCCACCTGTTTATAAAAAAATTTACTGCTGTTTCACCAGAAATATATTTTCGGAAGCCAGACTGATACTTAAATAATAAAGCGTTCGATTCTATATATTGCTCCAATTATTCCTTTACTACTTTTTCCACTACTTTTTCACATGTCTTTAAGGTATTAATTGGGCGAAATTCTTCACATAGTTTTGTTTTAGAAATTTTCTTAATGGGTGTTATCATTGACTCTTTCCAATTCTCAGGAAATATTGCTGCTCTTAGGGATTTATTTATTATGTCTAGCATCTATCACACTCCAACTATTAAGTATAATTATAATTGATATTTTGTTGTAGTCCGGCTTATTCTTCAAATTTTTACATATAATTCTTAGTTTATCGTATTTCCCACTCATTTCGTTTTGTACTGCTTCTTTAATTTTTTCCCTCTCTTCATTGCTTTCACTTTGGATAACAACAGCTCCATTTTTTCTCTCTTCAACATTTACAATTTTCAAATTGGTTGGATTTACCTTTCAATTGAAATCCTCTTGTTTTGTCGGTATCTTATTTTTCGTTTGGCTTAATTATCAGCGGGTTTTTCTTTATTTTTATCTGGCACCACCGTTTTATTTCTCAATGTATCTGCAAATGATAGCTTACTGGTTGTTTTGACATTTTTCGCCGTTATAACTTTTTTTATTGCATCACATATCATTTTGTTATTTACTTCAATTGTGTTACACATTTCTTTGTTTTTATTTTCACGTTTATTTATTGTTATGTACAGCTTTTTAATTTCTTTTATATTTTTGTCACAGTAGTTTTCTGCTTCATCTATCTTTTTAAACCTCTCTTCATACCAACTCTCAATCGATTGTAACAGTTGTTTTATTTCACTTTCGTTTTGTTTCAGTGCTGTTTCAAATTCGTTACTTAGTTTTCTTTGTTTTTTATTACACTGCTGTGAATTTCTGAAAGCTGAAATCCACGTTATGGATATATTGCAGGCAGTCAATCATATAAAGAGTATGTAGCCACCGGAGTCCAATATGTCAATAGAGTATTGATCCACTCCCGAGTATCTTTTAGCACAGTGAAACACTTTTTTCCATAAACCTGCATACATCATGCCTGACTATCCGCGTATTGCAATTTTACAATCATGGGATTCGACCAACTTTTTTTTCATTTTTTTTTATTATTCAGTTACAAAACAATTCATTATAACATCTTAAAGGTACCTCTCCGCCTTATAGGCATTATTGAGGTGAGTTAGCAATAACATTCTAACAATAGTTTAAAAGATGTAAGCAAGTAGTATAAATAATTCAAATAATTAATATAAAAAATAATAATTACATGTATTTGGATATAATATTAAAAATAAGAATAAATAATTTTATCGAAACTTAAAAATTTCTTTAAGTTTGTCTTAAATAATGAAATGTTAATAATTGATTTTACGGACTCTGGCAAGTTGTTAAATTCCCGACCACCAATATATTCTATTCGTTGCTTAGTCATCTCAAGCCTACAGCGAGTTAATACTAAACTCGTACTATTCCTCGTAAATATAGTATGTTGGTTACGCGCAAATTCTATGGTGTGATGACCAATATTGTTCAAGGACTTAAGCACAAAAATTAAAAGTTGATACTTGTATATTCCACATATTGGCAAAATCTTTTTGGAAACATTTCGGTATAGTGATATAGTTGAGTACCTTAGAGGAAGGTTGTACACTAACTTTAGAGCTTTGTTTTGTATACGTTGGAGAGATTTTAGTTCATTTGTATTTTTACAGCCATAAGAGATAGTTAAATAACCAAATTGGCTTTGTATCAATGCATTGTAAATCGAAAGTTTTGTATTTTCATCAAATTTATGTTTGGACTTGTAGAGTATTGCAATCGCTGAACTTATTTTGGACCTAAGATATTGTATATGTATGTTCCAGGAATGATTACTTTGCAAATGTATTTCTAGATAATTTAATGACGAGACTTCCTTAATTTTGGTACCATCTACCTTTACACTGAAATCATCAATTGGGCAATTAGTTGGCCTAATTTTAGCCAGCTTTGTTTTATTAGCATTCAAAATGAGTTTATTTATTTTAACATATTCAACGATTAACGCTGCATCTCTTTCAATGTAGGCTTTAGCCACTGTGTCATATTTATATGGGTAAAATATGAAAATGTCATCAGCATACACAAAGAGTTTTTCATTCAAATCAATGTGAATAATATCATTTATATATAAAGTAAACATTAATGTACCTAATACACTGCCCTGCGGTACACCATGATCCACGCTGACAATAAAGCTTTTTTCTTCATTTATCTCAACAAATTGTTTTCTATTTGTTAGATAACTTTCAAATAGATCCAGTTCACGATTACGAACTACATATAGACTTAACTTTTCAAGTAGAAGGTCATGGTCAACTATATCGAATGCCTTCGTAAGATCAAAAAATAATCCTACTACGCCACTGTGCCTATCATCTAAACCCTTACATATATAATTAACTACATTTACCACAGCTTCCTCCGTACCACAACCTTTTCTAAAACCATACTGATAATCATTTAGGAGATTATGCTCCTCCAAGTAATTTGTAAGCTGTTTGTGCAACATCCTCTCGATTACATTATCAATAGCAGATAATACAGCAATTGGACAATATAATTCGGCTGTATTAGCATTGTTTACTTTCGGAATTGGTATGATTTTATGAATTTTCAATATGTTGGGTATATTCCCAAATCAATCATGTTGTTTAATATGCGCATAAGATGAGTAGATACATCATCTTTACAATGTTTTAAAATTTCAGGAGAAACTTGATCGTGACCAGATTATTATTTAAATTTGATAAGATATTATTTACTTCCGTCGGAGTTGTGTATCCCAGTTTGAATGTACCATCATAAAATCGCATTGTTCCCAGAGAATTATACGGATTTCGTTCAATTATATACCTTAAATCCTTAACTGATTGTATAAAATAATTATTTAAAACTTCAGCTTTGCGAGAATCACTAGCAATAAGTTCACCATTATCATCAATTATATATATACATTTATTAAAATCTCTACCAAGTGATTTATTTATAAAGTTCCAACTCTTTCGTGGATCATGCTTTACTTCATCCAAGACATCACGATAATAGTTGTTCATGGATACTCTGCAAGCGCTCTTAATGATATAGCTAATTCTTTTCAATCTATTGCTTAAGTCCATCCTGGTACGATTTCTTTTACGTTGTTTTAAAAGTTTCTGCTTATAGACAATAAGTTCTTCCTAGTTTTTATGCAACTTAAGTTTGATACCGCGTCTTTAATGCACGATATTAAGGCCACTGTATCGGCCGATGGATCACCAATTTGACTTATACTAGATATGTGATTTTGAATATATTGTTTAACATGATTATAGTCGCACTGAGTATATGAAACTTGTCGAATATTTTTTCTATAAACGTCAAAAGCAATTCTGCAAAATACAATATTGTGATCTGATAAATTGCACTCAACAGAGTCCATATGCAATAACCTTTGTACATTACTATATATGTAATCTATTGAAGTTTTACTATCCGGACGAGTAATTAGTGTATAACAATTATTAATATCGTAATGTTGCAAAATAGACAACAATTCTTCACTTTCTTTTTTTCTCAACATATCAATATTTGAGTCACCTACAATAATGCATGGAACACGACCATAGCACGAAAATGATAATAATAATAATAATAATAATAATAATAATAATAATAATAATAATAATAATAATAATAATAATAATAATAATAATAATAATAATAATAATAATAATAATAATAATAATAATAATAATAATAATAATAATAATAATAATAATAATAATAATAATAATAATAATAATAATAATAATAATAATAATAATAATAATAATAATAATAATAATAATAATAATAATAATAATAATAATAATAATAATAATAATAATAATAATAATAATAATAATAATAATAATAATAATAATAATAATAATAATAATAATAATAATAATAATAATAATAATAATAATAATAATAATAATAATAATAATAATAATAATAATAATAATATAAATAATAATAATAATAATAATAATAATAATAATAATAATAATAATAATAATAATAATAATAATAATAATAATAATAATAATAATAATAATAATAATAATAATAATAATAATAATAATAATAATAATAATAATAATAATAATAATAATAATAATAATAATAATAATAATAATAATAATAATAATAATAATAATAATAATAATAATAATAATAATAATAATAATAATAATAATAATAATAATAATAATAATAATAATAATAATAATAATAATAATAATAATAATAATAATAATAATAATAATAATAATAATA
>JAKWBJ010000168.1:910000-1187500 GCA_023159175.1 Wohlfahrtia magnifica | reverse complement strand
TAATAATAATAATAATAATAATAATAATAATAATAATAATAATAATAATAATAATAATAATAATAATAATAATAATAATAATAATAATAATAATAATAATAATAATAATAATAATAATAATAATAATAATAATAATAATAATAATAATAATAATAATAAATAATAATAATAATAATAATAATAATAATAATAATAATAATAATAATAATAATAATAATAATAATAATAATAATAATAATTAATAATAATAATAATAATAATAATAATAATAATAATAATAATAATAATAATAATAATAATAATAATAATAATAATAATAATAATAATAATAATAATAATAATAATAATAATAATAATAATAATAATAATAATAATAATAATAATAATAATAATAATAATAATAATAATAATAATAATAATAATAATAATAATAATAATAATAATAATAATAATAATAATAATAATAATAATAATAATAATAATAATAATAATAATAATAATAATAATAATAATAATAATAATAATAATAATAATAATAATAATAATAATAATAATAATAATAATAATAATAATAATAATAATAATAATAATAATAATAATAATAATAATAATAATAATAATAATAATAATAATAATAATAATAATAATAATAATAATAATAATAATAATAATAATAATAATAATAATAATAATAATAATAATAATAATAATAATAATAATAATAATAATAATAATAATAATAATAATAATAATAATAATAATAATAATAATAATAATAATAATAATAATAATAATAATAATAATAATAATAATAATAATAATAATAATAATAATAATAATAATAATAATAATAATAATAATAATAATAATAATAATAATAATAATAATAATAATAATAATAATAATAATAATAATAATAATAATAATAATAATAATAATAATAATAATAATAATAATAATAATAATAATAATAATAATAATAATAATAATAAATAATAATAATAATAATAATAATAATAATAATAATAATAATAATAATAATAATAATAATAATAATAATAATAATAATAATAATAATAATAATAATAATAATAATAATAATAATAATAATAATAATAATAATAATAATAATAATAATAATAATAATAATAATAATAATAATAATAATAATAATAATAATAATAATAATAATAATAATAATAATAATAATAATAATAATAATAATAATAATAATAATAATAATAATAATAATAATAATAATAATAATAATAATAATAATAATAATAATAATAATAATAATAATAATAATAATAATAATAATAATAATAATAATAATAATAATAATAATAATAATAATAATAATAATAATAATAATAATAATAATAATAATAATAATAATAATAATAATAATAATAATAATAATAATAATAATAATAATAATAATAATAATAATAATAATAATAATAATAATAATAATAATAATAATAATAATAATAATAATAATAATAATAATAATAATAATAATAATAATAATAATAATAATAATAATAATAATAATAATAATAATAATAATAATAATAATAATAATAATAATAATAATAATAATAATAATAATAATAATAATAATAATAATAATAATAATAATAATAATAATAATAATAATAATAATAATAATAATAATAATAATAATAATGATAATGATAATAATAATAATAATAATAATAATAATAATAATAATAATAATAATAATAGAAAATTGTTTGTACTACACTTTTGAGACCTATAAAAAGACCCAACGATGAGCGACTTTCCTTTTATTGTTAATTCGTATAATGTTAAGACTATGTAATCAACATAATTATTGCTTTCACAAACATTGCATGTATACTTTAATCGATCACTAATAAAAATATGGGTTCCACCGTAACTATCCCATCTACAAGAGTGAATACTGTGATGTCCATATATATTATAATATTGCGTATCATCACTATGAAACCATGTCTCCTGAATTGCTATAATATATGGTAGTCGTGGAAGATTAACAATTAAATTTTTAAATTTATTAAATTTATCAATTGAAGCAATACTTCTCATGTTTATACTAATAATATCAATATTTGAATTACTCTTTTTAAAATGATTTTCAAAAGATTCTAAGTTGCAAAACATCACATTAAAAGTGAAAATTGTGATATAAAAACAAAAAAAAAATATATATATATATATATACAGTTAGTGTCATTAATATTCGGTTTTATTAAAGAGATATGTTTAACTAATTCGTCTTGAGCTAAATGTATATCTTTTTCAACATTTTTTTCTTCTCATTATTAGTTTATTTAGACACTTGAAAGTTCACATTTGTATTTAGAAAAAAAGAATAATAATATAACAAAAAAAAAAACTAAATTAATTCAGGTGGCATAAAATATTGCGCGTCAATAATATTCGGTTTTCTTTGAAAAGTTACAAATAATACATTAGAAAAATGGTTTTATATAAAATTCAGTATTTTGTTGGACAACCCTTTTGTTTTATAACTTCACTTAGACGGTTTGACATACTTTTTACTATTTTAGCTGTATAAGCTGCAGGAATACGATCCCATTCTTCTTGAAGCCGGTCCAGCGCAACCATTCTTGAATTAAACGCGACTTGTGCTTTGGGTCGTTATCTTGGTAGAATTTAAAAGAATCTAAAACGTTCAGCTTATTTGCACTTTCTTTCAAATTTTGACGGAGGATATTCAAATATGATTCCTTATTTATAATTCCACTGATAAAAACTAATTTTCCCGTCCCTTTAGCTCCCATACAACCCCGCACCATAACATGTCCATTTCGATGTTTTACGGTTGGTTTTAATTTTGTGGTTGTAGCTCCTCATTTGACTTCCGCCACACCATTACACGCCCAACGGATCCAAATACATTATACTTGCTTTCGTCCGCAAATATAACGTCATCCCACCAAGTTTCAGGCTTCTTAATATACTCCCTGACAAAACTCAAACGAGCTTTTCGGTTGCGTAAATTAACCAATGGCTTACGACGTGCTACTCGGCCATAAAAACCTTTTTTTCTTATGGTTCTTCGTATATAAGATGCAGATATTTTCTTTTTAAACTCATTGAGCACCTCTGTGACCAATTTGGGAGCACTTAAGCGTGGGTTAGATTTCATTTTTCGCACAATTGAACTTTCTTCCCGCTCGGTCAATTTTTTGGGCTGACCTGTCTGCTATATGAAGTGTATTCTTCCTTCATTTTTGTGCCTTCTGACAATGTCACCAACTGTATTTAGTTTCATATTCAGAATTTCAGCAATCTCTTTGTACTTTTTACCTTTTTCATAATGGAAAATAACAAGTTTTCGCTGTTCTAAAGGTGTGTTTTTTCCTTAGCGCCTCATTTGTAAAATTTGCAGTGAAGTAGAATTTTGGACAGACAAGAAAGGAGGTGTTATGCACTTTTATTAAAACGTATCTCTATATTGCTGGAAAAGTAGCTGGATGACATATTTTTTTGCAAATAGCATATAAATAGGGGAAAAACCGAGTAATGGCGCTTAGTAAACAGGGTTAACAAACTTTGATCGATTTATCACGGTTGCAGGGTTACCATAGAGCCATTTTTTTCATATATTTGAATACTCATACTAACAACATATATTTAAGTTTTTGCTATTCTTCTGATTACCTATCCATTTCGCTAATGCCAGGGTGTTATTATCAATAAACTTAAAAACCGAATATTAATGACACTATCTGTATATATAGTAGTGACGATTAGAACGAATTTCATTTCAATACTGCTAAGCTATGTTCGCTGCATTTCCCATTCGCATTCTTGGTTTGTTAGTAGTTGCATCTAATAAGAGATTATCCACATCTTCCTCACATGATTATAGGCTTAGACAAATCGCAATTTTTAGCAAACATTTTTCCACTGGCAGCATAAACTGAGCTATACCCAACATTTCTTAAAGTGTTAGCATGTCTTAACAAGCTGTGTGTTTTCTTGGCTTAAATAATCACGGATAAACACTTTTTGAGTGGCTAAATTTTCTTTTAGTTTTGGTTTTTATTATTTGCTTTAACCACTATTTAAGTAATTTTAAAATATTTTGCTGGAGAGCACACAAATTAAAACTTTTCAACACCAATGTTGCTAACTCTTTTTTTTAAACTTTGCAATCTTTATTTTAAAATATTCTTAATTTAGTTTAATTTTTTTTCTTTTTCATGTAAACTTTATTTGTTTTTATAAGTTTTAAAATAGTCCTGTCTATTAAAAAAAAAAAAAAAAAAAAACAATATTTTATTATTTTTAAAAATTTCTTTAGAGCTTTATTTTGCACATCCGTTTCTGACAACAGTTTATATATATTGTTACGTTTTTACCTTTTTAAAAACGTGTTTTTATGAGTTTGTAGATTGTAGTTAAAATAAAATAAATTTTGTGTTTGATTTTAATTAAAAATCCTTTATTCAACACGGTTATGTGCACCACTGCTTGTAATCTTTTTGCAGGTAATAATAATTTTTATTCTTAATTACTCTGTTTACAACTTTCTAAACAACAACGGGTAGCTGTTTTTGTAGTGACATTATTTAGCTTCCTGTAGTCTACGCGAATCTTGTACTACCATCTTTCTTTTTAACAAAGACTACAGGTGAGCTCCAAGGACTGATGGTTCAATTACTCTTCTTTTCTCTTTCATTGACCAGCTCTTTAGCTTCATTACGTTTTGCCAGAGGCATACTATTGGGTGCTTGTTCTATCGGTCTCGTTTCGCTAGTATTTATTTCATGTTTGACTATAGCTGTTATACCTTGACTTCAATTTTTCGTGGCGAAAACGCAGGCGTACCTGTTTAGCAGCTTTTTGGCTTTATTTCTTTCTGGAGCTGCTAGACCCGCTACCCATTTCTCAACATTTTCGTCAAATAGCTGTTGGTCCTTGGCTGACATATTGACAACTTCCGGCAATTTTTCGCCGTTTATTACCGCCTCTTCTGAAGCACATTGGCCTACCTCGATGTTTTCACAAATAAATTGATCGTGGCCTGATAGATTGAACGGCTCTCTCCTTGTTTGTTGGATTTAACGAGGCCTTTGCTGATAACAAGTCCGTCTTAATTTCTGCTGACTCTACCACCCACAAACGGTTGTCCTCTCAGTCTCCCTCCATACGCACTCATATCAATGACTCAGCCTGAGATGGTAGTTTTTGTTGTTTGACAGCAACTAATCTTCTGGCCTGGACTTTATTCTAGTATCCTACGTCAAGAGGTGTATCTACATTACGCCAATTTATTATCTGTTGCCTCATATTAAAATTCAGCAGAATCTGCCACAACAATTAAATCAACAGCAGAATCCTCCACGACAACAAACCGAGGTGTAGCGGTTAGATCGCACGCATAACATCACAAGTGAACCAGATTCGAGCCCAAGCAGAGGACATGACGAAATAACTTAATTATAGTTTCGTTTCGAGTGTTTAATAAAGAGGGTTTAACTTTCCATGCAGACAACTCCATCTAAAAAATAAAGAAGAGGCCCCTTGACCTACCAGATTTCCTCTAACGTGATGACAAACATCAGACGAATGTTCAGGAAAAAACGCCACCTACAGGGAAAAAATTACAATGCTGAAGCAAAGACCACCATCAATTAGAAGGATATTCACCACCACTACAGTGGATTAATCATCTACTTGGCTTGCAAAATCAACTTGATTAATGGAACTGAAACAAAGCAAATTAATTTACAAACAACACATATACACTTTGTTTTGATTTTTTATTGTCAAAAAATCGCTGAAAATAAATAACAAATCATCTGGCATCACTTAATTTTTTTAATGCGTAAGAAAGAGACGTAAACAGACGTAAGTACAGTGAAAGAAGACAAAGTGGGTGAAGTTAGCTCTCAAAGTTATATTCCAATTTTTCTGTTAACGCGGCTTCTCTGTAAATTAACATTGCACTGTTAAGTTAACAGAGTTAAATTTTTTGAAAGAATACAATATTTTTAAAGAAAAATTAGTAAATTTATTGTTCAAAGTAACAAATTTTTATGTAAATTTTTTAAAATTTTTAAAAATTAAATAAATAGTTTCAGATGGAGGCGTAAAACAGCAAAATTGTACATTTATAAAAATACGCACTCGGGTATTTTTCAAATTTGAAAAAAGTGTCCTAGGAGTGCCAGGGTGGGGCAATGGCAACTATTGGGATTTATTAATAAGGCATCAAGGATTCCTGTCCACTTTACCGCATGTCCATAACCGTTACCGATTTTTAGATATAGCGCCTCAAAGTTAGCCAATATTCGGAAATTCGAATATGGCCATTTTCTAAATTTGAAAAAAGTGTCCTAGGACTGCGAAGGTGGGGCAATGGCGACTATTAGGATTTATTACTAAGGCATCAAGGATTCCTGTCCACTTTACCGCATGTCCATAACCGTTACCGATTTTTAGATATAGCGTCTTAAAGTTAGCCAATATTCGGATATTCGACTATGGCCATTTTTTGAATTTGAAAAAAGTGTCCTAGGAGTGCCAGGGTGGGGCAATAGCAGCTATTGGGATTTATTTATAAGGCATCAAGGATTCCTGTCCACTTTACCGCATGTCCATAACCGTTACCGATTTTTAGATATAGCGTCTTAAAGTTAGCCAATATTCGGATATTCGACTATGGCCATTTTTTGAATTTGAAAAAAGTGTCCTAGGAGTGCGAGGGTGGTGCAACGGCGACTATTAGGATTTATTAATAAGGCATCAGGGATTCCTGTCCACTTTACCGCATGTCCATAACCGTTACAGATTTTAGATATAGCGTCTTAAAGTTAGCCAATATTCGGATATTCGACTATGGCAAACTATAACTGGAAAACTATAACTGCTTCAAATTAAAAAACGGTGAACCCCGCAAGAATCCATACATAAGCCGTTTGTCAAGAAAATCTTTTTACACAATGAAAAAAGAATTGGGTTTGACTTTTAGCTTTAAAAAGAATAGGATTTTTCTATTACTTTTAGAATTTGTTTTGTTGATTTAATTTCATCTACTAGATATTGGCTAACAAATAACAGTAAAAAATAATAAACAATAAATTTTAATTCAAAAATAAGATAAAAAAGAAAGTAGAATTTTGTTGTCAAGTAAATGCATACTAGAAAAAATAATATATAAATAAATAAATATTGAGTTGCAAGATAATCTATATTTTGTATGGCCAACATTGTCATCAATTACAGCTTAAATAATATATTAATTACAGATTCAAAAAACCTAATCCATCATTATCCAGCAAATTGCCGAATTTTCGTACAGAAACAAAAAAAATGGTTACCTATTTATTTAAGTGAAAAAAGCCACTAAATAAAAATAAAATAAATAATAAATAATAATAAAAAATCCGACTGAGCGCAGGATTGAACTCGAAACCTTGTACTGCGAATACAAATAAAAGTCAAAACGCTTTACCATATGCGCTATGACAACACATGTTATTGCAGTGCTTTTTATGCATTTTGTCAAAAGCTAAACAGTTGCATTTAACAGCCAACATATCTACTGTAACAAAAATGTTACAATAGCCCGCCTATGTAACAAAATTAAGCAGCAGCCATCAATAAAGGATATAAAAAAATAAATAAAAAGATATTAAAATTATAAACTTAATCTCTGGCGGGGATTGAACTCGGAACATAAAACATCCCAAAATTAATGATATGAATATTTTTTATATTGCACATTGAAAATTAAAAAATCCTGGGTTCAAATCTTGAACGGACTAAAATTATCTAGTATATAAAAAGTAATCAAATAGATAATATTTTTGAGATAACATTAATTTCAGGACTCTGTATCTCAAAATCGGTGATGGTTATGGACATGCGGTAAAGTGGACAGGAATCCCTGATGCCTTATCAATAAATCCTAATAGTCGCCGTTGCCCCACCCTCGCACTCCTAGGACACTTTTCAAATTCAAAAAATGGCCATAGTCGAATATCCGAATATTGGCTAACTTTAAGACGCTATATCTAAAAATCGGTAACGGTTATGGACATGCGGTAAAGTGGACAGGAATCCTTGATGCCTTAGTAATAAATCCTAATAGTCGCCATTGCCCCACCCTGGCACTCCTAGGACACTTTTTTCAAATTTAAAAAATGGCCATATTTGAATTTTCGAATATTGGCTAACTTTGAGGCGCTATATCTAAAAATCGGTAACGGTTATGGACATGCGGTAAAGTGGACAGGAATCCTTGACGCCTTATTAATAAATTTGCTAATTTTTCCTGAAAAATATTGCATTCTTTCAAAAAATTTAACTCTGTTAACTTAACAGTGCAATGTTAATTTACAGAGAAGCCGCATTAACAGAAAAATTGGAATATAACTTTGAGAGCTAACTTCACACACTTAAGAAGACAAACAGTGTTGTGAAATCCAAAATAATTTTCTTTCTGTTAGAAGAACTACAAGTAAAAAAAAAATGGCAGCAAAATTTAAATGATAATTTCGGACACCCTTTACATTAAGAGTATAATTTATACTACATGTTTTTGTTCATTGTTTTTGAATATATTTATTTATTTTGCGATTTTAAAAATTACAAAGTAGGGAACATAATAGAAAAATAAACTTAAAATAAAGTGATATTAAGGACAGTACAGCTTTTAATGTGGATAAAAAATAGGTGTATACAAAAAAAAAAAACTACGTAAAAATTTAAACTCAAAAATTATATTTAGTAACTAAAAAGTAAATGATATTATCACACTATTGGCGGGTAAGACCATAAGTTTGTAGGAGTCATGCATTAATACCCTTCCTCGCCGATAGTGTGTTAATATCCCATATAATTGCTATTGCTTTTTATGAGAGCTTCCTTTCGTTCAGGCATAGAAGAAACTAAATTATGGAAAGTCCGTATTTTGGCAACTGCAAGAATGTTCTATATGTGCTGAAAATGAAGGGTACTTTTATTTCTGAGGGCAGTTTGTGTGAAAACGGGTAGTAATATTTAAAAAGAGTAACACAGAAATATAAGACAATTATCGTGTAATGTTTAAAGCAAAGAAAACAAACAATTTATTTCTAATGGAATCCAAATATGAACAGAGTTTCGGTTTTTTAAATAAAAATGCCATAAATTGACATAATCGTTTCGGTCATTTAAATTACGGTAGTTAACAAGAAATAAAAGTTATGTAAAAGGTTTAGTAAACAAAAGACCATGTTAAGCCGTTTGTGAAAAGTTAAACACGATCAAACGAAATTCTCGACAAAATTCATTCTGTTGTTTGTGGTCCGTTTAGAACAAAATCGCTCGGTGTGCACTATTTCTTGACACTTATTGATGATAAGTCACAACGGGTATTTGTATATTTCCTTAAACAGAAAAGTACAGTTTTTGAGAAATTTAAAATCTATAAGGAAACGATCGCACGACAAACGTATAAGAAAATAAAAGTATTGAGAAGAGATAAGGGAAGGAGTACGTAAACCAAAACGGTATAATTCCGGAATCGACGGTTCCACATACTGCTCAACGAAACGGCGTCACCGATGGTACAAACCGATCAATTGCAGAGATGACACAAGCTATGTTACTTCAGTCCGGCTTAGGTGAATCGTTATGGGCTGAAGCAGTAGCCAAGGCAGTTTATACTAGAAACCGTTCACCTACAAAGATTATTGGATATACTACACCTTATGGTAAGAAACTTCACTGATAAGAAAGCATCAGTTAAACATTTTCGAGTTTTTGCTCAATAGAAGTAGCTTTAGACAAGACAGTAATTATGGGATTGGCTGATATTTTGGTAAATAGTGATGGTCATTAGTCAAACTTTCTAAAGGCAAAAACTATTGGTTCGAAAAGGGTATTTGCCGTTAAACGTAATAAGATTTAGATCAGGATTGGTCGCAAAAGGCTGTAGTCAACAGTTTGGCATGGATTGCACTGAAACATTCTCACAAGTCATTAGATATGAAACGATACGTATGATACTTGGTCTCTCAGTTGAAAGTAAAATCTGCTTTCATCAGATAGACGTATGTACGATGAAAAGCATCCAAATTGCGTTTTAAAGTTGAAGACGTCACTTTACAGACTGAAACAATCTCGAAGAACTCGAAGCTTAGTGAGGTTCTTCAAACGTTTGGCTTTATTCCGTGCAAAAATTATCCCTGTTTGCTTAAGATGTCTATTGAAGGAAAGCTATGCTTAGTGACTGTTGACGTTGGCGATCTGATTATTGGTTTTGAGGACAAGAATATAATAATGAAGATCAAAGTATACATATCCTTTTTTATCTGGTTATGTGTATAAGGCCAGATATCTTACACTCAGTGGCAAAATTGGCGCAATGTAATGTTCATCCACATAAAGAGCACAAAACAGGTGTAAAACATATACTACGTTATTTGAGTAGTATCATTAACTTGAAGCTAGTTATTTGAGTAGTACCATAAATTTGAACTTGTATACAAGCATACTGGTAAAATAATAGAAGGATATGCGGATGCTGATTGGGGCGGTGATGCATTAGATCGGCAAAAGAAGCAAAGTATATAATAAATCTGTTGGGTAAAATTGATATTCACGATCAGTAACATATATAGAGATAGCTTGAGTGTACAGCAAGTAGCTAAGAACCCAATTTATCACTCCCGCAGCAAACACATAGATATTATATAACATATTGTTACGAAAATGAAAATGCTGTAGTCAAAATGCACCACCAGGGACTTATCATGAGCTTTTAGCTATAACATTTATTGGCTTGTGTTAAGGCCATAATTAAGAGTGCTACCATCCGCATGTCTAACGGAGTTGCCAGTTCGAATATTTTTTTATTGTGTTTATAATTTAAGACCATTTGAATTAACGTAGATAAATCTAAGATTCGGGTCTGTACTAGAACATTCGAAACTAATAATGAAATATTATAAAACGATGGCGCATTGCGGTTTGTGAGTTAGTTACCATTGGACTGTCAATAAGTAAAGTCACGTTCAGGCGTAAATAAAAGTGTTGTATAAGCGGACTTGCTGTATTAAGACATAGTGTATAAAAGTTATAGTGGAATAAATGACAACAGAGTGGTTTAATTTTATTTTATCGCAATTAAGACGAACTCAAATGTTTTAAGAAGAGTAAAACGTAACATTATTGTCTGTGAATTGTTTTCCAGTAATGTAATTTAGTTGCTTACTAACCAGATGATGGCTGATGTCTTTACAAAAAACTTTTCAAAATTGAAACATGAAAAATTTGTGAAATGTTCAGGCATTAATTTGATTGGTTTCGGTCAAGTGATCGCATTGAGGAGAAGTGTTAGAATTTGAAATAAAAGTAATCGATTATAATGCGAAGACTTTGCCGAAAGAACAATTCTGGTGTTTTATAGTTTGATTCACATAATTTTATGTTTTCAATAGAAATCCAAACTAAAAATCTAGAAAATTCTGCTCAAACACTCCATACGAGGAGAAGCAACCCCATATCATGACATTGCCTCGTCCGTGTCTGATAGTTTTTTGTGTATCTATTATCAAATCGCCTTAGATGTCTTTAAGGGGTCTCATTTGGCTAGAATAACAATACGCTTGCCTGTGGTTAGTGAAATCATGTTATATCTACCTCGTGCTTCAGCGTTATTTTTTGTTTTAAAGCGTTAGTTACAAAATTCTCAGACCGACTTAAAAAGCTTCTGCAATAATTTATAGGTTTTACCTTGCTCGAAAAGTTCAAAAACAAAGCACTTTTCTTCACTACTGCAATAACGGCCATGACTCATCTTAATCCTGCTGTTAGGTTTGGACCATTTTGGTATTTTTTTTTTTTTGCTTTAACTACAGAACGGTTCATCGTATCAACTTAAAACGTTAGCTTAGATGGTATTTTTATATTTTATTACTTCTACGAAATTTTTAGTGTTGTACCATAAAAACAATAAAGATCATAAATCCTATAGTGTTGGATTATGTATTTATGTATGTATGACTCAATGTTTGCTAACAGCTAGGGAAACCCTTTTTATCTTTCTTCTTTCCTGCCCTTTTATAATTTTATACAGGATGGAGTTGTGCCAGATGTTTAAAAGTGTGTAAACATAAAAATGCTTACATATGGTATACACCAATACCCCCATTAAACACCTTTGGAATCACTGATATCATTTGTTTTAGTGCTTTATTATATGTACTATCAACAAAATTAAAACATTTTGGACCGTTCATGGTTATAGATTTTTTTGTATTCTATCTCGATCAAAAAGTTTCCGGAATAACCCCCGTGTGACGGTCCCTTCGATCCGATTTGAGTTTTTTTTTTAAGTTGGCACATCTGTTGTTGAGTATTCCCGCTAAATCTTAGCGTCATAGCTTAACATTTGCAAAAGCTACGTAGCCAAAAGTACATCTAAATCTATGTGTTTTTTTACAATTTTGACTGTGTTGAGGTCGCAAAAGAAATGATTTGCGAGGCTGAATCCGATCACGCGGCAGTTATTCACGCAACTTGTTGATCAAGGTAATATTAGGTTTATAGAACAAATGCCTAAATCAAGTTTTCTCAGTAAATGAAGCGTAAATTGTTTTTCGTTGCATATTGCATGTATATTAAGGGTATCCCTAAATTAACGCAAGATTTGAATTAACTATAAAACACAGTTTTAAATCTTTTGATTGTTATTTTTTTGAATCATAAAGTACATAAGATATGTTGATTTATGGAATAACACATGGGTAAATGGCCTCCATGGCTATGAATGTACATAAGCGCCCGTTTGTTGAAATTTTCCATGATAATTTTGGATAAATTTGGCTGGATTTCGTCAATGCAGCGGAAGGTTGTTGACTTAGACCTGTAATTTAAAATAACCCCATACAAAGAAACCTAATAATGTTAAGTCGCACGATCTAGGCGTGCAATTTTGAGCACCAAAACGAGAGAATATAAGACCTTGAAATGTCTCATGTTGTAATTGAATCGTTTCACGGATTATATAGCATGTGGCACCGTCTTGGTAAAACCACTTATTAACCACATCATGTGGGTTCTCAGAACCCCAAAAACAGCAAATTTTGGCGATTAACAAAACCAATCAATGCTCGAATCCAAATAACTCTGTTCAATAATCCAACGAACTCTCTTCGTTGTGCATGGTCATTAGGCTTCAGTTGATACGCTGCAAAGAGCTTCTTGAAATTTGCAATTCTTATCCACAACGCCGAATTGAGGTTCCTAGTTAGTCACCGACACTGACGCACAGCTTCAATATTGCGATTTTAACGGCTTGTTTTTTAGACGATCAGTGTGTTTGGCGTCTCCAAAGGATCCAGTCTCCCTGAAATTTTCAATTAATATCTTCACAGTTGACGAAGTTGAGACACTATTTCGACCATATTTTGTATTTTGTATGAAATTTTCGAACTGCGGCCGCCAAGCTTTCATTATTTTTGAAATATTGTTCAATATAAAGACTCGTTGTTGTAACGTGTTACGATCCGTTTTTACTAACCCTAAACTGTCAGCTATCGAATTGTTTTTTTTTACTGTTTTCAACACTTTAAACCGCTAAACAAGCTTTTTTCTGATTCACAAGATGAAAAAAGTTTTCAGAAGTGATATTTTGACCTTACGAACCTTCAATTATAGTCAAAACGACCTTCTCCACTTGATTTTTGCAGGCTTCCATATATATATTACTTTTCATATGGCAGCAGCGGCAGGCCTCACAGTACCCAGATCGGAGCAATTTTCGAAAACTTTTTCGAGTGTATGCGGCCGTATCTCGGTAATGGCATTACGAATGTTAGCCTTTAAATGCTCAATTGTCCCTGGTTTATCAGCATAACACTTCTCTTTAACGGTGCCTAACAGAAAAGAGTCCAACGGTGTCAAATTGCAGCTTCTTGGCGGTCAACTGACATCACCATTTTGGCTAATTAAACGGCCACGTTTGACGCAATAAATCGGTTGTGGCATGAGATGTGTTGCAAGTTTATCATGTTGAAACCAAACATAGTTCACATCAATACCAGGAAAAGATGGCACAAAAATTCGGTTATCATGGTGCGATAGGTGTCTCCTTTGGTCGTAATGATTGCGCCGTTCCCCTTTTAAAAGAAAATATAGGCCAATGATGACTCCGCTCCACAAGCCGCATCAAACAGTCACTTGTAAAAGGAACATTAGCTTCTGTTCGGCCACGTTTGGGTTTTCTGAGCAACAAATACGACAATTTTGCTTATTAACATACCCACCAAGATGAATACGAGCTTCATCCGAAAAAATGATTATTGCATTTTTTAAAACTTTTCTTTTGCAATTTTCCGTATTTGTTTTGGAAATAAATTACTAATAAATCCCAACGTTGCTCAAGTGTAAATCGATCCATTTTATTCAATGGATATAATATACTGAATTTTATGGCAGAATAGAATGACATAAGTATTGCCAGATTCGAAATAACCTTTGATTCAAATTTAAACCGATAGATGGTCCATCCGGTATATATATATACAGTGAATGACAAAACTCTTGGTACTCATCAATTTGAAATATTGTTTGCAATAATTTGTTCATATATTAGACGAAACCTTCTAAGTAATCTTTATTAATTATTCCTTTATATATATACTTTATTAGATTATATGCTCCAAAGATGAGAATATTTTCAAAAACTAAGAAATAAACAAAAAAAATTAAATAAAAGCTAAATGATCGCCACCAAACTAATTTTACCTGTTACTAATATATACCTCTCTGTCAAAAATACATCTCTGGTTTGTAAGGAACTGAACCGTCATCCTACTCTGACATCGTGATAAAATTTAAGCGAAGCCCTTTATTTAGTTAAAAAATTAATAAGCAAATGCTTGTAAGTAAAATCGGAGAAATAAAATAAATTTAACATGTCTAGGAAAGAGTTAACTATTGAATAACGCGAAATAATAATAAATTGCCACAAACAGGGTAAATCCTATAACATTGCAAAAATAATTGGAAGGTAAAAGAGTTAAAAATAAGTCCAGATGTGAACGTTCAGCAAAACTATCGGTAAAAGAAAATAAAACTTTAAAAAAAGATTCTACCGAAACAGTTCGAAGAGCTCTTAAAAATGCTTAATATCGATCACGAGTAGCTAGTAAGAGAACCCCTTGTAAACGAAAGAAATCGAAAAAACGTCTAGAGTTTGCATGGTTTATATGGTTGTGATTTATTACATTTTCTAATAAGTCAAAAAAGTTTTTATGCCTATTTCTTGGCCATATATGAATATAACTCTATTTCAAAACCGGCACAATATAGTTGCATAGCAGGTACATACATGATTCCGAAAAAATGTTCTAAAAAATAGCTTCAACAAAATATTTTATGAAATAGCTTCTATAAACTCTATTTTAAAAAATATCGCAATAATTGGTATCATAGCAGGTAGTTTTAAAAAAATGTTTCCTAAAAAATAAGTTTTTTCAGTATAATGTTACTTAACAGTTCTTTTGCCATCTTCCAGTCAAAGTCATAAAAAAGCTGCTGTTTCCATGATTTCTCTAGACCCCTGGCCAAAACTACCTGCACATAGTGTGGTGGTTTTTTGTGTCTGCGCTAACTTCATCTCATCAAAACTCAACACGTAAATTCTGTTCTGCGGCTTCAGATCGTTGGCCTGCCTCATAAAATCGATAGAAGCTTCCAGAATTTCTTTGCTAATATTTATCTAATCGTTGATCGGTGGCATAGCGGAATTTTTTTTTAACAAATAATAGTACGCTTTTGGACCTCAAGCATGGAAACATATGGCGCTTGTAACGTCCTCCTACTGCCATGTAACAGATGTTAGTTAGTTATGACGGGTAGTCAGACAACGGTCAATCTACTCATTTTTGAGAAGAGAGCCCACCCTCGCAAGTTCATCTGCCACACAGTTCCCCCGGGTGTCCGAGTGACTCCTTACCCAGATAATCTCCAGGACTGAATGTCTCGCCATCTCGTTCAGTGATGCCCGGCATTCACACACCAGTCGCGTGTGTGATGCCCGTACAGATTTGGATATCACAATCATATACCCTGTAGAACATCAACCAGTTCGCTGCCCTCTTTATCGCCGAGACCTCCGTCTGTAAGATACTGCAGTGGCCCGGCAGTTTAAAGTACTCTCCCTTATGCTGGAGCTATAATTTTTCTAATTTGTCCTTCTATAAATAATTTGCGCATTGCCAGTTCCATTTTTAAACGTTTGTTTTCCGCCTCTAGTTTCAGAATTTTAGATAAAAGCTTTGGATCCGTGAAAATCAACAAGCTAAAATATATCAAAATCTTATTTAAACTTGGATTAAGTTTTAATACAATTTTGTTTTTACTTACTCTGTGTTTTTGCTCTTCTTTAGTGTCTTTTGTCAAACAAATAGAACAGTATTTGGCAAAAGACATACGCCGTGGCTAACTCAGATTATATTTTCTGGTAAGAAATAATCCTGACATAAAATGAAATATTTTGAAAACACTTTCTCACACGTATATTTGATCCCATACTGCTCTGATTCTATCGTCCATAGATGCGGAAAACATATCACTAGCTTCTTTATAGTATACTTCTGTTTGCAAACAGAACAAGAACGCATGTTTTTTCATTGTGCTTATGTATTAAAATTAATTTTTTTATATAATTTGTTATTATATTTTTAATTATTATATTTTTTTCCAAATTTTATTTATATTTCAAACACATATTTTGATCCACTTCGGTTTCGTTTTGTATGTTTTTGGCACGATGTGTATACTCTAAAATACTTAAAGTTTCTTCAAAATCTTTGTGTCCAGGGGATATGATAGAGGGGCAATGATAGAGGTTTTAGTACGGCCACCTTAAAAGGAAATAAAAGTTAAATTAGAAAAAAAAATGTTAAAGTTAATCAAAACTGATATTTGATATTTTACTAAATTTGACGCAGTGTTTGAACGGGAAAATATGACTTGTTTGTGTTAAATTTTGTTTTAACTGAAAATAACCAGGCTGATGGTGCAGGTTATCAGATAGCCTGAGAGAAATTAAAATCAAAACGAACTGAAAATCTAGAAGGTGAATGGCAACATATTTCGGAATCCGTACTTAATATCCTTTTGATTCCAAGGCGAAATATTAATTTGATGCTTTTGTTCTGCACACCTTTGTTTGAGGACCTCAATTGTTTTTGTTGATTTTTGAAAAACTGTTGAGATAAGGTATTTTTCATTTTTTTTAATAAAACTACTATTAAATTGCAAAAAAAAAATAATTATTTTTATTTTGACGACTGTTAAAAATGATGATTGTGCGGTTTTTGATACAGAAATTTTTTGTTTTTGACGATTTACCCCTAAAAGTTCTGGCAACACTAGTTTTATGAAAAGCGAATGATTGATGTACAATGTGACCAGATTTTAAAATAGCATAAAGTTAAATCGCGTTCAAAAAAAGCTAGAAAAAGCGAAAAAAAATTGTTTTCGGCTAAAAAATGCTAAATATTTTATTGTGTTTAAACATAAATTTTGGAAAGTGGACATCACATTTGGTTAATATAGCACTATATAAATTATTTTCTTTGAATCTAAAAAATGGTATAGGTAATAGGCTAGATATAATTTGTAAACCTATTTAATCAGTATCAAAGTTATACTATTAATTGAACAAAAATTCAAATAGGAATTGAAATGTAATACATACATAAATGTACATAATTTTCCCTTTTCAAATTCATGTTCATGTAAATATGTTTATACATACATACATACATATATTATAAATTTGTTTATGGTAATTAACAGATTTTGTTGAACTTTATAAGACAGAAGAAAATCCGGCTAACCAAATAGACTATAAATTTTTTTTTTTTTTTTTGAGGTAAAACATGAAAATTTAGTGACTTTGTCAGAAATTAAAATTATTTTTTCTTTTTAAAGCAGTTTTTTGATGGTTAACAGTCATCATCCACTTCAAATATTGTCTTACATAAGTCTTGCTACCCAGCAAGCCCAGCTTCAGAAAGAGCTAGAAAAGGAGCTGTTGGTGCCTGGAGACTACACCCCTCTGGGGTGCACAAGCGCCACGCAGGAGCTTGATGATCCGTCCTTGAGTACGGACGACGAGCTGGATGACACTGTCATTTCAGCTCAAGCGTCGGTAACTAGTACGGTTTGTCAGAACCTGGTGGTGCAGGCATCGAGTGATGATACTTTGGGGCCCTCAACAGCTTCGTCTTCGAAGCCCTTGGTTCGGCAGAACGCCTTGTTGGGTGTTCATGGTCGCACAAAGGAAGAGAAGGCCAGGAATGGAACATTATTGTCTCTGGTCTTCCTTGAGAAGATGGCCATCAAGGAGGAAGCAGCCTTGACAAGGAAGGAACGGTTCCTCATCAGGAAATACAGACAAAATATATCTAAGTTCAAGAGAATTTACGGTCCTACGTCTGTGCTCCTGGGAGCTTCCATTCCAGTTAAATTTGTGGTTGCAAAGGAAACAGCCATAAATTAACCTTCCAAGGAGGTGAAGGCTGCCCCCGGTCCCCACAAGTGCCAAAACTGTGGAAGCCAAAATGGTCAGCGAGGATAGAATGGACGGTAAGAAGGCTAAGGACTTGTCGGCGCTCAAGGCTTCGGCACGAGCTTCCGCCAAGCCCGAAGCTAAGACTTGTGGTGGTGAGAAAGCCGTTGTAATGACATCGAGCTTCTTGAGCATTCCCCGTAGTGAGAATGTCAGGAGGGTTAGATCCGGTGATGAACAGCGGCAAGCATCAAAAAAGGCGTAGAAATCCAACAGCTTGGATTCTGTCAATCAGGTTGCTGCCAGGAGTGATTCGGATGAGAGGAGGGCTGCTAGGAGTTTCTTGAGGATTTTTAAAGGGAGATTGGCCAAGGCTGTGGGTTACGGACACTGCCATTTTGAGGGGACTTGACTGAGGAGCGCATTCGGTGACCTGTGCTGGTTCAACGGACTATAAGGTCAGGGAATGCGACTTCGGCATATGCCCTGCGGCAGTTTTTCCGGATAGTCTTGGCGTGGGGTTGGTGAACTTTTTGACGGTCACGACATCTTTATAGATGGATCTAAGACCGAGGAGGGCACTGGCGCTGGAGTCTACATGGCGGACAGTGACATTAAATTGTCCTTTAGTCTCCCGGATGAGTGTAGTGTTTTTCAGGCCGAGATCTTCGCTGTTCTCAGAGCAACAGAGCGTTTTCGCGACTTGGCTGCTGTGGGGGATGATGTGGTATTTTATCTGGACAGTCAGGCGGCTATTAAGGCGCTGACTGGTCGCCATGTCAGCTCAAGGGTGGTTGAATTGTGCAAGAGTACCCTTGGCTCGCTCCTGAATGTGCGCAGCGTTAAACTGTGCTGGCATGCTGGCGTAAGGGTTAACGAGATCGCAGATAAACTGGCAAGAGCGAGCGCGGCTTGTGGTGTAGGACAGGCGGTTGCGTCGGTGAAACCAGCGCTTGGTTTCTTTGGGGAGTTAATTGATAGCTGGGCCCGTCGTAGAGTGGAGGAGCAGAGGAGACTGTAGGGTCTCCAGGCTGTTGTGGCCGCGACCTGACCACTCTGGGGCCGAATGGGACCTCAATCTGAGGAGGGAATCTCCTGGGATTCTGATAGGCTTTGTGACTGGGCACTTCGCTCTAAGGGCGAGGACTGGAATTTGGGAAGCAGGCTCCGCTATTTTCTGCCGAGTTTGCGGCGATATAGACATTTCCCATGTTATTTATGATGTGGATGATTATTTGGTCATTTTTAATATTAGGCATTAGCTAAGAACCAAAAAAAGGTATAGTCCGGCCTAAAATGGTGCACGAAATGAAACTTCTCGGCCAAATATGGTCAGTTTACGGCGGATAAAAGATATCACTTGGCGCTGTTATGGTCAAATCTTAATTAATATTTCTTAAGTTTAATATTCTCATGCTTTTACGTTTTTCGTTCCCAGTAACGATTTACTTAAAAAAGTTTGATTTCTTTGCGTTTCACTGATGATAATTCGATTAATAAATTTTTTTCATCAACTAGTGCGGCTTCTTTGAATAGCTAGACTTCTCCAAATGATTTTATAATACTATATAATTTTTATTGTAGTAGTAGCGAGAAGTGTCTCTTTGATATCGAAACAATTCTTAAAATTTTTCACCTAGGGGCTCTGCGTTTGCTCACTACATTATATTCTTATAACTTACAACTTTTCAGCATGTTTTTACAGCTTCTTGTAATTTTATATATCAAAAATTATCACAGGGCGTATTTCTTCAGACATTTTACAAATTTTCAAATCAATATAACTTTTTACACGAGCGACAAATTAAAATTCTTTATTGACCAAAAATATAAATTAAAATGTCATCTTTTAAACAAACGGTCCATTTACATAATCGATTTATTTTTCCTCGATTTATGGAAAAAAATTTATATGAATAATAAACTTAACACAGGCGATTAAGTTCACAATTGCAAAAGTGCAAAATCAGAAAAAAAGCAAATTTTATAATTAACTTTTTGTAACATTAAAAAAATAAACCTACAATCAAATTAATTTTCTGCTTATATGAATACTTGTGACGTTTTCTTTTCTGACAAAAAATTTTGCAATTCTTATGTTCTTTGCTAAGTAACGTCTGTAAGATTAAGAAATATCAAAGATTTCTTAAATGAAACGTTTTCATATATATACACAGCACCCTTTACTAATATGTATTAAAATGAACACAAAAAATAAAGGGCAACAAAGTGTAATATTTTCAACTTTTCTGTCGAACTCATTTGCAAAATAATATGAATTTACTAATATGTTAACATGTTAGCAATGCTGAAACTATTGTTTCTGTGATGCTACAATTTTACTGTTTTTCGATGTTAGATTGAACAATGTTTGCATTATTTTTATGGCGATTTTATATAGTTACTACACACATACATTAGTGTTTGTTCTATAGTTTTTTTTTTTTTTTTTTTGAAATTTCGGAAAAGGCCAAAAAAAAATAAATTTTTGAAAAAAGTTAAAAGCTCTACGTAATCTACGCTACGCTCTACGCTAAATCGAACAATAAAATGCCAAATTTAGCTTAAAAAAGCTAATATGGTCACACTGCTGATGTATATGTACACATTTGTACTCGCAGAGTTCTTTAAGATAGCGTACACATTATGGTTAGTCATATAAAAAGTAGCTGTTGAAGGCATTTTGTAAGGAAGTCTAAAATTAAATTAGTATCGAAATTAGTTTAAAAATTTTAAATTTTTGGATTTAAACTGAAATAAAACAATGAAATTTTTAGAAAATGTCGACAAGAAATATAGAATGTAGGCAAATGTAAAAATATTTATTTCAATGCAAATCAAATTTTCTCAATTTGATGTTTTAATTCTATTTTATATGATACAAAATTTATCGGTCTAAAAACGTTCATATAATTGAAATTGGTTGTAATCTTTCTTCGTTTTGCTGAAATACAAAGACGAAATTAATTACTATTATCACCTATCTATTTGTTTAATTACAGTTGAATTAATTAAGCATTTTTTGTAAAGAATATAATAACTTATTATTTACGTATTATTAAATGTTTATTTATAGGTAATTTATCAGCTTTTGTTGGATTGGGAACGTAATACAGACGGAGAGAGAACTCTGGGATATCTGACAACTTTATTGTGGAATTGTGGACATCGGGAATGCGTGCATAGGTTGAAGGCATTGTGGAAATCATACATGAAAAATAAAACATAGAAATATACTTCCTAGTAGTGTGAAAAAGCTTTTAAAATTAAAATAATCTCAAAATTTTTTAAATAATTCAGACATGAAAATTCCGATATATCAAAATAAAATAATTTTTCTACTTTTAATATTTTTAAATTTTAACAGTTTTATTTTATTTAGATTGCTGGTAACTGTTAGGCCTGGTTAGCCAAACGTTGGTGTCGTAAAAACGGAAGTTACATTAAGGTACGTAGAGTGGCTCACAGCTTATTTCGTGTGAATTGAAAATATAACTTTGAACGTTTGCAGCATCAAAACTAAGGATGATATCAAAAAGATGTAAACGCACAGTTTTTTAAAAATACTTCTTAATTAAAATACTTCTTAATTAAATTATGTGTTCCTGTTTTTAAATATTTGTAAAAGTAGTTTTAAGAAAACTTAAAATTTATGAAAAATTCAAGTCTCAGCTTATTTAGCGTATTGTCAGCAGACTTAAAAAAACGTATATGGAACATGGTTTAGTATTTATTGTGGCATTCTTTTTGTTTAATTACATTTAAGACGTTTTTCCATCGATGTTGCCACTTCTTGGGTAGTTTCGAGGGGGGTCTTGATCTACTCTTTGACCAGTACAGCTTATAAATCATTCTGATTAATAATCTGCTTCTTCGGTATTCCCAAGTCCAAAACTTTCCACCACGTTTAATGAGAGAATATTTAAGGAGCATTCTTGAAGTTTGGTCAGTTCCATATCAACCATGTCTGTAAAATCCTTGATATGTGTTTCGGGTCGTAATTCTGATAATACCGAAAATGATGTATACCCACAGCATTGGAACTTTGCAAGAAATTATCTTTTATCACGCTTAAAAACATATTTTTATCCATTGTGCCGTCAATAAAAACAATGTTGATAGCTACAAAGAAAGCAAAAACAAAGTCACACCAAATACTAAACCATGTTCCAACAAACTTTTCTAAGACTGCTGACAATACACGAAATAAGCTGTGACTTGAATTTTTCATGTTTTAGATTTCTTAAAATTACTTTTACAAATACTTAAAAACATGAACACATAATTTTAATTTAAAAATTGTGCAGTTAAACCTATCTAGGTATTTAGATATCATTAGATATCATCATGCTGCAAGCGTACAAAGTTATATTTTGAATGCAAACGAAATAAGCTGTGAGCCACTGTACGTTTGTGTAATTATACAAACGCTTAAAACGAGCCGTATGTCAATAAAGAATATAAATAAAAACATAACAAACCGAAAAGTTGTTGTGTTTCGACTGTGATTTTTTTAAATAAAATTAAAATAATAATAATATAATAATGAAAATAATAAACACGAATACAAGAACGATTTATTATTTTATAGAAATTTGTAAATGTCAATATGAAGTCATCTGTTCAGAACAGTGATGAGTTGTTAAATTAATGCAAGACTAAAAAAGTACCAATAAGGCTTTAATAAGAGAAAATTAAATGCTTACATTTTATGTTGTTATAGAGATTTATTCTTATATTATTGAATATTACATTTTTGGTTTAAACTTAGTCATTATTTATTGAAATTATAAATTCACTGTCGAATATTGTTCTTTTCGGTATGACTTTTTTTATTTTTGAAAAATTTCAATGCAATACTTTAGCCAGAGTAATATAATAAAAAACTTAGAACTTAGTAATAATAAAATACTTAATATAAATCTTTATGTACGTTACAATCGTAATAAATGTGTATTTAAAGACTTTACAAATTAAATAAAAACTTTATATACACCCAGCAGCAAAAGTCTGCGTACAAGCCTTTGATATTTTTTTCAGATATAAAAAGAGTAAAATCATTTTGTATAAATTGTAAAAAATTAATTTTAATTTGGTTATTAGGATTATTTCCAAAGGTGTTGGCTTTATTTTAACAAAAAACAAAAAAAAAAAACAATACAAACATCCTATTCAAAATGTCATATGCAAAAGTCGGCGGACAAAAATGTTTTTAAATGTTTTGAGTTTCAAATTTTGAATTGAAGTCTGCTATTGACAGTGATTGCAATAAGACGTAAGTTCTATATAAAATAAATAAAGTTCTAAAAACAATCACCCCTATCATGAATAATTTTTCCCTCGAAATGTTTTTCCATTTCCCACAATTGCAATCATGAATAATTTTAACATAAGATGTTCTCTGATTATTCAGTGAGGAATAATAGCCCTGTAAGAATTCTCCTGATCCTATGAATAGTATTTTCCTTCGAAATTTGTTCCCTTTTCCCATTGATTTGTTCACATCGTTTTTGCTGGGGAGCTGCATTTATCTTTGAAGTATTTATTTCTTTTATTGGATAATTAAAGTTTTTATTAACTTATTTACTTATTTATTTAAGAGACGTGTTGGCTGAATTTTAAAATTCGCTCACCAAAAAAAAAAAAAAAAATCGACAACATCGGAATCGACGACCTCCTCCGAGCTATCAGATTCTTGGCCACTACCGAATATGGCATTAAATCCATCCTCTCTTTGCTCATCATCGGTTCCACTTAGTTCTTTGTTTTGTTGATTTTTAATTTTATTTGATAGAAGTTGATCAATGGGTATGTTATCGGGAAAAATATATATGTACTTTTAGTTTTATTTTTCTATTCTTTTTTGGCGCTTAAGCCATTTTTAAATTGTTACTGTTTGGCTATAGTCACCATAGTCTTTCCGCCCATCTTGCTGAAGAAAAGTTTGTGTTATTTCTTCTTTGCAGCTTTTGTTTGTGCAATTCTTTGCATGATAATTGCTTTGCAGGATTTTGATTTAATTTTAATTACTTTTTATTAATTTTTTTTAATAATGATAATCTTTGTGTAAACATTTTACTTTTTATAAATATTCACACATTTTTTCTTTATTTTTGTTAACATTCAACGTAAAATGATAGCTTGTAAAAATGGACAAAAATTTCATTGGAGATTTATGATAGCAATTTACCCTTCGATGGGAATGAAAATTTCATGGGAATAGAAAGTTTCCATGTTATTCATGATATGGGTGAATAATAAGCTTTTTCGTTATTAAACTGTGCAGTGGCAGAGCATTATTTTGAATATTAAATATACCTACTTAAAACAAAAATAAAAAAACAATAACAAGGTAAAACTATTTTCTTTCCTTCACAAACAATTAAATATTGAATACAAAACACAAAATATTAAAAACAATAAGTTGAAAAATAAATAAGTGCAAATCATAAACATGAATACTGATAATGATGATGATGAAGATGATAACTGGTAAACAATACCAAAACTTCCTACTAAGAGCAGATCCCCAATTGGAAATATAACAAAGAAACAACACACAACTGATGACAACCCAGGTATCTTTAATGCAAATCGATTTAAATTCTGGATGCAGAAAACAGGGTGAAAAAAGTCAAGAAACCGCTGACTACATCAAACTACTACCAATTTTTATATCAAATGTTAACAAAATTCTGAATATGATAAGTAATATATGCTCTTTTATTCCTAGAAAAGATTTTAGTTATAAATCAATAAAAAATAGCGAAATAAAATTTATAAAAAGTAGCATAGATTCATATAGGAAACTAGCTATGTATTTTGATAGAAGAGAAATAAGTTATCATACATATCATGAATAATTTTTCACTTGACATTTTTTCCCTTTTTTAATCATTCAATGTGGAATAATAGCAAATGACAATTACCTTATCGTAAATAATTTTTTGTTTTTTTATTTGAAATTTTCACTTCATTTTTACTAGGGAATTGTACACATCATGTAAGTATTTATTTGTTTAACGTTGTTGCATATATTTACATATAAGTTTAAAACAAATATTTCAGTTTTGATAAATAGAATGCAAAATAACAGAAGTATTGCTTGTGGGTTTGAGGAACTAAAAAGAAGTTGTAACCGAGTTATGGAAGTCACTTACGGAAGAACTAAATGGTGATGGCTCTCCAATTAAAAATATTATAGAATGGAAAAAAGGTAATGCGTTGTTTGCACTATAATGCATAAAAATTTTAGGGTTTATACTTTGTTCCAACACCTTTGGACCGATCAAAAAAGGTATATCCGATCGAAATCTGCCGCAAATATGAAGAACCAACGGGCGACAGGAGGAGGGCCGAACCAAACCAAAGGCTTTCAGCAAGCGAGCAGTGTATATTTGAGCTTGTAGAAATTAAAGAGTCGGTAGAGGGATTGGAACATCCGTAAGTTCGGTGAACCAGAACAAGTTAAGAAAAGTGAAACATCAAAATACCAAACAACACCACTATTCTCTCATAATGAATCAGTTGAAGTGTGTACCAGACCCAGTATTAAGTGAAGATTGAAATGAGAAAAGGTCATCCACTTTTAAACCCAAAAGAATGGAGTATCAAGAAAAATTAAGCAGAACCGATCTTATTGCTAAAGAGAAATTATGCTCCAAAATTTGTGGAATAGGTGGTATCATACAAAACCACAAAAATAAAT
Source organism: Wohlfahrtia magnifica (assembly GCA_023159175.1). Classification (NCBI taxonomy): domain Eukaryota; kingdom Metazoa; phylum Arthropoda; class Insecta; order Diptera; family Sarcophagidae; genus Wohlfahrtia; species Wohlfahrtia magnifica. The sequence continues at coordinate 1,161,230 of JAKWBJ010000168.1, read as the reverse complement.
GGAGATCGGTAAAAAAAAGAGTATACCGTGCTCTCCGAAAAAACAACGAACTAAAGTCAAGAAAACTAAAAGTGTTAGAGAGGCATCATGAAGTGATAGAGCGACTACGCTTAAAGGAAGTAGAAAGTAAAATAGAAAAGAATAAAAAATATATATAGGTCCCTTTCAATGAGTCTAAAAATAGAATCGGGTGCAGCTCATTGACTGAGATATAATATATATATATATATATATATATATATATATATATATATATATATATATATATATATTATTCTATTTTTAGACTCATTGAAAGGGACCTACAGTTTAACGCCGGCTCCGAACGGCAAATGCATTCAGAGAAGTTTTAAATAGTAGTAATACTCATAACCAGTTACTAGCTCATAACCAGTTATGAGCTGATAATTTTTTCAGGTGGTCTAGCCTGGTATTGAACCGAGAACCTACTGGTTGATAGGGGGGTGTCCTACCGTACTATAGTGGTACGCCGGCATTTAGAATGCACATCATTAAACTTTTGTTCCAGAGATCCCGTTGCAGGATTTCTTTATGGCGTTAGAAACCAAGACTAAGAGATATCCGCCGTCGCCTACAAAATATTTTTTACAAAACTAATTTCAACATTTATGTACGTGCGTTTATATACTCACCCAATAGCCACATTCTGGGTCCTCTTTTCAAATACGTCTGGGCCCTCTTTCCCGTACTTTTGTAAACGCTTGGGTTCCACACAAAAGTATCGTGATATGCTCCAGGATGTGTAACATCAACATATCGGATTCTCATTCCACTATCACATATCTGGAAAATAATTTAAATACAGTCACAACCATATGTAATTATTTTAAAAGAACTTACGAGTGTCACATTCAAGCTGTAATTTTCTTTCCGGTTGTAAAATAAATAATTATTTTCCTTTGAGGCTACAATAATGATCTGAGTTCCATCAATACATCCCACAATAGCAGGTATTCCAAATTTTCGATAGAAATCTTGGGCTGTAACCTTACGTTTGTCATCGGACGGGTAAGTTATCCACCGATTGCAAATATTTTCCTCTAAAACTTCCAAAACTTGTGAAAGCACTTCGTTGAATGTTGACTGTGCCACACAATTTCATAATCTCTTGCTACTCCTTCTTGGTATCCACCCTCTGCAAAAAACCTTAAGCAGGCACTTAATTTGATTGTTGGTGGAATACCAAATGATTTCTTAGGGGAAGACAGAGAATTATTTATCATCTCCAGTAAATACGAAAACGCGTTTTTATTTACTCTTTAATGCTGTATAAATCTAATGCAAAAATTAGTTAGAATAAAGATATTGAATTACTTGCTTACAGTACATCAGGTAACTCCAAAGGTTTAGATGAATCACGCAAACGTCGGCGAACAATTCGTTGTTGCCCATTTTCTTGCTCCTGCAATAAAATTAGTGCTCCAATTCTAAACATTATACTTTTCGTTGGCTTGTTTCATTTAAAATTCAAATTTTTTTAACTTTTTTACATTCAGTGTGCACTGGTAGTTTTCTTTCAATGAAGGGGAAAAAAATTTCACGGGAGATTGACGATTACAAATTTTACTTCGGGTGAAATAAAAATTTCATGGGAACTAAAATTCCACCCGTTATTGACGATAGGGATGAATGCTGTAGTTACAGTTGGACCCCCTAAGAAAATCAATGGCATTGTGCAATGTCATTGTTGCCAACAATTTGGGCAAACTTTGATCTTGATCTTGATCGTCCCTCGGCTGAATTTACCGTGAATAAATCTAATCCATCTCGCTGTATTCACTGTTTACAAAACCATACTACAAACTACAAAGGCTGTCAAGTTAATCAAAAACTTGTGGGGAAAAAAATTAACATTGAACGATCGACCAATTCATAAACTAACAAATTTCGCATTTTCTTCTCGGCCTCAAAATTATACTGATGAAAATTGCAAATCTAAAACATCTTATGCGAACATCTCGATAGTGATGATCTCAGTACTGATCAAACTTCTATCACAACAACTCATAATTCGTTATAATAGGAGAATTCGAAAGATCTGGCATTTAAGTAGAAACCCAATTGATAAGCGAAATTTTAACCGTTTATGTACGCAGCTTAAACAAAGCTTAAAAAATGTTAAAATGAAAAATCGGCAATATATAAAGTCAAATGACAACAAACATGATAATTGATTTCCTATAAGAGATTTAAACAACACTTGGTGCAGACCAAACCAAAAGAAAGTCGAAGCATTTCGTCAATATTTGGAAAATATTTTTCAACCTAATTTTCAAACTCATTTGGTCAGTGATGTTAAAATACTAGAATTTTTAGATACTCCCTGACAAATGAGTCTTCCTATCAATCATTTTACTCCAAATTAAGTTAAATTAGAATTTACAAAGCTTGGAAATTACAAAGCTTATCTAATAGACGTGTTATATTTTTAACTTTATTATATAATTCAATCTTACGATTACATTTTCTGACTCAGTGGAAGTATTCTGAAATCAATTTGATTATAAAACCTAATAAAATGAAGACAAGATTTCATCATATAGACCAATAAGTTTGTTGTCAAGCTTTTCAAAAATACTTGAAAGACCGGTTTTGCATAGACTGAAACCTGTTTTGGAACAAAATAACATCGTTCCTGGCCATCAGTTTGGTTTTCGCAGCAAGCACGATACTCCAGAGCAGTGCCATCGAATTACAAATGTCATAACTGATGCTTTTGAAACGAAAAATTATTGCTTTGTCCAGCAAGCTTTTGATAAAGTTTGGTACCACGATCTATTGTTTAAATTAAAATCTTTCTACCAACACCATTTTACCTGGTTCTAAAATAATATCTAAATGAGCGTTGCTTTTATGTTAATATTAAAGAAGAATTTTCAAATATAAAGACGATACAAGCTGTGGTTCCTCAGGGTGGTGTTGTAGGTCAAACTCTATATTCAATATACATATACGTGTGATATGCCATATTTACAAAATATTACAGTTGCGACTTATGCAGACGATACTGCGTTCATGGTGTCGGCCGATTTTCTTATAGCAGCTTCTACTTTGTTACAAAGAGAATATTTATAAATATACTCCATCAATGGTTGCAAAAGTGGAAATTAAAAGAAACACTACAAAGTCTTTCAACATAACTTTTGCCCTTGGAAGAGAATGTTGCCCACCGGTTGCACTTAATGGAATGTAAATCCAAGGAAGTCCGAAGACTTAAAAGATTGCATGTGCTAGATTTGCCTTTTAGATAGTAACTTCGTAAATATAATAAAATATTATAAATAATATACGTATATACTTTTTTTGTAGATAGTTGTAAATATGAATAATTTTTTTTGCTATTGTTATTGTAAAATAATACAATAACGGCTGTTGTTTTTTTTTGTTCGTATTAGAAAATTTACTTATTATTGTATAAACAGATTGTAAATAAAGAAATTAAAAAAAATTCATTAAATAAATAATATAAAGTTGGCATATCTTCTTCGTTGGAGAACTTCCGCTAAACCTTTTAGCATAGAATCGACTAACTTCGATGTTTCTTCAAAGAAAATTTTGTTCCATTCTTTAACCATCACATTTTTTAATGTTTCTTTGAAAGAGACTGCGGTGATGTTTTAAACTGATGTGAAACATTGTAGAGTATTATAATCCGAATGCTCTGGGTTGTTATCTTGTTAAAACAAGTAATTGTTGCCCAGGTCCTGTTTTGCTACGCTTGGCTGCAAATTTTATTCTAATATACCGTAATATAAATTTCCCACTTCTTGGTAAGACATGTATTCACATACCATGCAGCCGCTTCCGCAGGTTTAACAGTGCCACTTAAATTTTTATGATAAAACGCTTTTCCTGGTTTTCTCCAGACAATCTGTTTGCCCTTAACACCAAAAATTAAAATTTATTTTCGTCTATAAATAAGACCTTTTGCTTGAATTATTTTAACTTATTTAAACATTCCTTAGCAAAAGCAATTGGTTTCTTACTATTTACAAGTGACACCAGAGGCTTTCTACGTGGAAGGAAGGATTCTGCTGAACTAATGGAAGAATGTGCCGTTTTTCCAGTACAGTTAGAACAGCTGAAATTAATTAATTTTATAATTCCGCACCGATTGATTCCACTCTGAATACAGAATAGGGACGTTTGCATGATATTCATCCATTTCAGTGTGTCCAGCATAAGTTGTATTGGAGTACATATATTGTATTTAGTTATTGCCCTCATAGCTTGTACCGCAGTCTTTGAAGAGTCTCTATTTGTGTTACGTTGTAGTATATAATATTGTTGACCCAAATTCGAAATGTCTTTTGATCATAGTATTGTATATATTTAAGGCTGTTATTGTCGATAATATGTTTCTTATTCTCTTATAAAATCAAAATTTTCTACAATCTTCTTGCATATACGGGTATGTATATTGAATATGATTATTAAAATTCTGTCTCTTGCCTATTATAAAACCTAGATATTTTATGATTTCAACCTTTTCTATTATTTTATTGTTAATTTTAAAAACATGTTTATTTGCATTATTTTCGTTTTACTTTCGTTAATTTTAAATTTATTATTTTTCAGCCAATTATTCACATTATTAAGTCTCTTAGACACTTTTCTCAAGATTCCGATTCATCAGATATAAGAGTATCGTCCGCATATAGCATTATTTCGCACCTTTGCAGTATTTCGGGTAAGTCTTTTGTATATACAATAAATATACACCATAATCATTATTCACAGTGTTAGATTTGATATTATTTACTTTAGTTATTTGTTTCCTGTTTGTTGAATAAGATATAAGCCAATTTAGCTCTTTATCACGTATTCCGTACATACATAGTTTTTTCAGTAATATGTTCCTGTCTATGCAATTATTTCATTATCCTTATTAATATTCGTCCACCTACTTATTACGTAATTTACTGCTGTTTCACACGAAAATTTTCTCTGAAAACCCGACTGATATTTTGATAAAATCTTAATCGTTTCTAGGTATTCCTCAAGTTGTTTGAGAATTTTTGCGCACAATTTATGTGAGTTTATAGGACGAAATTCATCACATTTATTTGCCTTCGCAATTTTTCCAATTGGAGTCACAATCGATCAATTTTCGGGAACAATTCCCGTATCCAAAGATGCATTAATTATCTTCAACGAAATTTCCCCGATTAAGTGTCAGTTGTCTAAGATTAAAGAAATTTTCTGTTTTTTATAGTCTGATTTCTTCTTCATACTTTTACATACACTTTTAAGTTCTATAATAGTTATTGACCGGAATATAAATGTACTGTTTACAGCAACATTTATTTGTTTAATATATTGCACGTTCTCTATATTATCCCTTATTTCCTTAATACTATTTACAATATATTGATTAAATCGATTCGCTGTACCACAACTATTGTTATATTCTATATTATCAAATATCAGACTTTTTATCGCATTTCTTGGATTTTTTAGCACTAAAACTTAAATATTAGACCACATTAGCTTTTGTTCTTTGGTGTTGTTCTATTAATACATGACTTCTTTTCAGTCTTTGCAATATTATATTTATGTTCATTTTTAGAGTTTGTAGCCGCCTATTTAACCATTTGTTTTAAATGCTTCTCTCTTTAATTGTTTTAAATACCGTGAGTTTATTATTTTTCTTTCAATAACTTCATCAAAAATATTTATATTATTCTTCAATTCCTCACTTTTATCGAATTCTCTTTGAAAATCATTCTTCTTATGTATATTTGAATAACTCAATTTTTTTCCTTCCATGATTTGTATTCTCACAACTATTTTCAATCTTAATCTCTATTATCTTATGATATTTTATTCATTCTGCTGTTATTAATTGTCACATTTTCCTGGTTATGATGTAATCAATTATTGTTCTCGAATCTCACGTGATTCTAGTATAATCGGAAATAATTTGCCTTAATCCATTATAATTTATAACTCTTCCAATTTGCTGTTATAAACGCCTTCCTTTGCCCACATTAAAGTCTCATTCGACAATTATATCCGTATTCCATTCACAAAGTTCTTCAGTTGTTTGATCAAAAACTTCATAAAATTCGATTTATTGACTAATATGTGATCGACATACTGCTGCTATTATCATTGAAATATTCCGGAATTTAACATTGTATGCACCTATCCAGTCTTTAAAATTTAAGCGACCAGTTTTTGAGGAATTGGATACTGTTATGTATTGTTGATAACCTTCCATTTGCACTCCGCATTCATTGACACCATCAGTTAAATGTATTTCATAAAGTATTCTAAAATCTGATTTATCGATGCCTGCAGTTGCTTTTACCTAGTTTCAGTTGTTAATTAATCCTTGTACATTTGTGTAATACCCTATTATACTCTTTAATTGTGAATCAATTAAACCCATTCTTCCATTTTTTAACTTTAATTCGTTTTGAAATACCGGGCACACCTTACTTGTTGTAGAATGATTTTCATCAGGACCCAAGTTTAGCTTTCTATTGGATCTAATACAATAAACGTATTTATCTATCTGTTCATTGCAACAGTCCTTTGTTTTATGTTTTACATGATATTTTAAGCATTTCATCATTTATTCACTCCTTAGATTTATGATTGAATCCCTTGCATATAAAACACTGCAGTACTTCAGTACCATCAAATATTCTGTATTTCTCCCATCCGATATTCAATTTCTGAACCGCAAGTACTTTCTGGTGCGAGTCACCATCAATCATAAATTTTGCATTAAAAATGTTTCTATTATATCTTTTAATCTTATATACTAATTCTCTCCAATTGAATTTTACTACTCTCCAAAATATGGTTTTGTTTCTTTAGTTTTTCAATTAATTCCTTACTTTCATATTTAAAGCTAATATACGTGAAAACAGTGGACATTTCCGTCAGTGTGACATTTATTTTGGATAATAATTTGCATTGTTTTCATATGCTAGAAATGAACGTACGTTCCGTGAACGTTCGGCTATTTCTACCTTTATTGTAATATTACTAAGTTTTTACTTTTTAAAAACGTTTCTTTAATGAGTTCGTAGATTAGTTAAAATAACTTTGTATTTGGTTTTTAATTAAAATTGTCTTTTTTAACAATTCTGTGCATCACCCCTTGTAACCTTTTTACAATCAAAAACAATTTACTCTTTAATACTCTCTCTGCTTACAACTTTGTTAACAACAGCGATAGATCTTTCTGTAGAACAGTGACGCTCAAAAAGAGAGCCACACTTAAAATGAGTGAACCACACTGAAAGAAAAATTAAGTTTTTTGACTTATTGTTTCTTAAAAGACTTGTTCTTTTTTTACATTATAAATAAAAATAATTTTAAAAATAATGCCAAACGAAAACTACGAAAATATTTTAACAAAAAATTAGATTCATTTAAAGAACAGTAGGTGAAGTTAAATCATTTTTCTTGTGTTCGATAAAATCAATGTCTCAATATGGCTATTAGCTTTCTGTGAGAAAGTGCGTTGTAGCCTCATCTTACTCAGTTAATTAATTAATTATTTAATTAACCGATGTGGCCTCATTTTATTCAGTTAATTAATTAATTATTTAATTAACCGATGTGGCTTCATCTTACTCAGTTAATTAATTGATTATTTAATTAACCGAGTTAATTAATTAATTATTTAATTAACAAAATTGTTATTTTGTTTTCATGGATTCTTTAAGACCAATACTTTTTGAAAACAGCGCCTGCCGCTGTATAATGCAATGAAACGTGCGAACATTTATTCCTGCTTCTAGCAAATGCCCCACGAAACCCAGTAGTAGCTTTTCTTTTTCATTTAGAGCTAAAACAGTTATGCTAAAAGCATCATGAATAGCTACGTCAGTGACACTTCCATTAAGGAACTCGACTTTTAATATCTCTTCAAATGAGTAAATAAATAATTATCAACCATTCTTAAGCAAATAATCATTGGAATAGTATGGCATATGTCCACACTTTCATCAAAACACACGGACAAGTATTTAGCATTTTTTATACGTTCTGTCGTTTTCCATTGCATAAATAGCCCTATATCATCCGCCCGGCGTGCTACTGTTTCACAAGATAAAGGTATTTCATTTATAACATTCCTAATTTTTGTCCCTATTTCTCCAAATAAATGGATTATGGATAATCATATTCTTTAAAAACATTTCCATCTTCAAAAGGGTGACATATTTTTGATAAAGCTATATTAATAATATATGTAGCTTTCATTTGATTACCAGTGTTGCAATCTAAAGAACCACTCGCATGTATACTTTGAACATAAAGATTTTTAAGTTGAAAATTTTCTTAAATTTTTTTTTACTTATTGGTTTCTATCATTTCCAGAAACACAATGTAATAATGTCGGTTAAGACAAGATGCAAACATATTTTTTATTACTTGATTATATACAAGGCATTCAGCTTCATTAAATGTATTGATAGAATAAAATAAATAAAATGTGTTTCACACTCAGCATCAAATATACTTATTAAATAATTTCTTTCAAACTCCTGTAAAGAAATATATATTCATACAAAGTATAAATAAACATGTATAAATTTATGTAGCTTATTATCGAACTTCTCAGTGTAATAAGCTAAATTTGAGCTGTCTTCTAAATCACGTGAAATTAAAAAAAAAAAAAACATAAAAACATGCGATACAGTCCTTCTTTGGCAATAAGCAAGCGACTGAATTTAGACTTGGGTAGTTCGCGAATTACCTAGTTCAATTAAACTACTACAATGAGTGTTTTTAGCTCCGTAGTTCGTTTAGTCGTTCATTCTTTCATGTTTCTTTTTCGTACATGTTTCTTTTTCGTTAATGATTCTCTTTAGTTCGTGTGTCTTTTTGTTTATGTTATATGAAACGAACATACGTTGGTAGTGCCACCCTGAAAATAACATATACAATCAGTGTTGCCAGGCAATGAGTTCGATTGGCTCCGTATTTCATGTTTCTTTTCGTTTATGTTTCGTTGATATTTGGCACATAATTTGAAATGAAAAATGCATATATCCTGCAAATAATACATATATGCAATGTTATCACAATCTCAATATGTAAATTATGTAAAATAAATATGAATATATATGTTAAAAAATACATTATCAATTTTTTCTTTGTATAAATAGGCAATTTAAAACTCTTATGAAAAAGTTATAAAACGAACACAATTTATTTTGCTCTGTTTTCTGTTTTTTTCATTTAAAATATGTCTGGTCTAGCTGACTTTAATTTTTCTAACGGTCTAATTCATTCAAAAGAATATAAAAAAAGATAATTTTGAGCCTCATTTCAGGAAATAATTGATTCAGTGACGTTTATGTAAAAATCAGTTAAAACCCTGGCAATAATATAATAAAAACTTTCTGAAATGCTAGTGTATATTCAGTCTAAATTAAAATTGTGACGCACACACATATTTTTTGTTGTACATTTGCCATTTGAAATAATATAAACAAAGCATTGTTTATTTATTACAATTTCTTAAACTTTTAATAAGAATATAAAACAAAAATATTTTTTGAGGAATAAAAAAAGCATTATTATTAAAATACAGTGTGATATATAATTTGAAAGACTATGTAATAAAGGTTAGCGGTATAGTTGAGTTTGGTACATTTCAAGAAAATTTTTGGTAGGATGTTTTTTCTTTTAGCACCCTGAAGAACTTCGTTATCTTAACAATATGGATGAGCGTCTCTGCTATAGAAAAGTTTTTCAACTCATTTCGTGATAATGATCACCAGTGTGACTAAATGTAGCTTTTTATTGTTCGATTTAGCTTCAAAATTTTCATTTTGCTTTTAACTTTTTTTAGCTTTTTTCAAAAATTCACTTAGCTTTTCTGGAATTTCAACAAAAAAGACAATAGAGCAAATACTAATGTATCTGTGTAGTAACCATACAAAATCGCCTCAAAAATAATACAAACATTGTACAATCTAACATCGAAAAACAGTAAAATTGTAACATCACAGAAACAATAGTTTCTGCATTGCTAACATGCCAATATTAGTAAATTCATATTATTTTTCAAATGAGTTTGACGGAAAATTTGAAAATAGTGCACTTTGTTGCCCTTTTTTATGTTTATTTTTAACATAATTCTGTGTATATATATATGAAAATATTGCCTTTAAGAAATCTTTGATATTTCTTAATCTTACAGACGTTACTTGGCAAAGAACATAAGAATGTAACATTTTTTATCAGATAAGAAAACGTCACAAGTATTACATAAGCAGAAACTATTTTAATTTTAGGTTAATTTCTTTTAATGTTTCAAAAAGTTGGTTATGAAATTTATTTTTTTTTCTGATTTTGTACTTTTGCAATTGTGAACTTAATAGCCTGTGTTATGTTTATTATTCATATAAATTTTTTTCCATAAATCGAGAAGAACTAAATCGATTGTGCAAATGGATTACTTGTTTAAAAGATGACATTTCAGTTTACATTTTTGGTCAATAAAGTATTTTAATTTGTTGCTCGTGTATAAAGTTATATTGATTTGAAAATTTGCAAAATATCTGAAGAAATACGCCCTTTGATACTTTTTGATATTAAACTTAAAAAATATTAATTAAGGTTTGACCATTACAGCGCCAATGGACATCTTTTATCCGCCGAAAACTGACCATATTTGGCAGAGAAGTTTCATTTCGTGCACCATTTTAGGCCGGACTATACCTTTTTTTGGTTCTTAGCTAATGGCTTATATTAAAATTGATCAAATAATATCAAAATTTACTTTAAATTTTTTCTAGAACTTTATTTAAAATTAGTTTCACTTATCCGTTGTTGCCCGGAGATCTACTCGTATATACATATATTATAAATGAGATTAGCGTTCCTTTTTGTCCCGATCCTATCAGTTTTTCTGTCTTTATAAGAAAAGACAACATTTGAAGTGAATGATGACTGTTAGCAATCAAAAAATTGCTTTAAAAAGAAAAAAAATAAGTATAATTTCAGACAAAAATTTGTTAGCTGGATTTTCTTCTGGCTTATAAATATCAAGAAAATCTGTTGATTGCCATAAAGAATTTTATAATAAATATATTTATGTACATATTTATATGAATATGAATTTGAGAATTGTATAAAACTGAAAATGAATGAACTGAATGTACATACATATATGCATGTATGTATTATTTGAAGTTTTGTTGAATTAATAAATAATTAATCAAATAGGCTTACAAATTATATCTAGCTTATTACCTATAAAATTTTTTTTATTATAGATTTAAAGAAAATAATTTATATAGTGTTATATTAAGAAAATGTAATATTCACTATCCAAAATTTATGTTTAAAAACAATAAACGAATTCAGCTTTTTTAAAATTTTTTTTTAGCTATTTTTGAAAGCGATTTAGCTTTTAAAATCTGGTCATACTGATGTTTACGCAGAGTTTATACAAATAAACTCTCTTACCGCTGAATTTACAGTAGGCCTGCCATATTTGCCGATTTATCGGCATTTTGCCGATTTTTGCTTCAAAATTATCAAAATGCCGATTTGCCGATTTTTGTTCCAAAAATTTGTTTTAGTAAAATTGATAATTTTTGGGAACACTGAAATTTAGTTGCTATATTAAAAAGAGACAACTGTTAATAAGTTAACGCTACTGCTAAAGAGAAAGAGCTTAAATGTATTTAAAATTAAGTTTAATGACTTCAACGCATAAGCGGACATGAATTTTTCTCATTGATATGTAAGTCCTATAAAAGTAAAAAACTAATAAGTGGATTTTTCGAAGTCTTATTTATACTTCAGACATTTATCTTCATGAATAAAAGGAAAAATAGCATTTTATAAAATATAAACTGTAAGATAACAATATTTTTTTAACTCAACGCATAATAGGACAGAGTAAAGTATGAATACTTCATATGTATACAATCAGAAACAATTTTCATATTCTTTGTGATCTAGAATAGACAGAAAGTTTCTTAGAATAAATTTTTACAAATTTTGTATACTTCCGGCTCTATAAAGTTCAATATTTCTAATATTATATCACTTTAGGCAAGAGTTGGCAGCCCACTGCGTATCCAATATAAACCCACCCGAGACTTATTGGGTATTATATTAAAAACAACCCGGGTGAAATTTTTAGTTTTTTTTTTTTGCATAATCCCTAAAACAAAACAATTCAAGGCGTATTTACAAATATATATATATATATATATATATATATATATATATATATATATATATATATATATATATATATATATATATATTAAAAATTTTTGGATTATGGATTATTAAATTAAATTTGGGATATATATATATATATATATATATATATATATATATATATATATATATATATATATATATATATTCAAGGCGTATTTACAAATATATATATATATATATATATATATATTAAATTAAATTTGGATTATGGATTATTAAATTAAATTTGGGATATATATATATATATATATATATATATATATATATATATATATATATATATATATATATATATATATTAAATTAAATTTGGATTATGGATTATTAAATTAAATTTGGGATATATATATATATATATATATATATATATATATATATATATATATATATATAAATTAAATTTGGATTATGGATTATTAAATTAAATTTGGGATATATATATATATATATATATATATATATATATATATATATATATATATATATATATATATATATGTACATAAAATATATATTGGGAGTATAAATTAATTCGGCACTTTTTTTAGCTTAAAAAATGAATTTATTTTAAAAGATAGTGAATTAGCAAGTAAATAAAAGTACTGTCCATCATTGCTAATAACTTTTCCCCTGTTAATTTTCGAATCTCGTCTCAAAAAAACTTCGCGTCTTTTGTGGCTACCTAATTTTAAAGACAATTTTTGATTTCTTCAAAAGAAGTGAAGCGGTGACCTGCCAAATCCTGTTGTATGACGCCTTTTGCACGTTCAAAGTATTTTGATAAGCTCTTTTACATGTTCATTTAAATTTTATTTAACTTCAAAATTTTGCTTTGACAAATTTTGTTTTCTTTTATTTAGTCATTCTGCAGTTTTTGATAGTTGTAATTTTTTTTCACTGTGCGAAATAAAAAGTAAAAGAAAATGTCAAATAAAACATGTAAGCAAATATAACTATGTATACATACGAACGAAGAACGAAGCAACTTTGAGTGTACATCGAAGTGTGTACTCACCCCCGCTCGTTTTTCTCCTCCCCCTTAAAAACTCAAAACTTTGCAAAGTACTTTGAACGGTCAAAAGCCGTCGATCTGTCGAAACAGCAAGTAGTAAGAAGAAGCAATGTACGGAGAATAGGGCAGGTGCGGTAAGACAATTGCCCCATGAAATGAACATCAATGGTTGAACCAAATAAACTTTTTATTTTTAATGTATTGAATAAATTTTATCTTTACTTGCTTGTGAACGTCCATTGTATCAATGTATGACTATCGTTTTTGTGTTAAACATCAAAAACTAAATAAAAATAGCATTATTAAAAAATTGATTTAATAAGTGCATTTTTTGTTTTTATTCTTACCACTTTATCTGCATTAATTTGCATTTAAGTATTTTTTATTGTAATAAATTTGCTGCTTTAAATAAATAAAAATTGTTTATATTTATATTCTTCTTCTCAATATTTGGTATTCACACTACATTGATGGCACGGAAACCAATACAAATTTTAAAACACACATGAAAAAAACTTGTATAAGTGTAGGACATTTTTACATAAAAATTACCAACAAAAAGCGAAAAACTTTTGAATTTTAGTACAATCTAACAATGAATACTATGATACCTTGCGAATGATTCAAGGATTACGTGATTAAAGTTAGTGTGCACCAAATCAGTAAAATATCTGAAGTTTAGAACATGTATTATCTTCAGATTTTTATTCTGTATTACCATACTTTTTACGCATAGGTCATAATAGGCCAAATACACATTTTGTACAAGAGAATATTATTTTTGGAATTAAGTTTAGACCTTCTATTGAGGCAAGGATAAATGACACGACTGCACATAACACTGAATTTCACACTACACCTACCTTATAATTGCTGTCCAGTCTGCACGATTATACAAGGGAACTGAATATGTTATATTTCGAACCCCTCCAGATATAACGCAAGTTATCGGCGTTTGGTGCGATTGTAAAATAATCGGTAGCGTCTCAAGGTCCGAAAAATAGACACGAGTTGGATGAAAGAATGCCTACTATAGAAGGCTGGACTGGGCTGATGTTCTGTCAAAAAAATTATGTTCATTCGGATAATAAATGAAGTAGCTGGATCCACCAGTCAAATGGAATTGTTGCGAGTTTTAATTACCAAATATAAAAAAGTGTTCAGAAAAAGGTGTTTATTTTTCCAAATCTGACAAAGTTGCTGGTGTGAACTGGATAATAAACGTATGGAAACATGACAGGGAGCCCATTAAGCATGACTTGAATCGAAATAATCCCATCAATGCTTGTTTTGATCTTCGGGAACAAAATATGGTCAACATCAGGTTTATTTGCAATATATATATATATATATATATATATATATATATATATATATATATATATATATATATATATATATATATATATATAATAAATTTACATACATATGTCTCCATGCATTTGTATTGGGAGTTCATGACTTTTAGTAAACACCTCAATATTATATAATTACAATAGGCTTGTTCAATAATTTTACTCGCAGAAACTTGCAACGAGAGAGTAAAAAACTTTTTTTGCCAAATTTCACTCAATTTTTACTTACAATTTCTTAAATTTCGCAAAATCTTTTTAATTTGCATTTTTTTAGAAACTTTGATTTGTAAACATAAACATAAAATAGTTGTTTGAATAATTCTTGCAAGAAAAAGGTTACCAGTAAGAATTTGCAAGAACTTTTTGTGTCTTAATTTATTACTCTCTTCTGACACTTTCGTTGAAAATTTTTTGATTTAATGAAAACTTTTCCAGTAACAATTGTTACAAATTCGTAACAATATTTAGTTACTGAACAAACCTAATATTGAGAACAATCAGAACTAACTTACACTCATTCTATACAAATGAATAACATAGTGTGTTTATATTGTTACGAGAACAAAAACGTCTAAATTGTAGGATTTTTATATACTTTGTGTCACCCTGTCAATGCCACACTTATTTGTGTATCTAGAAGCACTGCCAATTAAATTATCCCTGGTAAAAATCTTACATGTTTAAAATTAACGGATTGAAGCTATGAGATCATTTTAGACATTTCCGGAACTTCCAAAAATGTAGGTAATTAAGTATATAAGGAGACTGTTTTGCCCACGTAGTTAGTTATTGTTTGGCTGTCAATAAATAAAGTTGTGTTAAAGCGGAAATAAAACTGTTGTACAAAGGAATATTAAGTGTTGTATTGAGACATTAGTATAAAAGTTATAGTGCAATATATAAAAAGTGTAAAACAAAAAAATAAAGCGGTGTTTATTTTATTTTAACACAATTTAAACGAACTTAAACGTTTTAAAAAGGTTAAAACGTAACATTGGTCTCAGAAGTGGGATTGCGATATAAAATAAAATAAATAAAAATTGTAAAAAAACGAGGAGATTTAAAAAAAGAATAAATAAATAAATAAAACGGAGTAAAACAAAATTCGAAGAATTAAAAGTGGACAGGCTCAAACAGAAATTAAATAAATTAGAGCTGTCAACAACAGGTTATAAAACCGAATTACAAAAACGACTGTTAGAGAAATTTCAGAGATGCGGTATAGACATCGATACTCACGAATTTTACCATGAGAATGATCCTGAGATAAGTGCTTCTACAACAACAACCAATATGGACATTAACTCATTGCTGGCCGCTATGATGGAAAAATGCAAGTATTGGCTACTGAACATGAAACTTCTAGAGCTGATAACGAAAAACTTTTGGCACAGGTAAAAGAGACTAGAGCTGAAAACCAGAATATTCTGGCAAAAATTGAAATGAAACTTGAGAAAACTTCTATTGAGCTACTAGAAACCAGTAGAGCCGAAATACGAGAAACTTCTAGAGCCGATAGTCAAAAACTTTTGGCTGAGGTACGTGAAACTTCCAAAGCAGCAACTGATAAGTAACAGGAAATATATACAATGATAAACAGAAGGGTAGATGCGGTGGAGAACAAAATGTCAAGTCTAGAACAATCAATTGAGGTAATTGAGGAGAAAATCAACAGTCTCCAGTGCCAAAAGCCGGAACCTGTTCGTATCGCACTAGAAGCTTCCAGCAGAATAAAAACACCTTGATTTGATGGTAACTCACCACTATCCGTATATAAATTCCAATTCGAAACAGTGTCGAGTAGAACGGATGGGACGATGAAGAGAAAGCTCTCGAACTAATTTTGACGTTAAAAGGTGCTGCAGCAGAAACAACTACAACGACTTAATGATGGCGGTACAGCGTAAATTTGGCGGTGAGCACAAACGCGATTTATACCGAATGGAATTAAGGTGCCGAATGCAAAAGGCTAATAAATCATTACAAGGCTTTACAATGAAGGTCGAGAGGTTGGTGCAGCTCAATTATCCACTAGCAGAGCAAATTAAGATCGAAGTATTTACCCCGCTATCAAGTATGTGGAGTGTGCTGCTTACCAATAAAGGACTGCCGTAATGTAAATAAGGTTGGCGAGAATGGCGATGGGCTTCATAAGGCTGTGACATGAAAAGATTGCTATATAACAGTGAAGCTTGTTACTGGAGTGAAAAGAGTAAAAGCGATGGAAGATAACCGCTAATAAAACAGGTGATAATGCCAAAGAGACCTTTATCAACATCAGACAATTACGTTTGGAGGTTAACGAGGACTGGTCAACGGCTCAAAAAAGACCATGTACTGGCAAGGATATTAGCGGCTAAAGAAAAAAACAAACGGCCTACCAGTAAAGAGACATCAGTAGATAGCCTTCCAATAAAGGCTTATTGGGCTCAATGGAATAGTTTAAAGCTGATAGATTTGTTTTTATACCGAAGCTAGGAAAGTGCAAACGGCAATACAACTTCCAATTAATAGTGATTCCTTCCTCAAAATTGACTTAAATTTTAAATAAGTCTCATAAGGAACATAATAATAATAATAATAATAATAATAATAATAATAATAATAATAATAATAATAATAATAATAATAATAATAATAATAATAATAATAATAATAATAATAATAATAATAATAATAATAATAATAATAATAATAATAATAATAATAATAATAATAATAATAATAATAATAATAATAATAATAATAATAATAATAATAATAATAATAATAATAATAATAATAATAATAATAATAATAATAATAATAATAATAATAATAATAATAATAATAATAATAATAATAATAATAATAATAATAATAATAATAATAATAATAATAATAATAATAATAATAATAATAATAATAATAATAATAATAATAATAATAATAATAATAATAATAATAATAATAATAATAATAATAATAATAATAATAATAATAATAATAATAATAATAATAATAATAATAATAATAATAATAATAATAATAATAATAATAATAATAATAATAATAATAATAATAATAATAATAATAATAATAATAATAATAATAATAATAATAATAATAATAATAATAATAATAATAATAATAATAATAATAATAATAATAATAATAATAATAATAATAATAATAATAATAATAATAATAATAATAATAATAATAATAATAATAATAATAATAATAATAATAATAATAATAATAATAATAATAATAATAATAATAATAATAATAATAATAATAATAATAATAATAATAATAATAATAATAATAATAATAATAATAATAATAATAATAATAATAATAATAATAATAATAATAATAATAATAATAATAATAATAATAATAATAATAATAATAATAATAATAATAATAATAATAATAATAATAATAATAATAATAATAATAATAATAATAATAATAATAATAATAATAATAATAATAATAATAATAATAATAATAATAATAATAATAATAATAATAATAATAATAATAATAATAATAATAATAATAATAATAATAATAATAATAATAATAATAATAATAATAATAATAATAATAATAATAATAATAATAATAATAATAATAATAATAATAATAATAATAATAATAATAATAATAATAATAATAATAATAATAATAATAATAATAATAATAATAATAATAATAATAATAATAATAATAATAATAATAATAATAATAATAATAATAATAATAATAATAATAATAATAATAATAATAATAATAATAATAATAATAATAATAATAATAATAATAATAATAATAATAATAATAATAATAATAATAATAATAATAATAATAATAATAATAATAATAATAATAATAATAATAATAATAATAATAATAATAATAATAATAATAATAATAATAATAATAATAATAATAATAATAATAATAATAATAATAATAATAATAATAATAATAATAATAATAATAATAATAATAATAATAATAATAATAATAATAATAATAATAATAATAATAATAATAATAATAATAATAATAATAATAATAATAATAATAATAATAATAATAATAATAATAATAATAATAATAATAATAATAATAATAATAATAATAATAATAATAATAATAATAATAATAATAATAATAATAATAATAATAATAATAATAATAATAATAATAATAATAATAATAATAATAATAATAATAATAATAATAATAATAATAATAATAATAATAATAATAATAATAATAATAATAATAATAATAATAATAATAATAATAATAATAATAATAATAATAATAATAATAATAATAATAATAATAATAATAATAATAATAATAATAATAATAATAATAATAATAATAATAATAATAATAATAATAATAATAATAATAATAATAATAATAATAATAATAATAATAATAATAATAATAATAATAATAATAATAATAATAATAATAATAATAATAATAATAATAATAATAATAATAATAATAATAATAATAATAATAATAATAATAATAATAATAATAATAATAATAATAATAATAATAATAATAATAATAATAATAATAATAATAATAATAATAATAATAATAATAATAATAATAATAATAATAATAATAATAATAATAATAATAATAATAATAATAATAATAATAATAATAATAATAATAATAATAATAATAATAATAATAATAATAATAATAATAATAATAATAATAATAATAATAATAATAATAATAATAATAATAATAATAATAATAATAATAATAATAATAATAATAATAATAATAATAATAATAATAATAATAATAATAATAATAATAATAATAATAATAATAATAATAATAATAATAATAATAATAATAATAATAATAATAATAATAATAATAATAATAATAATAATAATAATAATAATAATAATAATAATAATAATAATAATAATAATAATAATAATAATAATAATAATAATAATAATAATAATAATAATAATAATAATAATAATAATAATAATAATAATAATAATAATAATAATAATAATAATAATAATAATAATAATAATAATAATAATAATAATAATAATAATAATAATAATAATAATAATAATAATAATAATAATAATAATAATAATAATAATAATAATAATAATAATAATAATAATAATAATAATAATAATAATAATAATAATAATAATAATAATAATAATAATAATAATAATAATAATAATAATAATAATAATAATAATAATAATAATAATAATAATAATAATAATAATAATAATAATAATAATAATAATAATAATAATAATAATAATAATAATAATAATAATAATAATAATAATAATAATAATAATAATAATAATAATAATAATAATAATAATAATAATAATAATAATAATAATAATAATAATAATAATAATAATAATAATAATAATAATAATAATAATAATAATAATAATAATAATAATAATAATAATAATAATAATAATAATAATAATAATAATAATAATAATAATAATAATAATAATAATAATAATAATAATAATAATAATAATAATAATAATAATAATAATAATAATAATAATAATAATAATAATAATAATAATAATAATAATAATAATAATAATAATAATAATAATAATAATAATAATAATAATAATAATAATAATAATAATAATAATAATAATAATAATAATAATAATAATAATAATAATAATAATAATAATAATAATAATAATAATAATAATAATAATAATAATAATAATAATAATAATAATAATAATAATAATAATAATAATAATAATAATAATAATAATAATAATAATAATAATAATAATAATAATAATAATAATAATAATAATAATAATAATAATAATAATAATAATAATAATAATAATAATAATAATAATAATAATAATAATAATAATAATAATAATAATAATAATAATAATAATAATAATAATAATAATAATAATAATAATAATAATAATAATAATAATAATAATAATAATAATAATAATAATAATAATAATAATAATAATAATAATAATAATAATAATAATAATAATAATAATAATAATAATAATAATAATAATAATAATAATAATAATAATAATAATAATAATAATAATAATAATAATAATAATAATAATAATAATAATAATAATAATAATAATAATAATAATAATAATAATAATAATAATAATAATAATAATAATAATAATAATAATAATAATAATAATAATAATAATAATAATAATAATAATAATAATAATAATAATAATAATAATAATAATAATAATAATAATAATAATAATAATAATAATAATAATAATAATAATAATAATAATAATAATAATAATAATAATAATAATAATAATAATAATAATAATAATAATAATAATAATAATAATAATAATAATAATAATAATAATAATAATAATAATAATAATAATAATAATAATAATAATAATAATAATAATAATAATAATAATAATAATAATAATAATAATAATAATAATAATAATAATAATAATAATAATAATAATAATAATAATAATAATAATAATAATAATAATAATAATAATAATATAATAATTTTTGTTTTAATTTTAATAAAGTTTTGCTCCAAAATGCTCTTCGCATGGTGTATCATGATATAGTTTAATTAATTCATATTTTGCCTTATTTTCTATTATTTCCTGAGGATTATATTTATTGAATTTTTCTTTCAATTTCTATGGGATAATTATTTTAAATATTTCGTCACCTTTTTCTAATGCGATTTCATTAACACTCATTTTACTTAACTCAGATGATAACTTCCGCAACATGTTATCTAAATAACATGGATACATAAATTTTGTATCCTTGACAAACAAAACACAGAAAAAAAGATTTACTTACGCACTCGCAATTACACACTTGCACATAAAATGTCAAAGTGTGTGTGAAAGTGTGAGTGTAAAGGCTTGTTTGTAACTTCTGTCCGTCTGTCTCAATCTTTCCCTATCTGTCTGTCTATTTGTTCATTCATTTATCATTGTAGCTTTTGACTTGAGCTTAACAAGAATTATTACTTCAATAACTGTTGTTGTTGCTGGTAATAGTGGCAGTGAGATTATCACTCTTGTACTGCGCCATATCTTATGGCCAATTCGTTCATAGAATGTATATTTTCAATTTTTTATTCTTAGGTCGACTAATCCAATATAAATTTTATTTTTTTCGAGATTTGTATATCATTAATGAATGTACATTCCCATACTTTGAGCTGATCAGGCTCATTAGGATATGGCATCCCATTTTCTTTAATTATAGTTTTAGTATATGGGATTCTATTTTTATTCTTGATAGTGTGTTGGCATTTGTCTTGTTTATCCCTTTTTTATATATTATTATAAAATCATAGACAGATAACTCCAATGTTATTCCATTCTATTAAGAACTGTGGTTTTTATGAGAGAATAATTCTACGAGTGGATCATGATCTGTCACCACAATAAATTTACTGCCATACAGATTGTTTTCGCCAATATATGCCTAATAGCTTTTTTTCTATTATTATTTAAGGAACGACTTGCATATGATATTGTTCTGTCATTACCAACATCTCTCTCCAGCACATAGAGCAAAATCAGATGCGTCTGTTGTTAGTATAAATGGTTTCTCAAAATCTGGATATTTCAAAATTGGCGGCGTTATTAGTTTAATCTTTAAGGTTTAAAAGCTCTTTGGCATTCTTCCGTCCATTCAAATCTTGCTCACTTTTTCTAGTAATGAACTTAGACATGTTACTGTGCTAGCATAATCTGTATTGTCTGCATTTTTCGGAATAGGACATTTAGTTATTGCTTCGAATTTTGAAGGATCTGGTTTAATTCCATCAGAAGTTATTAGATGTCCAAGATAAAACACTTCTGTTTTCAGAATACAGCATTTGTTCGAATAAAGTTTTAAATTTTATCTATCTAGTCTGTCAAGAACTTTCATTAGATTCGCATTATGATGTTTTAAACTACAGCCAAAAACTATAATATCACCTAAGTAAAGGAAAGCTTCGGATTCCAATCCAGATTGGGCTATGGTTAGCATGCGCTGAAAACTGTTCGATGGTATTTTAAGACCAAATGGCAGTCTAGTGCATCGATAATGAACATTAGGTGTGGAAAATGCTGTATAAGGTCGTGACTTGTTATCCAGCTGGATTTGGTGATATCTAATGTGGAAAATTATTTAGCTCTGCCTAACTTGTCCAAAACATCATCCAAACGTGTTAGTGGAAACTTGTCATTAACAATTTTGTCATACAGTTTTCTGAAATTGACCTTTTTTTTGGGCATTACAATAGTGGGGCGTTATACGTACTAATAGAAGGTTCTATTACATTATTTTTTAAAAGTTCTTGTACATGAGAGTTTATTTCCCCTGTATGTGTATGTGGTAATTTTTTATATATACTGGTTTCTTGCCATTAAATTTATTCTCTGCTTATAGAAGTTATTTGTTGTCGTTATCCAAATGAAATGTTGACTAATATTTCTTTAATATTGAAATAAGTTCTTGCTTGCTTTCATTATCCAAATTATCTAGATCAAAGCATTGCAATAATTTGTTGAACCGTTCTTCCGTATATTTCTTGTTATATATGTCAGTAATAACCGAACATATTTCGTAATCTTTTAAAGGAGTGGTATCTACCTTCATATTCTCTATGAGTATTTCTTCGTTTGTAACATTCAGTAACTTTACATGTTGATTTCCATCTTTGAGAATTATTGAATTCGCTAAAAATACGCCTTTAATTATTTCTTGATTCAAAACTACTGCTTCTTCTTTTAATTCTATTTTGCGCGGTAAAATTAACCTCACTTCTTTTAGGTACTACTATTTGATTAATTTTGAAGTACTGTCATGTAATGGAATTGTAATATTCTAATGTTGAAACATATCTATCATAATCGATATTACATTTATATTTTGATAGGAAATCCCTACCTAGGATTGCGTCAGCACTTATTGGGATGCTATTTGCAACTAATTGCACACTTTGTTCAATTACTGAGTCGATAAAAAGTATTTTAATAGTAGTGAAACCAAGAGATTTAATTGTGTATTTGTTCTGAAATTTCTGTTAAATTACAATAGTCAACTGGATTTTTTGTATCGACGTAAACATTTTTCTTTACACAGAGAAAAATCTGCTCCTGTGTCTATTAAAAATGTAAGGGGACTATCTACATCTAGAATATTTAATCTTACATAATTTTTGAGGTTACATGATATATTGAATACTGCTTTTTTATGGAGTTACCTTCGAAGGTATTGGGCTTACGATCTCCGGTGTTTGTGAGTTTCCCTGGTTTGGTTTCCCTGTACTTGGTTAACATTTTGATTTATGTTATTATGCCCATTGTTCCTCGTATTGCCGGTGTTTCTATTCTTGTTTCCTCTATAGTTGTTGTTACTGCTGTTACCAATAGTGTTATTTCTGTTGTAGTTATTGTTGTTGTACTCTGTATTGTTGTAGTATCTATTCCTGTTGTTCCTATTCATATTCCTATTGTTTTTATTGTTGTTATTGTAACCGTTATTATTTCTATAATTATTGTAACCTTGATTTTGATTATTGTTATTATTAATATTGGTATTAATATTGTTGTTCCTAAATCTTCTATAATTTCCATTATATCGATTGGGTTGAGAATTTTGGTTTAATACGGGATGTATGTTTCTCGGCTATTTGTAAAGGAAAAGGGTTTACCTGGCCGGCATCTATAGTGGATATTAATTGTTGGTCTTCCAAACCGTGAACAAAAATATTGAAAGCTTTTTTGTTATTAGCATTAAGTATTGAAACTCTATTTGCTTCACCTTCTTAACCTATTTGAATTTCATTTAGTTCGGAAATTAGATTTTCAATTTTCGTGGCAAAGCCATTAAGGTTGTTGTTTCTCTAAACCAAACTCGTGAGTTCATTCAAAATTGTGTTTCAACTTTTAAGGGATTTGTATGACCTTTTTAGCGCTGTTATTAATTCATCAATAGATTTAGGTGTGGTTAGTTGTTTTACCCCGCTTTGGACTTCTAAATCCAATCTTCTTTTGAATACGAAATTGAAGAACAAGTTCTTCTTTTCTAGTGCCACGGATTGTTCTATTAATTTAAGATTTGAGATTAAGTTTTGTAGTTCATCCCATTTACCTGAATAAATAGGTATTAATTTTGTGATTGCAACAAATTCTATAAATCCTTGCCTTTTCTGAAATAAATTTCTTTTATTGTGTTGTTCTAATAATACTAGATTCTATTTTTAATTTTTTAAATTTTTCCAATGCCTCTTGCTGAAGGTGACTCTCAATGTTCTGACTTTTTCTAATTTTAGTTGTAAGTTTTCTATGTCCTCAAATTTTTATTTTGTAGGTTTCTGAGAGTATGCACAACTTAACGATTTTTTAGCATTAGTTAATACGGATTCTAAAGACTGAATCATACTTTCCATCGGTATGTATGAAATTATTTGCAAAAATTTATTTTTATGTATATGCTATATATGTTTGGATGTGTATTTATTATTTTCCTTTTTTTGTATTTATTTATTTTTAAATATTAATTTTATAAATTCTAATATCTTGACATCCATTATTATTATTATTATTGGAATTAAAATAATTGCCAGTACAGAAGAACCTGTTTTTATGCGGATTATTTTTGTGCGATTTTATTTTTGTGCAACTTTTTTGTGCGATTTTATTTTTGTGCGACTTTTTTGTGCGATTTTTTTTAATGCGATTTCTTTTATGCGTTTTTTTTTTGTATGTATTATGTATTTATCTTTACGATAGTTTTTGGTTGCTATATTAAGGTCAAACATAATAAACAAAGTTATCAGCAGTGTTTGAAAAAGGAATATAATTAAAAAATATTTCGGTTATTTTTTTCTTTGGTATATAAATATATGTTGTTGACGAAAACACCGGTCACGTTTTTTATATCGATTATCGATATTTTTTTCATCTTATCGAAATAATTCAGGATGAAATCTCGAGGACCATGAAATTGAAATTATGTGACAGATATTTCCGATAAAAAACAAGAACCCTATAAAATGACAGCGGATAACATCTATGCCGGACTCCAACTATGCAATAAATTAGAACATTATTTCCTGGCCATCGATAACAATTAAAGAGCTTTAAAATTCCAAAAGGAACTTTAATCCTGCATATCTGGCTATCGAGAAATATATAAACGTATGGTAAAACAAGCAACGTCGTAAAAAGAAACTGATTACCGACTACTAAATGAATTAAAAAAGTTTTGAGTTATATTCGACGCGAAACTTTTTTTATGAGGTCCGTATTAACCGCACCAAAAAAGTTATTTTTATTTATATTGCGAAAACTATTTTTTATAACGTCTTGTGAAGTTTTGTGTAATGTTTTTTATGAGATTTGTTTTATGATCCCTAACCACCGCACAAAAACAGGTTTCCGTGTATTATCCAGCCAATATACATATTTATTATAAATATCTTTAATTAGATTCATATCAATATATCCCTTATCTTTAATAATTTATCAGCTTTACTTTTTACAATGTTTTTTAAAGAATCTAGGTTTTCTTCTATGAAGTTTAATACACCTATTTTGACCCAAAGGGCAAGCATGTATAAGCAAACTGATATTAATAATAATATTACAATAATTGCCAGTGTTTTCTTCATATTATTTTTTATTAATTATTCCAATTCTAATATTTTTCTTATATCTATTTTTTCTCCTCGTATTGGATCTGATGATACAGAGCCCTTAGTTCTGTCTCCTCCTCTTGATTTCGTAAGGTTTGAAAGGGGATATATTTCAAATTTCACATCTTTTTTGTTCTTCTTCTTTTTTATCGGGGTAGATTTTGTTCCTCTATTTATAATTTCGGGCCTCTGGTTTCTGTTGGCTCCTTTCCTTAACAATTTTGTCAAAAGTTCTTCGTCTTCTTTTACCTCCCTTAATATTTCTTCCAAGGACTCTTCCATGTAAGCATTTCTACCTCTACCACACAAAAAAAAAAAATTTTGCTCGAATAAAAGCCAACTAAGCGTAAGCCCTTTTCTTTTATAAGTTAAAGATAAAAGGTTAAGTAAGGTTAGCTTTGTAGTCCATATTATTAAACATTTATTCTTCTAAATTAAATGGCGCAGGATCGCCATGTAATGCTTTTGAAATAAACACAAGCGTTTCGAATCTTGGAAAAAGATGGATTTATTTAGGATTTTCTACCGCTTATATATAATTTGGAGTAAGTTTCTAAACTCACTCAATATCTTAAGTTCTAGCTTAAAAATTATTATTATAATAATTAAATTTGTGTAAGTTATTCATAAGGTAATCAATTCTGGTACAAGGAGCGATAAGGCATATCCCGAAGCTTTGACATATGGCATAATGCCCATAAATCAGTTTTGGAAACAAAATTTAAAAGAATTAATTTTGATTATTAAAGTTATTGATTATTCAAATTAAAAAGTGAAAAGAAACATTTCTAAGGTAAAAAAATATGTTTCAAAAAGGTTAATAAAAGGATATTTTCTTAAAATTTTTAAAAGGACTAAGCTCATGAAGTATCCTAAATTAGAACCCAAATATTCTACTGATTTACCGAACAGTAGTTTAACCACGTAATTATTCTAATTTATTTGCACTCATCGGAATCAGAATAATTTAAGTCTCTTTTTAAAGTTTATATTTTTTAAGCTTATCCTTAAAATTAAAAGTATTAACTAAATAAGTTTTGGCATTTTTCGTAATAGATATAAATAACTAGAAGTTTAATAGAGAATGTAAAATAAAAAGTGTAACATATCATTTCAAAATTTTCATTGCAAGTCTATACAAAAAATTTTAATGGTTTTTCCTCTTTTATCTGTCCTGGATATGTAAGAGATCCACTGGTAACATATTGAAAACTTGTAGTAGCATTACTTTCAGTGTATTTTTCTCGTAATTATTGTGGAAGCTTCCAGTTTTAAATCTACCCTTCGCTCCTCGCCTCGTATTACAATGATGATCAAACTTTTTTAGAAATCTTGAATCCTAGAATTAATGTTATGTAATAAATATATTTAATATTTAATAATTGCTGTTCCTTGGCTAGGCTACTATTTTTGACTATATTGTTGCCGTTGTTTCTGCCATTGAAGGAAATATATTTGTAAGCGTTGGCTATATTATTGTCGCCTGTTGGTGATATTATTGTTGCTGATAGTACTGTTATGAATAGTATTGTTGTTGGCTATGTTGCTGTTGTTTATTAAGATGTGAATAAATTTTTTTATCTATACTATTGTTTATAAGGTAGTTATTGGAGATGTTATAATTAGTAATAATGTTACTTGTATTGTTATTGACGTTGTCATTGTAGTTGTTGTAGATGAAGTTGTAGTTGTGAACGATTTGGTTGTTGACATTGTTATTATTATTGATAATGTTGTTTACAGTGTACTTACTATTGTTTGCGTTAAAGCGCTGATTTTTCTTCAGAAAATAATAATAGCCGGTCCTGAGTACTTAGTAATAATCTACAGTGGGTTGCACTTCCCCATACTCCGATCCCATGCCTAATGTTTGCCTCTGAAAAATTACCTTAAAACATCCCAAATAACACAGTTACTTAAATGGTATAACATAAAGGCGGCTTTACGCAACTTCTTTTGTTGATTATCAACATGAATATTCCATTTGTATTTATTATCAACATATACTCCTAAATATTTGTAAGATGTCACGAGTTCTGTTATTGTGGTACATGTCACATTGCTGCCTTTATTTTATATTATGCACACAGTTTTCATCGCGAAACTTGATTTCAATGTTAGTGTCATTAAAGTGTCGTTGTTTTTATGTGCATGAGTTTAGTTTCTTGTTCGCTAATGATTAGACCATTATCATGACACTATTTGCAATATTTAATTGGCTCTACATTGTCTCTGCAGAATTTTGAATTGACGCACTCGATACACAATCTGTATCACCGACGTATGCAAAAGTTGTACTATTATTCAAAGTGTTGGGTATTTCATTGGCATATATTATATAAAGTATTGGTCTGGGCTTGGACCTTGCGACACTCCATAATGTGTCATTACTTCTTCGCTTAGTTCATTGTTTATTGCATTCAAGATAATTTATAAGCCATAGTAAAGTATTTCCTCATATGACATTTTTCTCAAGTATTTGGGGAAGTTTGGTATGTGACAAGGGCTTTACTAAAATCTATGAACATTACCAGGCAATGCTTCTTATTACATAAGCAGTTATTTATATAATTAGCGAAATTTCGAAATAGTTTGTTGATATATTTCTAACAAAGGTAGTATTGTTTTCAGTGATGTTTTCAAAATTTTTGTTACCAAAGCACTATTTAAACTAACACTATAACACTCTTATTTGATCAAACCATATTAATATAGTTTGTGGTCGGACGTTGTCGATGTTAAAAAACCTCTGGCAGACTCAGTACTGTACTTCAATTAGGATTAGAACCCTAATTGCTAAATCGTATTTAATACCGGTCTTATTGTATGGTTGCGAACTTTTTGCCAGCTGTGATGGTGGGAGTAGAAGGAAACTTAATTTGGCGTGTAATAATATTGTTATGTTTATGGTCTACGTAGGTATGATCATATTTCTATCTACGAGTATGTAAGCTCTTTTTGTGGCATGAGTTTTGATAATTATTTAAGAGTTCGTACCTTACTGTTCTTGCATAAAATTATATATACACATCAACCTCATGATCTTCATGTGCGTTTAAACTTTTCAATGATTGGAAGGGGCATTTCGACATTAGACATTGATTTCTCGATATCATTTCTTTGTTCATGCTATAAGTCCCTGGAAAGCAATCCCTTATGAATTCCGGTTGATTAGTAACGCGCATCGATTTCGGAAATATATTGTATGTCATTTTTCGCGATCTGCACATCGGACTTGAGACTAATCCCATTTTATAAGGATGTACATTTAGTCTGCAATGACCGGTCAAAAGCCCGTTCAGTATCCTCAGGTTGTCTCTGTACATCCTTATGTAGGATTCAAATCTGCTCTTGACATAGTTACACAACAAAAGTTTAAACGGTCTCAAACCCGTATAGTCTGACTCTCATTGTCCACATTTGCGTTGAGTATGCCAGTTCATAAAAGGATTGGTAACTCCCTTTCTGACAATTTCATCATCTCTTTCATTCCCTGGAATCCACACATGACCAGGCACCCAGCATTAGCTGACCCAGCTGGTTTAGTTTACCAAGAGCCAAACTAATTCTGTGTCAACATCATAGGAGCTAATTACTCGAATGGCGACTTGACTATGGCTATGGCTATTGTCATATTTTCCTAGCCTCTATATTTGGAATATGCTCGCGAGTTTTCCAATAATAATAATTTCTCCTAGCGCCAATCACTCTCGCTCCAGCACACCTTTTTGTCCTTGACCCATTTGTGTAGCAAAGAATGGTTCCTTTTCCAAAGGAGTATCCAGCCTCCAAACCCTTCCACTCACTCCTATTACACAGTCTTAAATTAAGCATTTACCAAAGTCATAGAGTTTTCCGATTCTCTCCACAGGACAGCCAAGTATGAAGTAATCGACCACTCGGCTAAGCGGGTTAACATAACCCCTGCATAACCTCGTATGCAGCTCATTTCCCATTATCCTTGTCATGGTCTCCAAGTGCAGTGGACTAATAAAACCTCGAGCGCAGATGTAGGACAAGTTCTCATTGCCCCAGTTATGCTTTGGCATGCCGATCTCTGTTCCACTCCACTGCAGCTTTCCTCTTCAGCTTACTATCCAGCATTATACCTAGATATACCTTGGTGGTATTTTCTCACCCAGGATTTAAATATTCCTACCCCTAGGAAGTCTTCTTTCCTTAGTGAATGGTACTATCATGGTTTTGCCAGGGGTAAAATTAACCTAGTCGTCCCGCACAACCAATTCAATATTCTAAGTCCCCTGTGTATCATTTCCAACAAGGTATCCTCGAACCTACCCCCTACCTACCCCCTTGCTATCAGAACACTGTCGTAGCATAGCCCTGGTAGTCAATGCCCGCCACAGACAGTGTTCCCGAAAGTTCATTAACAACTGGACTTCACATTAAAGGCGATAGGACCCCTCTTTGTACGCAACCTTTGATAGTGCTGACACTTATATTAACGTTTCCTGTACTAGTTGCAGCAGATCTAGTACGAAGAACTTCTGCCATCCATCTGGATATATGGTCCACTCTCCTTCCTACTAGCGCCTTCTCTATAACTTCATATAAAGTGTTAGGCCCCTTCTATGTCTTGAAAAGTACATACAGCAATCTCTTTGTCCCCAAGGTTTTCTGTATAGTTCCTACTAATTCCACGCGAGCCGTTTCCGTCGATCTGCTCGCTCTGTAAGCTGTCCAGAATGCAATGGCACGCATTGCGGAACCACGCATCTTATGTGGTTGTTTACAACTTTTTCAAGGGTCTTAAACATAAAAGACGTGAGGGCATCGATCTAAAGGACTTTGGATGTGCTACATCACTTTTACCTACCTTCGTGATGAGCACCATTCTTGCATTCCTCCAGGCTTTTGGTATTTTCTCAAGAGCCAAACTACTGCGCCCTATATTTTCTCTATTTCTCTATGAAGTTCTGCAAAAGGGCTGGAAACACTCCGTCTTTTCCCGGAGATTTAAATGGTTGGAATGTATACCCACTGCTCATTAAATTCTCATCGCTGTGCAAATACCGGCCGCTGCTTGTCATCTCAACTACCAACATTCTTTGGTCTAACCTCATTCCTCCTGTTATCATTTGCCATACTTCCCGGAAAGTGTGTCTGAAGTACCAGTTCTGCCCTTTCAAGGTCACTATTAGTGTGTTCACCATTTTCGTTTCTCAGTGACATTTCCATACCTGGTCCATTTTTTGCTAGAGTCTTGTAAATTCTTGCCGCTCTCGGCAATGATCCTCTGCATCCACAGAAATTTCTAAAGCTATATTTTTTAGCCTTCCTTATTACCTTGTTATAGTCCGTGAGTATAGGCTTATACTCCTGTCTTTTCCCGTTCCAATTGCTCCTTTCCTGAGACTGAAGAGTTCAGTTCCAAGTGCAAAGATATGATTATTCCTCCAAACCGCATCTTTTTCCCTACCTATAGGTTTTTCAGGGCAGCTGCATTCTAAAGGATTCATTGTAGCCCCATTCAACAGATTCACACTTTCTTCGATCTTGTAGTCATGGTGTACACGTTTGCCAGACGAAATACCCCTTAAATAGTGGCCCATAATTTCATTATAGATCTCCCAATTTGTTCTTTTCGGATTCCTGAGAACTGGTATCGAAGCCTCCAGCGATGACTCAATTATTCTATGATCCGAAAGGGATTCCTTACCTGATACCTTCCAATCGCCCACCATCCCAGAAATGCTCAGACTAGCCGTGGTAGTATCTAAGACCTCCTTTCTTACACACGTAACAAAAGTTGGATTGTTTCCTACATTTAATATTTTAAAATTGAATGCTGATAAATAATCTAATAGGAATTCATCTCGACCCCATAATGTGTTGTGAGAGTTGGCATCACGCCCGAGCATCAGCGGCAGTCTCTGTCTACCGCAGAAGTCCACTAGCCGCCGTATCTCTTGCGATGGAGGTGAAACTTCATCTTCTGGAAAATACGCGGAAGCCACTACTATAAATCGTCGGCTGTCGCCCATGCTAGGACTAGGTTTCGTATAAATTCTGTAAGACAAATATATTTAATATTTTTCTTATAAAGATACAGAACTTAGGTAAACCAGACCTGTTATTATATACTATCTTTCCGCTAATGCAGCCAAGTCCTCTGATTGCACCTTTATGATGCCAGGGTTTTTGGATTAGTATCATGCTTATGTTAAATTTGACAAATTTTCTTGCCAACGCATCTTTTCGTAATAGACGTTAAACTGAGCCAATTTCATACTTGATCTGTTATTCTTCATTGAAATTTTATTTGGTGGGCTACTGCCCATACTGCTGCCGCTGAGCAGTATTTTCTCCTCCTTCTCACTGGGGTATTCGGTGGCTGGGAAATCGATGGAATTGCTATCCCCTTCGCCACTAGTTGGCTTTGACCGTATCCATCGGAACCATTATCCCCGATACGGATGGTTAAACTCTTTTCCACTTTTCAGTTATCTTAAGCCATCTTCTATAGATGCCCCGAACGAAAGTGGATGACCTTAAACCACCTACCCTGCTTCACTAAGTCCCTTACGGAGTGGATCATCAATTGCTTCAGGTTGACCAGGTACTGGCATCTTTGTAACACGGCAAGTGTTGTAGGCATACCTTCCGGCATTATCCGCTGGTATTACCGTGATCTTCATGCCTACTCTCTGCCGCAATGCTGCGTATCTGGATGTGTATGGCTCATCGTCCAGCACTGCATTTGCGGTATTGCCCTCAATCTTCGTCGCAGCCTTGTACCCTTGGGTTCTTCAACACTTGTCAGCGCTTTATTTCCCGTTTTAAACGGTTGGCCAACTAACTGGTTTTGTTGTTTCTTGTTTACCTCTTTGAGGCGTCTTTGTTTTGCTCCCAAACTCAGGGCTTTGTCATGCAGACTGACTTCATAGAGCTCGTACTCCATTCTGTCTGTAATTGCCGATGTGGACGATACCCGAAAATTTATCTTCTTTAATATATTTTTAATATATTTTTATCCATGCCAGGTTCTTTCTATATCGGGACTAAATAGTCAACTGCGGAAGAGCCCGTATGCCCTGTCGAGACCTATTTATTCATGAATTCGGCCTGGTCTTCAAGAGGCTCCGTTAACGACCGGAATATTTAGTGGCTCCTAGCCTGATTGATTTTCAGCACGGGTCGCATAGCACATTAATCCATCCCCTGGGACAATTCTCACTTACTGCTCCCCAACTGCCTGTCTGAAAGGGGAGGCCCTACCAGAGCGCAATTGCCCTCCGTCAGTATAGCCAGTTGAGTTCTTAAATTGTAAGACTTCACACCACGTCAAGGTGATTGTCCCTTCGTGAAGGAAAGGCTTAATAAGAATATATACGAGCTCTCACTTATGACAAATTTTGAAAAAAATTTCTTATACTTACATAGAAGATCAAAAGCAACAAATTTTTTACAAAAATATGGGCAATCAAATGTGGGAAATCCCCAAAATTAGACAGTAAATAATAAGTCATTCGGATTTTCACGTTTTTATTAACATTTGAGCTTATGAAGTGTACTGTACAAGTCTTAATAATGGAGAACTGTGACGAAATTAAAGAAAACAAAAATAAAAGACTATACAAAGTGCTACGAAAAACTGGTAAAAGTGTTATATAGACTTGTTTTAAAATTTAAATCGAGGATGGATCTATTTTACAAGACAGAGTATACTGCCAAAAGTGCCGAAAGATTTTTAAATTCGTAAAGAATCAAACATCAAATTTAATTAAGCATAAGTGCGTTCACAGCCTTCTGACAGTATACCAATTCAAATAAATACCGATGAGAGAAATGCTTGCTTTTAAGCATACATGGATTTTACTATAGAAGACTGGTTTTCGTAAATTAATTCAAAATGTTGATTTAGACAGCTTCATTCCCAGCGTAAGGAAATTGTCACGAATTTGTAGTGCAAAAAGAAACAAAGAATGACAAAGGTATGGTTTGTGTACTTTTAAAGTATTGGTGGCCAAACATGTATGAGTGAGTAGAGTTAAAAATAAACGACACCCATACATAACACACTCAAAGACAGCGCAACTTAAATAACTACAAGTAGGAGTTACGTGAAGTGCCTGACGTACCCGCACGTATAAGTGTAAAGTGCGTATGAGCATGGATATATTTATACTTGGGTATGTATATATTTCGCGTATACACAAAGTATTGTTACGAAAATAAGTATACCAATGACATATCATCGGAGACAGCCTCAGATGTGACGTCAGAGGGATCCCCTTTCGCCCTCTTGCGAGGTTTACCCGCAGGAGGCATGTTAAAAATAAAAATTCAAAAGATACGCCCTACCAATCAACACAACCAGCCAGTCACAATCCACAGCAAATCAAATCAATCAGTTCCGTCAGCAACCGAGTAATAATCAACACGACCAAACTCACAACCGTACACAAAATCGAAATTAATAAACAAACCGTATCGTCGACACACAATCACATCTATGGCAGTACCAACACCTACCGCACGAGTATGGTTAGTTCACTCCGTTAGTTTCCGTAACCTCAATTCCGAACTGTCTACTGACCTTGAAGTCAGAGATTGAGACACCAAAGAATTACCCCTGGGAGTCTCACTTTTACAACAACAAGTCTTCAATAGTTGATCACTGACAGTATACCAATTCAAATAAATACCGAAGAGAGAAATGCTTGCTTTTAAGCATACATGGATTTTACTATAGAAGACTGGTTTTCGTAAATTAACTCAAAATGTTGATTTAGACAGCTTCATTCCCAGCGTAAGGAAATTGTCACGAATTTGTAGTGCAAAAAGAAACAAAGAATGACAAAGGTATGGTTTGTGTACTTTTAAAGTATTGGTGGCCAAACATGTATGAGTGAGTAGAGTTAAAAATAAACGACACCCATACACAACACACTCAAAGACAGCGCAACTTAAATAACTACAAGTAGGAGTTACGTGAAGTGCCTGACGTACCCGCACGTATAAGTGTAAAGTGCGTATGAGCATGGATATATTTATACTTGGGTATGTATATATTTCTATATTGGGTATGTATATATTTCGCGTATACACAAAGTATTGTTACGAAAATAAGGTTGATCACCTCTGTGTTTACTACATCGCTAAAATAAATAAACAAACGTAGCAAGAACAAACATTAGCAGAAATAAAGTAAATAAAAATTAAACGGCAACAACAAAAACTAACAGAAAAAAAACAATAAGACTGGAGGAAGTAGATGCTTACATTCGCATGGCTACATAAGAACTGAAAATAAAATAAAATAAAATAAAATAAAATAAAATAAAATAAAGAAATGGAATCTACCTGAAATATCGAGATGATCGAGAACTTTCGAAGTATTGTTTACTCAGCCATTTAAAAAGCACATCGATGCGAACAGCAATCTGTTTAAAATTAGTGTAAACTCAGCGAACGTGTTATTGGTTTGAAGAGAGTTTATTGTGGTTAAACTCTGGTTGAAGCGATTGTGACCGAACCTAAGTTGTAACAATGATCGCGTTGGAAGATCTTTAAGTGAAAAGATCTGTGAGTAAGTGTTAACTGAAGGAGTAGTTAAGAAGAGAAATTATTATTGCTTGATAAGGGTTGCAAATAGTTGAAGACATTTTAACTGAAATCTACGAACTCATAAATCAACGATTTTAAAAAGGTAAAACATAACAGAATACTTAGAGTATATTTCTACAAAATAAAACATATGGATTCGCTGTAATACAGTTTGTATAAAATCCAGTGGTTTTATAACTTTCTTTATGTCAAATTAGTAATTCATAGCTTTTGCGTATATATAAATGGGTATTCGTAACGAATAGTTTCCAGTTGCTTATTGTGAATAGTATATTCGAAGACTGTTAAACCGTAATGTTAAACCACAAAAACGGGTACAGAAAACCTTCATGTGAAGGATTTGAGTTTCACAAGATTAGATCATTATCAACCATCGTTCAATTATCATTGTTCAATTACAAATTTGGCATTAAAGTTTTAAACATTTTCTACATTCTTTAAATCGTTTATAGTAAAGTTGAATAATTCTTTGAAGTAAAATTTTTAAACTTAATAATCCTTACATTCATAATTTTAATTGACTTAAAATTATTTTTATATGAATTTTCCATATTACTTATTTAAATTCTAAATTCGAATTTGATAAATTCTTATTTAAAATTATATGGTTGACAAAATTATATTTAAGTTTGACGCAAAAATTTCGAATTGGTTCGTTTATAAAATTAATACATTTTTGAATTATTGTAAAACTATAAATCCTCCTAGTCTTATCATTAAATCATTGTCATTATACAGGCAAACATCCGAGGTAATCTTACACATACATACATACACTCATACTCAATACCTCATATTCTACTACATTCTCCTTTTCATTTACGTCCATATATATATTTTCTCATGTCGATGAGAAAATATTATTTTTAACTAGAATTGGTGTTTTTTCAATAAGTCCACTTAAATCGCATCATTCCACCCCTAATGCCTATATATGATTACCCAAAATTCTAATAACACCATTCTTGTTTATGGTCCTTTGAAGCTGAACAAAGAAACAAAACTGGCCAGTTGACATCACCGTTTTTTTCCAACAAATATGAGGTAATTGATATTCGCTTACATGGGGGCTACACGATCCAGTTTTGTCTTTCAATTTTTAATATACTCACACTTTTTTACTAAACACTAACAATTTCAAAAATTGATACCAACTTGATAATCAAATTTGCTTTCCATCGAGCGTTTCAAGTTGCTTTTAAGAAAACAGCTGAGTAGATAAAAAAAAACTTTGCCGCCATCAGCTTCGGTTTATTTGTTTTTTGTTTCTATTAGAAGAATAAAAAAAATTAAATATGTTTTCAAATAAAATTAATATATATATATATATATAATAATGTGTTGCAATTTATTACATTATACAGAAGCCACGAAGTACACATATAGACGAAATGATTTAAAAATTAAGGTTTATGAGTCTATGTCTGCTGAAACAAAAATGTCTGTGGAAGATGTGAAGAAAAAAATAAAGTCTCTTCGAACAGCCTATAGTGCAGAGAAAATAAAAGTGGAAAAAAGCAAAAAATCGGGATGTGACGCAGACTCTGTATATAGTCTAAGTCTCTTTTGCTATAATGAGATGGCTTTTATTGATACATCTCCAATTCGTCGGAATACTATTGATAATTCCAGTCAGGTAATTTGATACAGTGGCTCAATTTAATAACCGGACAGGTTAATTATTATTATGGCTTTGTGCTTAGGTTCGTTATATTGATAAAATTTAAAATTGTCCGAAATATCCAAATTTTATACACTTGCAAACAAGTGGTATTTGTAATCAGTCCCATGTAAATAAATGCAATACATATAAAAAATTTTTAGTTTAGTGGAAACAGTTTTTTTTTTGATAAAAAAAATCCATATCATTTAACTATCCGGTTATTAAATTGAACCACTGTAAATAATATAAAAAATGTTTTAGTCTTATTTAAGTTAATTTGATATTTATTTTTTGCCATTAGAAATCTACACTGCCATATGTGGTTAAATATCTTGAAATTTCATCTCTGGTTCTGCACGCATATTTATATGTTCTGTTACTTTGGCTTCCAATTGCAGAAAACTCGTCCGCAACTAAATTTTCTGCCGGTTCTAATACTGTTGTTGTCCTAGGCTTTTTTAAAAAATTGTGAATTCACAATACTGTCCACAGTTTTTGGTTGCACTTCAATGGGCGTGTGAAATATTCGGAACCTATTCGACAGCCGACCAAAAGCACATTCCACGACCATTCTTGCGCGACATAGCCTGTAATTAAAAATTTGCTGTGGCACGGTTGATTTTAGGCTTCCGTTGTAGGATTTCATAACGTTTTTGTCCAAAGCAAAAGCATCTGGACCAAAATCCGCACCAAACAGTGACTCGTCTTGGGTGTATCGGCTTTTCAATGTATGCGTGCGGGTTTTCTGTGCCCCAATGCGACAATTTTGCTTGTTTACATACCCGCCAAGATCAAAATGAGCTTTATCTGAAAAGATGATTTTTTTTGGCAAAATCGGCATCTTCTGTAAGTCGATCGCAGGCCCAGATTCCCAGCGTTTTTCAAGCGTATACACAGCCATATTCGTTCAGCGGAAGGATAAAACTAATTATCTGTCAAATCAGACATGAGTTAAGTGTTACCATTCACGAAATAAGCACTGGTTGAAAAAAAAACGTTAGATGGCGGAACGATGGCGTGTCAAATAAAAGAATTTGTTGATTATTTTATTGGTCCGATTTCACTATACAGCTGGAATTGGAATTAATAACCGCGAACACTTTATTCGGTAACTTACATTACATTATTTCGTGTGCGTTAAGTTAATGTTACAATTGTGTATCATAATGTAAGCGGTCATTAACTCCTCTATTAATCCGAGTTCATTTTATTATTGAATTTGGAATTTCTTACTCGCGGAACATCCTTTTAACCCTAAATACTCACCTGTAGCATACGGCATCCACAAGCCTGCGGAGAAATCAACGTATTTATTGCACAATTGGATACATGAAATATTATTTGCTATTACAGTTCCCCGAAAGTTGTTCACCCTATTTTCCTTACCAAGTTAGCTCTTTTATCTACACTTACCAACCTTGTAAAGGAATATTGTCAGGATAAGTTACTTTACAAACTTCTCCGTTTTTTTTTAAACTTCACACTCACTTGAAGATCTCTTCTTCAGTCGATTCTCTAGGAACTGTCATTCTCTCTCTTTGAATTTAGTCCTACACATTTTTCAGTGGGTTTAGTCTTCAAATTTTACTCTCGCACTTATTTTTTCACCGCAAGAAGACAGGACACGGCAGCATAACTAAACATGTCTACCCGAATAACGCCCACCAGGAAATCATTCATAAAACTACCACCATGTGAGATAGAAACATTCAGTGGTAATTATGAAGAATGACCCGCATTTCGAGACCTCTTTACAACGGATTGCATCGAGAACGATGAAATACCCAAATCACAAAAATTATTTTATCTCTATACAAAGACCAGCGGGAGCGCTGGAGCTATTGTAATATATATAATCTGTGCGATCAAAACTTTGATCTTGCTTGGAATGCTCTCAAAGCTCGCTTTGACAATAGACGCCTGTTAGTGGACAATAAGCTTAAAATGCTTTTTAGTATCCCTGTAGCCACCTCAGAAAACAGCGAATGCATATAGAAAATTCACTCCACAGTAATAGACTGTTTAACAGTCCTAAGAGCTCTTAAAGTTAATGTGGATGGGTGGGACCTAATAGTGATTTATTTAGTGTCCACAAAGTTACCCGATGACACAATAGCTGTCTGGGAACAGTCTTTCAAAACCCAACGAGAATTACCCACCTGGACACAAATGGACGAATATCTCATTAAGAGGTACGAAGTGGTTGAGAGAATATCCTCTACAAAAACCACCAAGAAGAACTTTAGTCTTCCCGCTCCTCCTCATTCAAATTTTCAATTCTATACATCACAGGAAAAACCTATCCCTACGTGTCACCTATGCAATGGTGATCATTCTCTTAAAACATGCGAAAAGTTTAGAAAATTCACAGTACAACAAAGGCTAGATTACGTCTTCAAAACCAACATTTGTAACAATTGTCTCTCGCCAGGCCACACAAAGTTAAAGTGCTCCAGTAAAAACTGTGTATAATTTGCAAAACGAACCACCACACCCTATTGCATATACGGCAAATTCGAGATAGAACTAGAACCACTTTTAGTAAACAGAACTCTGAAAATCCCAAGGAAATTTCAAATTTTGTAACACGGGACTTCCGTAACAACAATAACTCAGAATTTAGAGACGATTTACCTTCCACATCTCGGAACTCAAAGATCCAAGCAAATTTTTCATCAAATTGCGATTGTATATTGTCGAACTCTTCACAGTTAGGGCGCTGACTGACCCCGGATCACAACGAACATTCTTATCCGAAAGAATTAGAAGCCTTTTAAAACTACCTTACCAAAAGTCCCAAGTTGAAATTACCGGTATTGGTAATAGGCAAATAAGGAATGCGCTTTCACATTATTTGCAAGGAGAAGCAACTCAAGATTCGATGTCAAAGCCATCATACTCCCGAAAGTTACAAAGCAAATTCTTTCGCTCTCCTTTGAACTGCCCAAATCTCCACAATTCATTGATATCGACTTAGCCGATCCAAACTTTAATAAATCATCCCCAATAGACTTAATACTCGGAAATGGCTCAGAGCAATTTATTAATATTGACGGCATAAAGAGAAATGTTTGTGGACAGGCAACAGCGTACAATACCATATTCGGATGGGTGTTAGGCGGCCCGGTTCACTGAATGAAACTCTAAAAAAATTTTGGGAACAAGAGGAACTACAAGCACAACCGATAATGTCGGATGAATCAATATTGTGAAGAATTGTACAAGAAAACTACCACACAGGAAAAAGATGGACGGTATATGGTACGACTACCATTTGAAAAATAATTCCCAAAATCAATATCACTAGGAGCCTCACGCATTCTTGCATTTGTACAAAATACTAGAATAAACGCATCTCTGTCCAAAACACCAGAACTCGCGGAGGAATATAACCATGTACTCAAGGAATATTTAACTCTATGCCATATGGAACCGACTTCGTACCCCTTGATTGTCTGTAATGACAAATATTTCTCTTCCTATTTACCCCATCACGCTGTAATCCGACCCGACCATAAAGCTACCAAAGTAAGAATAGTTTTTAACGCCTTACGAAAAACCAGATCAGGTTACTTATTGAATGATGTCTTATACAAAGGACCCACGATTAGGCAGATTTAACTTCAATTATTCTAACTGGCGATGTTACAGGTATGTTTTCAACGGAGATATACAAAAAATGTATCGACAAATTTGGATTCATCCGGAAGATCGTTCCTATCAATGTATAATTGTCCAAATGAATAACTGTAAACAAATTAAGGATAACCAACTCATGACTGTTACATTCGGTGTTAATTGTGCCTAATTTTTGGGAATTCGCACTCTTCATCAACTTGCCACCGACTCAGAAAACAAGTATCCCCGAGCAGCGGAGATATTACGCACGTAAATGTATTAGACGATATATTGTCCAGAGGTCATACGATTAGTGAAGCGAGAGAGTCCCGAAATCAGATCTTGGAAATACTAAAATCTGCGGGATTTCTATTAAAGAAGATCACGGCAAATGATAGCCATTTACTCACAAATATCTCAGTTGAAGACCTATACGATTCCGATTGTTTTAGTTTCACATACTCATTTACCCCAATAACTCATAACAAGTCCATCACAAAGCGGCATGGCCATGTTATCCGGCATAGCTTCCATCTTCGACTGAGCGGAATGGATAACACCTATAGTGATAAGGGCAAAAATGTTAATGCAAGAGTTATGGCTACAAGGCTTACAATGGGATGGGTATCCAAAAGTAGAGTAGCTACAATCTAACCTATTTCTCTTCCAAGATTGGAACTCAGTGGTGCTTTGTTACTAACCAAATTGACCAAAATTGACGACAACCTTGAAACTCCCATCTTGTGAAATCTTCCTATGGACAGACTCGCTCATTTTAATTGGGTGGTTATCAAAATCGCCGTGGACGTGGGAAACATATATTGCCAATCGAACGTCTCAAATCTACAAGTCTCTTCCCAATGCTAACTGGAATCATGTGCGCACGCACGATAATCCCGCAGATCTTGGCACGCGCGGCTCTAAACCAGAGGAACTCGCAAACAATATGTTATGGTGGCAAGGACTATCATGACTCACAAAACCACAATCAGAATGGCCAAAAAGGAAACCGTTAGTAGACCTGGAAATGGAAAAGAAAGTGGAATGTCTATATACATCAGCTGAGAAAATAGATATTTTAGATAGATTCTCTTCATACCTAAAAGCGCTTAGAGTATTATCTTACGTATTTCGATTTCTACACAATACTTTATACAAATATAAAACACAATACGGTTATACTCAGAAGGATCTCAACCACGCATAAAGAAAGTCATACGCCAGCGTGAGACTTGTATAATATACAAAAACTGTGCTCTCAAATCGTGGCACCCTTACCACTAGATCGACGTACCCTCATAATTTCTTTCTAACTACTGGAATGGATTTTTCCGGCACCTTTGAACTCAAAGGCTCAACACTTCAAAGAGCGCCAATAGTGAATGGCTACGTGTGTGTGTTTGTCTGTTTTAGCACAAAAGCAGTACATTTAGTGGTATGCTCGGACCTTTTCACGGCTGCATTTCGTGCAGCTTTCTTTCGGTTCGTTGGCCGGCAAGGACTACCCCTCGTGTTGTATTCTGACAATGGTCGGAATTTCGTCGGAGCCAACGGACAGCTCAAACGCGAATTTAATTGGTTTATAAACTCTGCATCTAAAGATATAGCCGGAAAATATACTATACATGACTTCGAGTGAATATTTATTCCCCCACACGCTCCTCACATGAGAGGCGGCAGTGAAAAGTTTTAAATTTCATTTAAAACGAGTTGCAGGATGGTACAGATTCACGTATGAAGAATCCTCAACAATATTGACCCAAATAGAAGGAATCCTGAATTCTAGGCCGATATCAGCTCTCTCAGAGGATCCCACGGCGCTGACTCCAGGACATTTTTGCTAGGCGCGACTATCATGAGTTTCCCAGAACAGCATAACCGGAGACTCAGACTCGTCAATCGCTGGGAAAAACTCGGAGTTATTCACCATCAGCTCGCTTTACGTTGGAAAGAAGATTATTTAGAGACCTTGCATAAGCGTTATAAGTGGAAATATACTCATCCTAATCTCGAACCAGGTGATCCATCCCTCAGAATGGCGTCTGGAGAGAATAGAAAGGACTTATTTGGGTACCGACTCAAAGATCCGCGTGGCAGATATTAAGACTG
This sequence comes from Wohlfahrtia magnifica, assembly GCA_023159175.1. Lineage (NCBI taxonomy): Eukaryota > Metazoa > Arthropoda > Insecta > Diptera > Sarcophagidae > Wohlfahrtia > Wohlfahrtia magnifica. The sequence goes on along the minus strand of JAKWBJ010000168.1, from coordinate 1,117,869 downwards.
CAACAGGCAGTTACTCGACCCATTGTCAGATTATGTTATCTGTCATTCCTAAATGACAGTTATAAATCTCCTTCTGATCAATAGCACATGTATTTATTATACACTATTTTAATCAAACTATTATATTTTTTATTCTTTCTCTCTCATTTTAATTTAAGGTTTTATAAACGATTCCTTAACATGGATGTACATATGAGAAATAAAATCACCAGAAAATACAAGTATTGCACTAATTGTCTGGCCAAGAGCCATGAGTTGAGAGCGTGTCCATGTATTGACACGTGCAGAATATGTGGCAACTATCACCATACGCTACTACATCCGGGATTAAAGGTCATTTAAATTCTCATCACAGGACACCTCACCAAAGAAGATCTGCTCGGAAGTCGGGACGTAATTTTACAACCGCAGCCAGATCAACAGTTAAAAAAGCAGTATCAGCATCATCAACATTATCCCGCTTGCAACGTAGCCGATCACCATCACCCGCCAGCACAGATCGAAAAGCATCTACATCTGGGCCGAACCAACAAATATTGTCTCAAGCCATACGATCTTTGGCTGAAGTGTTGTGCGTTCAGGCGGAATAATTACATATCATCCCTTTTTCTTGTTATCGGCGGACAGAATGTATAAAACCCAGTGATTATAAATGAGTATTCGTAACAAATAGTTTCCAGTTGCTTATTGTGAATAGTATATTCGAAGACTCTTAAACTGTAATGTTAAACCGCGAAAACGCGTACAGAAAACCTTCATGTGAAGGATTTGAGTTTCACAAGATCAGATCATTATCAACCATTGTTCAATTATCATTGTTCAATTACATATTTGGCATTAAAGTTTTAAACAATTTCTACATTCTTTAAATCGTTTATAGTAAAGTTGAATAATTCTTTAAAGTAAAAATTTTTAAATTTATAATCCTTAAATCCATAATTTCAATAGATTTAAAATTATTTTTATATGAATTTTTCATACTACTTACTTAAATTCTAAATTCGAATTAGATAAATTCTTATTTAAAATTATATGGCTGAAAAAATTATATCTAATCTTGGCGCAAAAATTTCGAATTGGTTCGTTTATAAAATTAATAAATTTTGGAATTTTGTAAAACTATAAATCCAAGGTAGGCTCACACATATATACATACACTCAATACCTCATATTCTACTACATTCTCGTTTTCATTTATGTCCATATATGTTTTTTCTCATGTTGATGAGAAAATTATATTTTTAACTAGAATTGGTGTTTTATCAATACAGTCCACTTAAATCGCATCATTCAACCCCTAATGGGCTATACATATATAATTCCCCAAAATTCTAATAACACCATTCTTGTTCACAGTTAATAATAATATTTGTCTTTTAGTAACGCTAACATGACTATATACATACATATGTGGGCTTATTTTTAAAAAATTTTCAACGCGTTTTATTTATAAAATTAAATAGCTTGTTTTGTATAAAAAATAAAAACTGATAAAAAAAAGTTTTGATAAAAATAACGTCATTTAAAATTCATATCAATAAAAATTCGCTAATTAATAGTATGTTTAAACAACATTCTTTTATATTGTTTATTTCATTTGGAAGTAATATTTTTAGTGCACTAAGAGATTTTACGAGATTAAACTGTTCGGCCGATCTTTTTTCTAATGTCCTAACCGATGCTTTCGAATCTAAAAATGATAGGGATTACAAATGCTTGCGAAAACTAGTAAAACACCTTAAAAAGGCCAATAAGCTGCACATGCTGGGAACAACTTTGGAGAGCAATTGCCCTACGAGTTGGAATTCGAGTCAATTTTTGCAAATTACACAAAGATCACTTAAATTCTTATGAATAATGTTCAAAGGCGAAGTATGTTAAATTTGAATTATTCTGTCCTCTAAGGTTTAGTAGAGTTTTGCGAGGGCTTTGAAATACATTATTTTTCGTTATTCCATCCCTTAATAAAATAAAAATTATATGCCTTGTTCAGAATAATGAAGAAATGCGGCTCTAAAGATTAATATAATGTCGCACTTGAAGAAATAGAGGTCAAATAAAATTATTTTACATAAAGCAGCATTGTTTTAATATCTTCCTGCAATATTTTTACAGTCGAATGAAATAAACAATATAGAAGAATTTTGCATCGAAATACTAACCGAAAATCATACTTAAGTTTTGACAGAATTTTTTCACACATGTCAGTCAACACCGGCAATACACCCACTATCTGGGTTCCCGATAAATATTTCACCACGAGTTTTCCAGCCATCTTCTCCAGAGCCAGCTACTTCTAATTTAAGATTTTTCTTTCCAAGTCTAATAAACATGGCAGTCGATACACTGGAAACAGGAAGAGATGAAGTCGAGCGTTACTGCAATGAAAAGGTGGAGATTACAGAGTATTTGGACGTAATGCTATTGTGGAAAAATAATTGTAGCAAATATCCCAAATTATCAAAACTAGCTTTGAAAATATTGTCTATTCCTGTCAAGTAGCGCAGCATCCGATTGCATTTTTGCCTTAGCTGGGGATATAATTATCGAATAAAGAAATCGGTTGGAACCCAAAACAACTCACAGTATTACGTTCTTACATTCTTTGTACAAAAAAATGTTTAGTAAAATATAGTATACCAGTGATTACTTCCTAGTTAGTAGAAATGAGATGTAATTTTGTTTTTATGGCTATGCTTTATTATAAGTAAATAAAGGGTGCGCAAAATTGAAGTATCAATTAAATTTAATTCAAAATAGAATATTTTTCAGATATTAAAAATATTTTTATTTCAGTTTATTACAAATGGGTTCGGTTAAAAATGAAAGATATATGTCGGTCAAGTTACCCATCATACTGGCTCGGATTCATTATTTCTCTTGCTTTATGACAAGTGGCACCATCCTACGTCTAAATCAAAGATTTTCCGCCACAAAATGCTTCCGACCATCACCCTGTAGTGTTTTTCTTTGACCGTAATAGCATTTCAATTTTTGTTTTCAAAAAAATATGATCCGATGATTCCTCCGAACCACAAACACTACCAATTTTCTTTTGCCATTAAAAAAAAAAATGTTGAAATAATAAAAACGCTTTGTTCCTTCGAGTGGAGTTCCATATTAACTAACCGAAATGTATTTAAAATCTGAAAATAAGAATACGGAATAATAATTACAGGTAGAAAAAAATGCCAAGATATTGTTCAGATTACGAAGTTTTTAGGCTGTTTTTTATTCTATTCGTGAATATTACAACTAGAGCTGCTAAAAGAAAAAAATGCCTACCAAAGATTTTCTTGAAATGTACCAGATACAACTATACCGCTAACCTTTATTACATAGTCTTTCAAATTATATATCACACTGTATTTTTGGATATTGCTTATTTAATTCCTTAAAAAATATTTTTGCTTTATTTTCTTATCAAAAGTTAAAAAAATTGCAATAGATAAACAATGCTACAAAATCTTGTATAAAAAATTCATACGCTTTGTTTATATTATTTCAAATGGAAGCCATATGTACAACAACAAATATGTGTGTGCACCACAATTTTAATTCAGTCGCTTGCTTATTCCCAAAGAAGACAGACTATATAGCATGTTTTTGTGTTTTTTTAATTTCACGTGATTTAGAAGAGAGATATTTACTTATTACACTAAGAAGTTTGATAATAAGCTACATAAATTTATGCATGTTTATTTATACTTTGTATGAATATATATTTCTTTACAGGACTTTGAAAGAAATTATTTAATAAATATGTGGGATGTTGAGTGGGAAACACCTTTTTTATTTTCTATAAATAATGAAGGTAAATGCCTTGTATGTAATCAAGTAATAAAAAATATATCCTGAATTGCATTGTGTTTCTAGAAATGATAGAAACCAATTAGTAATAAAAACTTAAAGATAATTGTTGACTTAAAATCTTTATGTTCAAAGTAGACATGCGAGAAGTTCTTTAGATTATGCCACTGATAATCAAATGAAAGTTACATATATTATTAGTTTAGCTTTAGCAAAAAAATGTCGCACTTTTGAAGATGTAATTTTTTTTTTTTTTTTTTTATATGCTTATCCATAATGCATTTATTTGGAGAGGAAGGGACAAAAATTGGGAATATTATAAATGAAATACCTTTATCTCGTGAAACAGTAGCACGCCGGAGGAATGATATAGGGTTATTTATGCAATGGGAAACGACAGAACGTATAAAAAATGCTAAATACTTGTCCAGCGTTTTGATGAAAGTGTAGTCATTTCCGATACTAGTCAAATGATTTCTTGCTTAAAAATGGTTGATAATTTTTTTAAACTCATTTAAGGAGATATTAAAAGTCAAGTCCTTTTGTGGAATTTTTCTAAAAGCGTCATAAATAGCTGCGCCAGTGACACACGCTTTTAGCAAAATGTTTTCAATCTAATGGAAAATTAAGTGTACCGTTGTGGTATGGTAGGTAAGACACCCGCCTACCAACCAGAAGGCCCTCGGTTCAATACCAGGCCAGACCAAGACCATCTGAAGAAAGAAAACGTTTTTCAACAACGCTATCCCTAATTACATTAGCTAGTAATTGGTTATGAGTATGACTACTATTGAAAACTTCTATAATGCATTTGCCGGCGTCAAACTGTAGGTCCTTTTCAATGAGTATAAAAATAGAATCGGGTGCAGCTCATTGACTGAGAGAAGTCCCTATGTTCCTTCATAGAATGTTATAGAAATTAAAAATAATAGAAAAAGAAAAGCTATCTGTTATTTGCACTGATGGGGTTACAGTAACGGTTGGGCGACAACAGGGTTTCGCGGGATATTTGCTAAAAGCAGGAATAAATATACGTACGTTTTATTACATTATACACCAGCAAAAAGTATAAGGAATTGATGACAACAGCCGTTAAAGTATTTAGCCGCCTAAAAGGAAGCAACAACGCATTTTCTCACAGAAAGCTAATAGCGTTTCAAAAAGAAATAGATGCAGATTATGGTAACACTGTTAATGTTTACGAAGGTTAGATGGCCAAGTCGAGGAAAATGCTTACAGCAATCTTAGATCTGAGTTAGAACTTTTTTTCCAATCATAGGATTGTAGCAAAGATGCAGACATTTTAAGTGTTTTAAAATGCCCTAATTTTCTCTACGACTTAGCCTTCCTTGCTGACATAACCCATCACATTAATAGTTTAAACCTTCTACTATAAGGCAAAGATAAAAATGTGACAGACCTTATGCATGCAATAAATGAGTTTTCAAGAAAACTTTTCATTTTGAAAAATCAAATTCAATGCCAATGTTTATCTAATTTTCCAAAAATTCAGATAATTTTTACACAATTTCCAAATGTAGAAAAGTTAGAATAAATAAAAGAAGAAATAAATTTACTTTTGGAAAACTTTCAAGGTAGATTAAAGATTTCTTGAACTGGCAATGAATTATAAACATATTTAATAATCCTTTAACGTGTTCGATGGAAAATCTACCACATAATATAGAAGAGGAATTGACACTGATGAGGCAAGACTTATTTATTTCAGCGGAAATGGGTGTCAACTTTTGGAAAAATGTTTGCCCCAAAAAATATCCGATTGTTAGGGATTTAATATTAAACCTTTTTTCAATGTTTGGCACCACATAAAAGACAAATTCAGAAACAAGCTAACAGATAGCCATATTGAGACAAAAATCAAATGCTGTCCGAAGGAAATTGATATTGATAAGTTGACGGATTTTATCAATCACAAGAAAAATTATTTAACTTCACCTACTGTTCTCTAAATGAATCTAATTTTTTGCTAAAATATTTTTGTATTTTAAAAGTTCTACACTCTAATGCTATTTCTTTTTTATATTAACATCTTTATCGAAAAGAGGGATACAATTGCATTTTTCTTTTTTTCTGCGAAAAAACATACAGTCTTAGAAGTACCAGTGCAATATAACCTTTCATATAGAAAAGAAAATCAAGAAAGCATTTATTTGACAGTACTTTATTAAACAGCTAATCAAATATGTAAATCGGGCTTTGTTTGTGCAAAATATTTTAATCTATGACAGTAAGTACTCACTTTAAAAAAATCAAGATTCGGATTTGTCCACACTTTCATATAAACACACGGAAAAGTATCTACCTTTTTTATTCCACCATTTTGTATCCCATTGCATACACTTACATATTTTTCGTTTGGCAGATGTACATATTATTTTTAAAATTATTTTTTATTTATAATGCAAAAAAACAAGTCTCTTAAGAAACAATTAATCGAAAAACTTAATTTTTCTTTCAGTGTGGTTCTCTCATTTCAAAGGTGGCTCTCTTTTTGAGTCTCACTTATATATATTAATGAACTAAATTATCTAAAATCAAACATAAGTTTTTTAATGAATTTAATAAGAAATTCGGTTTGCCCTAATTTTGTAAATTTGATTGAAATTCACAATAGCCATGTGTAAACTCGAACACTTAAAACCCATACCCAAGTATAAATGTACTCATACTCATACACACTCCACTTATAAGTGTGGGTATGACAGACACTCCATACAATTACTACTTGTAATTATTTAAGTTGCGCTGGCTTTGAATATGTTGTGCATGGGTATCGTGTTATTTTTAACTTTACTCACTCATACATGTTTGGCCACCAATACTTTAAAAGTACTCAAAATCATACTTTTGTTATGCTCTTCTTTCTGAAAAATTTTGTGTTATTATTAAAATTATAAATGTGTTTTTAATACGCATACACAAGTTTTTACATTTTAAGTATTATTAAAAAACTGGAGATTTTGAGTTCCTTTGATAAATTATTTCTGAAAATAACAGCTGAATCACGTAACTTATACAGTGCTGTTGTCTGCTTGTCGTTTTCTAAAGCGCATTGCATACATATGTTTATCGATTTTATAGCAGCGTCCACTTTAATTTTGATTTCCTCATGAGCACTATTGTATAAATCCTCCAATTCCGTATCTGGAAATATAATTTCCTCCTCATTATTTTCCACAGGAAATCTTTCGTAAATCCATCTGTTTATGTCTGCATGCTCGAATTACCAATTTTAGCTACAAGGGTATCTATAGTTGAAGTTTCTTCATTTTCTTCAAGAATTATTTTTGTGACATATTTATTCGCTCCATTCACTTCCGAATTTGAGCAAGGCCTTCCATGGTTTTTGGATATTTGATACTTATATTTTAGCATTGCAACCTGAATTGGCTCCATAAGTTTTAAAATCCAACTGATTGAATTTTGATGGTAAAATATGTACTGTACTGCAACGTTTGCTTGAACCACTTTCTGTTGTGGGAATGAAATTTTTTTCTTGCCTTTTTCACTTTGCTTATAATCTCTAATTTTTGATTAAAAATATTTAAAATATGTTGAACTTTTCCTGCATGTATGCGTACAAAACAAATGACACAAGTAAACTGACAAAATGAAACATAAAAATCATCTAAAAATGTCAATGTACGAAGAGACTGGGATTCCCTTTTTTTCCTTATGTTGATTGCTAACATTACAAATATTTATTAGAGAAGATATTCCTGTTTAAATAAAAAAAAAAAAAACATAAAAGTCGCGAAAATTGAAAACCGTCGCGTTTATAGAACCTACAATATTAAAAATTAAGCTGTCGCAATAACCGGTCCGCTGAGATAATGGGTAGTCTCGAATACCGAGCGTGCACTGTATGTTAATGTTTTTATCTTGTTTTAGTTCTCCAATGAAGGCATTAATGTAAAGGGAAAGGGGTTGGTATATTGATATAAGAGAAATCATTTAGATCTATACATAAATGTTCGAATATTTGGCTTGATGAAAAAATTTGAGTATAAAACTGCAACACCACCTACTCCTTTTTGTTTCCATTATTACCTTTTCTGTTTATAAAAATAGAATTAAAACCCATAATGCCGTAAAAAATTGCAATGTTCGTTTCGACAACGATTATGATAGTTTATGATTTTGTGTATTGTTGTTAAAAATGTTGGTAATTTAGGAGCAGGATACAACAACTGTAAGGTAGCCTCTAGTAGACATATGACTGCGAACCGCTTTATGTCAAAAGTTGTTTATGTTTTCGTTTATTTGTTTACATTCATGTTGTAAAAAGAAAAACTAAATAATAAAAATAAAGGTATTCATTTCAATTTTTTTTTTTCAACTTTAAAAAAAAATTTTTCCACTATAAACATCAAACAAAATGATGTTGCCAGTCGTAAAAAAATATATCATTTTTACTAAACAGTACAAAAAAGTCTTTTCTTGCTCATATAGAGCCCGATCGAATCCAAACAAATTTCCAGTCACATTCTTTCGCTTTTGTTTTAGCAGATCAAAGTAATTGGCGATTATGTGTTGTAAGTTGATCATTAATGTATATAAATTTATTATCATCATCTACTTGCTCTATAGTTTTTGCATCCATTCGATGAGGTATGGTCGTAGGGTAATTGGCTGCTAATATGCGAACTCTGTATACTAGGCACAAGACAATCCTGCAGGTAACTTGCTGTCCTGAACATAAATAAACCAGTATGGTTCAATTTTAGCAACTCATGCCTGAGCCGGTCCAATTAAGCTCTTTGAACTTCTTTTTTATTTTATTTTAATGACTAAATCCAATTTCTGACACCAATTGTAACGTATTTACCTTTTTCAAAGTGTGTGTTTATGAGTTCGTAGATTAAAGTTTAAATAAAATAAATCTTGTGTTTAGTTCTTAATTAGAATCCTTTATTTGGACAGTTTTGTGCACCACTGTTTGTAACCTTTTTACAAATAATGAAAATTTTTATTCTTAATTACTCCTTCTGTTTACAACTTTATAAACAACAACAATTACGCGACAGATCTTTCTTCTTACAGATCATCCAACCCGATGGTAGTTACAACTTAGGTAGCCAGAATTTAACCACACTAAACTCCCTTAACACTGAGTTCAACCCAATAACACGTTCGCTGAGTTTACACCAAATAAAACTGTACTCGTTAACATTGACCGACCACAAAGGTGAAACTCGCCTTTCAATTGGGCCATTGTTCCGCATGCTGTGTGACATGTGGCACCGTTTTGTTGAAAGCTTGTATAAAACGGTGCGACAAAAAAGAAAAAAGTTGAAATACCTGAAAAATGATATTACTTTTCTGACTCGATACTACGAGTTGAACAATAATCTGTTTTTGTAATTTTCGAAATACCTCCGAAATCTCGAGTTACTTTAAAACACCGGTATTTCGGACCTTTTTGCACTTATAATAACTTATCTGAATATTGCTCGTTTTCAAGTTGCTTTTCGGATCTGGAGTGAAGAGAAACAGACCTTTTAAATTATATATATGCTTAAGTATCCTTGAAGAATCCTGGTGTATTTCTCAAGCAAACACATTTTTCACGCATTTTTTTTATAAATTTTTTAAGTTAGGTGCGTTTTTGCGCACTATTTTGTATAGGAAATGTACTATTTATGAATTAATTAAAGAATTATATTAAGTTATGAATAAAATTATACTTAAGGTTTAGAAATCCGTTGGAAATTAAATTAAATTAAGCAACTCATGAAGAAATCATAAAATTTTTAGCAAAATAGTTTTTGGTTTTCATTATTTTGTAACTGTATATATAAATAAAGTTTAAAATTTTGTAATAAAAGCATGACAGAGTTGCCAAAAGAAAGTTGTTGAAAAATCACCCGATATGTATTTTCAAAATTTATTTCATAAACCTTTTTGTTAACTTGAAGTAAGACAATTGTTTTTTATATTCAGCTTGTGGTTTCTGTAGCTGATTCGTGTTCTCGTTGCCGTTATTTTCTTGTATTCGTTACAGTTCGGACAGTTGTATGTAAATGTCTCTACGTCATGGAGACGAAGCCTCCATAGTCGGGTGAGGTTGGGTAAGTATGTGGTCGTGGACCGTTTGAAAATAGAAAACCAAAAAATTTTGTGTAAAGTACGTAATAATTTCTTTAATTGAAACGGAATTGAGTTAAATAAATTTATACCATTATAAAATAAAAGATTCCGATAAATATTAATAATAATCGACAGGGGTTCCCTACATATGGACTTATATTGCTAGCCTCACTGACTACAATAGGGAAATTATAAGGTCTAAGAGTTATACATGGAGGATATACTGTCAATCCATTAAAGATTTACTGGCTTTTTCCCGACTTCATGATCCCTCGCAACAGATCATTATAATATTGGGTCCTATGCAATGTAGCATGATAGTATTCTCTGTACATGTTACCAGAAATTATAAAAATTAATAATAAACGACAGGTGTTCCTGACCTGATTTTCGTAACAAAATTGTTACGGTTTAAACTTTTTTAAAACGTTTAAGTTCATTTATATTGCACTAAAACAAAACAAAACACGACCTTGTCGTTGTTTTACAGCTTTTTTTATATATACTGCACTATAACTTTTATACAAATTTAAAATCGCTTATACAACATTATACTTGCGCCTACATTAATACTGATAACTAACTCACTCTGTGGCAACACTTTGGATATACTACTTATATACAACTACACAGCATTGTGAAACTCTTGTGTTTTTGTGTTTTTCTGTCAAATTTAAAATTAACGAAAAAACTATCTTTTGGCGTGAGTGCTGAAGAAACACTTAAAGAATAGAGAACAAGTTTTCCCCGAACAATTGCGTTTGCTTTTATTAAAACATTATAGTAGACACTATAATTGGTGACCCCGATAACAAATGAGATAAATTGTTACTGAATTAAATAAAATGGGAAATGATGATCCCTCACAGCAAAATAAGTCAGACAAACTCCATGAAGTGGAAAGTGGATGCTCCCAATTGGTGGAAAATATTGGTCATGATGTTTCAGTGGAATCTGTTGGTATGCACCGTTTGCCAACATTTTTACCGGCAGATCCAGAATTGTGGTTTGCACAGGTGGATGGGCTGCTGCATGTGAATAGAATTACAGCAGATTTATCTAAGTATTACACCGTCGTAACTGCTTTGGATGCTGAAACACTAATGCAAATTGCTGATGTAGCCAAAAATCCTCCAGTAACAGGCAAGTACGAAAAATTAAAAAAAGAATTAATAACTCGTTTTGGTACGTCCGAAGAAAAACAACTTTTGAAACTGCTGACTGGATTGGAACTTGCAAATAAAAAACCAAGCCATTTACTACGGGAAATAAAAGAATTAGCTGGTACCAGTATATCAATCGATGCATTGACTGCTCTTTGGCTACAACATATGCCAAGCAATATCAGATGTATTTTGTCTGCATGTAAAACTGAGGACATTGAAAATTTTGCCGAAATTGCTGACCGAATCTTTGATAATTCTCCTTCACCTCCTTTCGTAATGACAACTACTACAGCAAGGGACATCGTATCACATTGTAATGCACTTTCATCACATCCGAAAGGCTTTGCTCTTGAGGCTCGTGTTTTAGCGCTTCAAACGTCCTTAAACCAAATAATTCAAAAACTTAGCCAACTATCTATTGAATTTGCAACTACGAATACACATTTTCAACGGCGTAGCACAAGCAAAGGGAATGACCATGGAAGAGGCAGATCTCACTCTCGTCGACAACAAAAAGTCTGCTATTACCATATTCAATTTGGCGCTGGTTCGAAGAAATGCAAACAACCATGCGAGTTCAATGCAAATCCCATCTCTCCACAGGAAAAGTTATACAGCTGTCTTCGGTGAGTGCAACAGAAGGCAGCAGTCTTAATTCAATTCGCATTTTTGAAAAAAATTACATATTTTCGATAAAAAAAAAAATCTAAACTTTCTTGTGGACTTTTTTTACCAACCAACTACAATATCAGATGATCTCAAGTTATATGCAGTGAATAATACAACAATTTCAACATATGGTACTAAATTTCTTGAAACTCATATTGGACTTCGACGTCTTTTTAGTTGGACGTTTATTATAGCGGAGGTAAAGTCTCCCATAATAGGAGCGGATTTTTTATCGCACTATGGACTGATTTTAGATTTAAAAGGTAAACAACTTGTCGATTCTATGACGTCACTAAAATCTTTAGGCCATGTAAAATATTCAGATCAACAAAGTGTATCAACAGTCAATTCTTCATCCAAACTTTATGACCTTATTATAAAATATGTCGAAATTACAAATCCAAATTCCTATCGGTTACCAACATCATTAAACGTCCAACACAGAATTATAACAAAATACCAACCAATTGCAGAATCCCAGAGACGCTACTCAGGTGAAAAATTAAAAGCAATCCAAGACGAATTTGCCTGCCTACTACAGCTTGGAGTAGTTTGTCCATCCAGTACTCCTTGGTCTAGTCCCATCCATTTTGTAAAGAAAAAAACAGGTGGATGGAGAGCATGCGGGGATTACCGAAAAACTAATGCAAACACCCAACCAGATCGGTATTCAATTCCACGCTTAGACATGAAGAATTATGTAAAAAAAACTGTATTTTCAAAAATTGATATTGATAAAGCTTATTATAACATACCCATGCATCCAGATGACATCGAGAAAACTGCTGTCAATACGCCAATTGGATTGTTTGAGTTCGTAGTAATGCCTTTTGGCCTAAGAAATGCCACCCAAACTTTCTAAAGTTACATGGATTCAATTTTTCGCCATTTGGACTATGTTTATTGCTACCTCGACGACATACTTATATTTTCGGAAAACGAAAACCAGCATTACAATCACCTACAAATCGTCCTACAAAAGTTAAAGGACTCAAGCTTATCAATCAACGCTTCCAAATGTGAATTTTGCATTCTCAATTTAGATTTTCTGGGCTACCATCTTTCTGCCGAAGGACTGAAACCGGCTTCAGACAGAGTTAAAGCCATAGTAAATTATTCTAAGCCGCAAAACATTTTAGAACTTAGGCGATTTTTAGGAATTTTGAATTTCTACAGAAAATGTATTCCTAATGCAGCCACGATTCAAGCACCCCTCAATAGTTTATTTAAAGAGTCAAAGAGAAACGATCATCGAAAAATTGAATGGACTCAGGAGCTGGAAAAGTCTTTCGAAGCATGCAAAACGTGTTTGGCTAATGAGACTCTACTACATTTTTTGGAACCCGAGGCACCACTGGCATTAGTTACAGACGCGTCGGATTCAGCTGTGGGCGCTCATTTGGAACAACTTGTTCAAGATCAATGGAGACCAATCGCATTTTATTCTGCAAAACTAAAGCCATCGCAAAAAAATTACAGTACATATGATCGTGAACTCTTGGCAGTCTACTTGGCCATCAAACATTTTAAACATCTGCTGGATGGTCGTAATTTCGTAGTGCGAACGGATTACAAACCGTTAACTTATGCATTTCGTCAAAAATTGGATAGAGCATCTCCCAGACAGGTACGTCATTTACATTTTATTGGTCAGTATACAACTGATATAACACACATTTCTGGTATGAAAAACACGGTTGCCGATGCTCTTTCGAGAGTAAATGAAATCGGCATGCCAAAAGCGATAACCTTACAGGAAATTCAACTCCTTCGAGAAACAGACACAGAATTACAACAAATTTTGAGAAATAGTAAATCTTTACGACTTCAGAAAATTCTTTTGGACCACAACATTCGAATATACTGCGACACGTCAACTTCGAAAATCTGAAGTACGTATGGCCAACAATGAACAGCGACATAAGTAAGTGGGTACGCGAATGTTTAAATTGCCAACGGTCAAAAATCGACAAACATACACATTTAGCACCTAAACAGTTTCAAGAAGTTGACCAACGTTTTGACCATGTGCACATCGATATAATAGTTCTTCCCGAATGTATGGGTTACAAATACTGTTTGACGATGATTGACCGATTTTCTCGTTGGCCGGAAATTGTTCCACTAAAGGAGATGTTAGCAGAAACAGTGGCCAACAAATTCTTTGGCTGTTGGATTTCCAGATATGGTTCACCCAAAACAATAACTACCGACCAGGGAACCCAATTCGAGTCCGCAATGTTTTCATCACTTTCATCATCACTTTTGATTGGGGCACAACGCATACGTTCAACACCTTACCACCCCTCGTCTAATGGTATGATCGAGAGGTGGCATCGATCTTTAAAAGCAGCTCTAATGTGCAATATTGAAACACCATGGGTCAACTGTACTACTCGGTTTAAATACGTGTTTTAAAGAAGACTTAAAAACCTCTGCAATTGAAATGCTGTATGGCACCACAATTCGTATTCCAGGTGAATATTTTTCAGATAGTGAAGTACCACAAACAGAATTTATTTCTTGGATAAAATTCGTGAATACATGCGACAGATTCGCCCGGCACCAGTTAATCATCATATAAGCAATAGAAAATTATTCGTGCACAAGGACTTGATGTTCACATGTTTTTGTCAGATCAGATCATGTTAAAAAACCATTGGAAGCTCCTTATACAGGACCGTTTGAAATATTGGAGAGAATTTCTGACCGAGTATTTTCAATTAAAATCAATGAGAAGACACATAACATTTCTCTCGAACGATTAAAACCAGCGTTTATAACCAGAGATCCTGATATCGCTCCAGTAGCTTTGAGGACCTATAGCAGAAAGAAAACAGTTTCATTTGCGGAAACTCCATCACGCCATTCTTTGGGAGGGGAGTAGCTGTGGCAACATTTTGGATATACTACTTATATACAACTACACAGCGTTGTGAAACTCTTGTGTTTTTGTGTTTTTCTGTCAAATTTAAAATTAACGAAAAAACTATCTTTTGGCGTGAGTGCTGAAGAAACACTTAAAGAATAAAGAACAAGTTTTCCCCGAACAATTGCGTTTGCTTTTATCGAAACATTATAGTAGACACTAAACTCCAAGCGCAATGCGCCATCTTTTATAGCATTTTATTATTAATTTCGAATGTTCTTGCAGTTGCTTCTAATTTCGATTTAAATACAATAAATTCACATTCGAAATACACAAAAAAAAAATCGAGCTGGCGACACCGTTACACATGCAGACGGCAGTAGTACAGATAATTATGGCAATAATGGCAAACCTTGAGCATTGTAGTGACTTCACTGTTAAGTTCAATTTTATTTTATGTTATGTAAAATTATTTACATAAATATTTTACAATGGCTTATTTATTCTTTATTTTAATTAGTAACTTAGGCTTATGTGTTAATTTGTAACTTAGTTTTAAGTTTTAATTAGTAACTCTTAAGTTGTAATTTATTGCTGAAACATAAGTTTTATTTTGTTAATTTTAAATTGTTGGTGTACGTCTTATACTTTGCGTTTTTCCTTGTGAGTGTTATTTTTCTCTATAACATAATTTGTATTTTATTTTTAACGGTGCTTATATATTGATATTGTTTAACAATATCAGTTGCCTTGATGAGTTCTTGATATTAAAAATGACGAAAGTGCGAACAAGGAAAAACGTAAACGTAATTTATTGAAAATTTATCATCATTTTAAATCATCTCTTCGGATGAAGCTCATTTTCATCTTAGTAGGTACGTTAATAAGCAAAATTGCCGTATTTGGGGCTCAGAAAACCCAAACGTGGTCTTACAGAAGCCAAAGCACCCATCACGAGTGACTGTTTGGTGTGGCTTGAAATCGATTTATTGCGTTAAGCGTTTGATGGCCGTTTAATTAGCTGAAGTGGAGATGTCAGTTGGCCACCAAGAAGCTATGATTTGACATCGCTGGACTATTTTCTGTCGGACGCCATTAAATACAAGTGTTATTCCGACAAACCAGAGACAATTGAGGACTTGATGACCCCATACACTCAAAAAAGTTTCAGAAAAGTGATCCGATCGAATGGGGTACTGTAAGGCGAGCCGCGGCAGCCATATGAATAAAATAACATTTCATTTCTAACCGGAACAATTCTATTTTACAACAATAAAATAAATTTGGTAAAATTACAAAACGTTTTTGTCTTATTTCATTTTTAAATTTTAACTTAAATTGCCCACCCTAGACAACATGGTGCATAAACGGTGCATTTTCTCAATATTTTTTATTGCAGTTTTCTTTACTTTTGCGTTTTTTTCCAGTCCATTACTTACTTTTTTACATTTACACTTTAGTCAATTATGAAACGATTAAAGTATTTAACAGCAAGAGGAATGCGAAAAGTTTTTGAGTTTGATGGGGATGACTCTGATACTGAGGCAGAATCTGAAATTTTATTGCAAAAATTCACGCTGACGAAGCGAACGTTTCTGGTAATATTTTTGAAGAGGGTTGAACTGTCCGATGAAAAAAGAATTAGGGCCTAGGAAGGAAATAGATTATACATTTTCTGAGGATTCTAGAATTAAGGTGGAGTTTCATAAAGTGCACCTAAATATATAAAATGAAGTAAACTATGAAATAATCCCATGGAAGATGATATAGAAGTATAATATATTATATTAATTACCACAATATTTCGTAAAGAAACACGGGAACTTCTCTTAGTCAATGAGCTGCACCTGATTCTATTTTTAGTCTTAATGGAAGAACCTATAGTTTAACGCCGCCTCTGAACGGCAAAGTTTTCAATAGTAGTAATACTCATAACCAGTTACTAGCTAATGTTATGAGGTGATACCGCTGTTGAAAAACTTTTTCTTTTCGTCTGGCCTTGTATTGAAGCTAGCATCTTCTGGTTGATAGATGTGTGTCTTACCTATCATACCACAGTGGCACTATATAGACTTATAAAAACCTAGAAATAAGTATTTAAAAATTCATTAAATAAAGCGTGTTTTTTATAGAGGTATAGAACTTTAAGTTAGCATTACTTTTCAAGATGGCGACCGATTTAACAGCTGTTAAGTGATTTATTCTCACTTTGGTTTGGCAATTCATCATGAATAGACTCACGCCTGGCGTAGATTCGTCGAATGGACCCAAAAGGAGATTACCTTGGTTCCCGATTTTCATAAGTGAATTTTATTTAGCGATGAAACGCACTTCTGGTTGAATGGCTACGTCAACAAACAAAAGTGCCGCATTTGGAGTGAAGGTAATCTTCAAGTGTATGTGGAAACACCGTTACATCCAGAAAAACTGTCTGTTTGGTGCGCTTTATGGGCTGGTGGAATCATTGGTCTTTAATTTTCAAAAACGATGGTGACCAGAACATTATAGTCAATGGTGATCGGTATAGAGCCATGATTACTACTATTCATTCCTGAATTGAATAACCATGATGTCCAGGAGATGTAGTTTCAACAAGACGGCGCAACATGTCACACAGCTCGTGCCACAATAGATTTATTGAAAGACACGTTTGGTGACCGCCTAATTTCACGTTTTGGACCTGTGAATTAGCCTCCAAGATCTTGTGATTTAACACCGCTAGACTACTTTCTGTGGGCTATGTAAAGTCATTGGTCTATGCGGTAGAGCCACAAACGCTTGACCATCTGGAAGACAACATTCGCCGTGTTATTGCCGATATACGGCCCCAAATGTTGGAAAAAGTTATCGAAAATTGGACGTCCAGATTGGACTACATCTGCACCAGCCGTGGTGGTCATATGCCAGAAATCATATTTAAAACGTAATGCCACAAGATTATCTTTCGGATAAATAAAATTTATGTCAATCGAATAATCCATCGTTGTTTTATTGCAACTTAAAGTTCTATACCTCTATAAAAAACACCCCTTATAATCAAAAAATATATCTATCATTTTCTTCTAGTAAAAAAATTGGATTTTTTTTCCGTTTTTGTGCCATGTTGTATACCATATACACAACATTTTCTAAAAGCTACGCTTTTAAAATTGTAAATCGAACTTTTGTTTTTTTTTATCTTATTTGATCCCAATTTGGTTGGAAATAATGTTTAAAAAATGTAGTTCCTCTAACAAAGTTTGGTGCATGAGAGGGTTAATTGGCCGGCACAATTACCCGACTTAAACTTCTTTAAAATATTGAAGAGGAACATTTCAGAAAAACGATTTTAAATGAAACCGAAATTTTTGAAAGCCTAGAACCTGAATTGATATGTATCCGTACTTAATAGACTTATCGATTACTTGCCGCTCAGATGTGGCGAAGTAAAGGCTCATCAACGATATTAATTTGTTACTTTATTTGAAAACCTCGATTGCTTTTACTGATATTTGAAAAAACGTTGACATAAAAAGTAATAAATTTCTTTTTGTAAATCCTAACGTGTATAAATATAAATAAATTACAGAAAATTTGTTTTCTAAATTAATACTTTTAGAAATATACGACATTTTTTGTTTTTACAGAATTTGTTACTTTTGTTTTGCACGACACAGTATCTTCAAATCCTTTAGACCGATTGTTTTGATTTTTTTATTGAATTTATTTTCCTGGAAATGGCCGTATACCACTGTGACTTTTCTAAAAAAATTATTTATCCCTTTTAACGATTTGGAGTACCTTCAAAGCAGAGCAGCCACATTTAGTCATGTGAAAAATAATAGGGACACTTATATGAACATATTTGAAAATCCAACTCTGTCTTTATATTCAAACTACGTAAAGAACCATTATTTGACAAATAAAGTTTGTACCCTTTTGTAGTACATTATTCTCTTAAGCTTTTAAAGAAAACCGCAATGTGTTTCTTAGGGCGTCCTTATTTTCAAATATCGTATTTTTTATAAGCCCTCGGGCAGATTTGTGTACTTTTGAATTAGATAAGTAAGTATGTTAAATTTGGACCGAATCCGATAATGTTTTGTGGACCCGGAAACGACTTCTAATCAATCTACCTTGACGCAATCATGTGTATGAAATAATATTGAGTAACGTTTTCGAAACAATGTTATATTCTACATCTGCTCCAGAAGTTCCAATATTTGAAAGATTTGTCAAATCATGGTCAAGTTTTAACAAAGAATTATTTAGAAGTGAAGATGCAACTTACAAATAAGTCCAGCTGAACGTGTAAATTTTATAAAGTTTTGTTATGAACTACTGACTAAATCGAAAAGCCTATAATGACTTACTTCAGTTGGTCTTAAACTTACTTGGCGCAGAGCGTTATAATTTTCAAACGCCTGGTCCAACTAATCATGTACGATGGATATCAAAAAGAATATATTCTTCAAAACTATTTCTGTTACCCGACTAACTCTCACTTATGAAAAGTGAATCAAATGGATTACACGCTATTTGCATTTTTCTAGTGATATATATTTTCGATTCAAATATAAGTTTTGAAGAAAAGCGTAAAATAATTGGAAAACTTATATTAAAAGAACCAACTATAATTTTATAAAATGGCCGAAACTATACAAATTTAACAGACTTTCATATATACACCTTAAGTAATTTTGTTTCAGCTAAGTATTTCTTAAGTCGGTTTAATTTATTCCTGAAAATTCTAGAGTTTGAGCCTTAAACTTGGGTTGGACATTCTGTAAGGTTGGACATTCTGTAAGGACTTATTTGTTGTTAATGATACTGCTGAGAGCAGCGATAAATTCATTCAAGGCTTTAAAAGAATTTTAACAAATGGTGAAGAGGAAAAGCAATTGTTGCTTCAGGTTGTTGA
Source organism: Wohlfahrtia magnifica (assembly GCA_023159175.1). Taxonomy (NCBI): domain Eukaryota; kingdom Metazoa; phylum Arthropoda; class Insecta; order Diptera; family Sarcophagidae; genus Wohlfahrtia; species Wohlfahrtia magnifica. The sequence goes on along the minus strand of JAKWBJ010000168.1, from coordinate 1,098,344 downwards.
AGCTTATCGACAGAAATATCCTTCGTATACAAAATCTGATCTAATATTAAATCCATAATTTTAAGAAATAAAGATCCAAAAAACAATTCTCTTTTCCAATTTTATTATTGTTGTGTTAACTCAAATCAATAAACAAATTGTTTTATAAGAAAAATTTTCATTATAATCTATTAATTTGTATTGAGGTATATTAAAGTCGTTTCCGGGTCCACTAAACGTTGTCGGATGCGCTCAAAATGTTACTCATTTACTTTTTTAATATAAAGGAACAAAAATCTGCCCGGAGAACTGAAATCAAAGCACTTTTAATAATAAAATAAATTTAATAAAATAAGAATATCTTTAGTGTCCATATAATTTTTCGCTTGACTATATATTGGTTCTTTAAAACAACTTTTTTCAAAATCATCAGTTGGCCAAAATAGTTCCACACATTTAAGCCTCCGCCGCCATTTTATTTATCACTATTTTATTTTTTCTTTTATATCTTTTATTGCTTCCAACAGTTTCTCATATTTTAATAAATCGTTTTCACATTCACTGAATTCAAATTCTGTGTCAGATTCTGAATCTGACATAGGATGATTCTTTATTATCTGAAAACATTTATCTTAGAAAAACGTTAACGTTGGCGTTAACTATGAGCAACAATTTAAAATTGTCATTAAAAAATAAAATAGTTAACGGCAACTAATTTTAGCCCGATTTCAGCCAATTAATTTTCGGCGGCAACGGCTTTGTAAAAATATCAGCGGCTTGGCTTAGCCGCCACGGCGCAGGTCTCTGTATTGGAGATTTTATTGGAGTGTAGACAAATGTCATCCGCATAGTCCAAATTTTCGAGTTCGCCTGAGAGACTCCATGTTATTCTTTCTGAACGGTCTTTGCTCATTATGCCACCCAGCACAATAGTGAATAGCTGAGGTGCCAGTGGAGATCCTGTTTAATTTCAGCATTAGTGTGGAATAATTGACTTGTTTTCCTGTTAAGAAGAATTAAAAATTCTGCGTCCTCGTCCATCGGTCTAATTATTTGAATTGTGTTTTGTGGTACTCATTTTGCTCTCAATGCTTTCCATTTTGTAGTTCGTCTGACGGTATCAAAAGCTTTCTTGAAATCGATATAGGGGGTAAGCCATTCTATAGATTGTTCTATGATTATGGGGAGAGTGTTTGCCTGATATACGCAGCTTCTATTCGGGCTGAAAGCAGCTTGATCGTCTTGCAATGTTTTGTCTGTTTTGCTTTGAGTATATATGGAGTAAAACAGAATATTTCCTCTCCAGTTATTTCAGTTTTTTAAATCGCCTATTTTTGATAACTTTACAACGATAGAGTTTTGCTAGTAGCTGTGACAATGTCAGAATCCCTGTATTTGTTTCATCGTAAGTGTTGCTTCAATTAGCAATTCTGAAAATTACCTTAAACTTAGAACAGCGTACCTGGCTATTATTATTAGTTTCTTACTTTCAGAATTCATCATTAAAAATTAACTTTCGCTGCAGAGCATAAATGCTGTTTTTCTAGTGACACTTCATATCCAAAAAAAAAGATCATGTTATGTCAGCGGCGGGGCTTAGCAAAATACGCCGTAAATTTATATTCCTTTTATATAAAGAAATACGATTTACACGAGTTATATACATAATTCCGCAACCACCCAACGTTGATGCTAACATCACCAAAATGATGAATAAATATCTAAATAAAAATTTTAAAAGAAAACAAACTAGAATGAACATCTAATTCATATTTTTGTTATTGTGTTAAACAATAATAAAAAAATCTAGTGTTACTTTTTGAACTTCTTAAATTATTTTAATACACAATGTCCAGATTATTTAACTCCCACACTTACTAAACTCCACTCTTAGTACGACTTTACTTTATGACTGTTTAATTAAACTTGAACTGACTAAAAAGAATGGCGCGGCTTATATATAGTTAATTATAGTTAATTAAAATTATATTATAATTAATTAAAATTAGCTTCGAATGTTCTAGTACATTCTTCAACCTACAATTTAGTTACTTTAATTCAAATATGAAAAATTAATACCCATAGTTGAATTGGTAGCGCTATTCAAATAGATATAGCCATTGCAGAGTGATTGCAGCATTGACACCAACCACTAGAATAATAAAGTTTATAGCTTTAAATGTTCGTGCATGTTTTTAAGCGTTTTCATTTTCGTGACACTGTCACCTACTTAATCCTGTTCGTCCCAAATAAGCTCATTATCCCTCTTCCCATAGTCCGCTATTTTGCTCTAGATGTATTGCTCCCATTTTTGATCATGGGCTATTGTTCTTCTGTCTCTGTATCTTCTGTATAGTTTAATCTTTTGATTCCTTTGTAAAGCCCATCCCAGCTAGTTTGTAGTTTGGAAGATAATCCTTTCCTCCGCTGTGGGTTGTGTAGTATAATCAGTTGTCCCTCCTTGCAGCCCACAGTATTTGCTGTTCGATCATATCTGACTTTAATTCTATCGATGACCATTTTTATACGTGTGCGCAGAAATTCGTGGTTCATTGAGATTTTCCTGTTTTTCAGTATATGTGGCTTCTCTGTTTGTAGTAGGCTTAACGACTAACTCTGAGCCACCAGGCAATTTTAGCTCAGCCCCAAAATTAATCTTGCCTGGTAATTTAGGTGTTAAGTCATGGGCAGCTGACCGAACGTCAACAGAAATTTTGGAATGTGCTCGTCCCATCTTTTTATAGCTCGCTCTCTACTTTTCGCAAGTATTCTTCTAGAGTACCATCGAATTGTTCCTCATTCCATTAGACCGTGTGCATCTCATCAGGACCGGTAATTGGACACGGTACTGTTAAGATTTATACGGGTGGATCAAAATCCTCGGAAGGGGTTGGGGGCGGCATTTTTATTCCTGTATAAGGGGTAAGGGAATCCTTTAAACTGCCGGACCACTTCAGTGTCTTACAGGCGGAGGTCTCGGCGATAAAGAGGGCAGCGGACTAGTTGATGTACTACGGGGTATATGACAGTGATATCCGGATCTGTACGGAGAGTCAGGCTGCGATTAGGGCGCTCTCCGGTGTCTACTCGACATCGCGACTGGTGTGTGAATGCCGGGCATCTCTTAACGAAATGGCGAGACATTCAGACGTGGAGATTATCTGGGTAAGGGGTCACTCGGACACCCGAGGGAACTGTGTGGCGGACGGACTTGCGAGGGCTGGCTCTCTCCTCAGAAATGAGGAGATTGACCACTCAGTTGGGATGCCACTCTCCTCTTGCAGACTTATGGTCATGCGGTACGTGTTGGGTAGGGCACAGCTACAGTGGGATGATGATGAACCCACGTGCTCCGTATCGAGGCAAATTTGGCCCCTATATGATCGGGCTCGCTCAGAGCCTATTATAGGGGTGCCGCGACTTAGGCTGCGAACTCATGTGGCTGTGATTACTGGGCACTGGGTGGCTGGTGCGCACGCTAGGAGATTGGGTCTGCCGTTCAATGACTATTGTAGGGGTTGTCAGGATGAGGAGACTGTCGAGCACTTCCTATGCTAGTGCCCGAGTCTTTCGGACATTAGGGCTGCTTTCCTTGGCAGTCCGTTTCTGGATGGCTTGTCGGATCTGGCCGGTGTGAATATTGGCAAGATCTCTTTTTTTGTACATGCGTCTGGTTGGTTCAGATCGCACCGGGACGCGGACATATAGGTTGTCCATTTTCTGGATTACTGATGGATATCACAGTGGGATCAATACTGGTGGGGCTAGACGCGTCTGGCTACTCGTCGTAACTACTAACTAGCTAAAAGGGAGGCAACGTTATGGTGTTGGTTCAAAACGAACTCTTTGAGAATCTATTAGGTGAATGGTAACGTATTTCGGAATCCGTACTTAATAGCCTTATTGATTCCAAGACAAAATATAGATATGTTGCTTTTGTTTTGCACACCTTTTTTTGCAGACCTCGATAGTTTTAGTTTATTTTCAAAAAGTTTTGAGATAACGTAATATATTTGTTAGTGTAAATCTTAGTGCGTATAAATGTAAATAAAATACGGAAAAACTCTTTTCTAAATGAAATACTTTCAGAAATAAATGGCGTTATTAGTTTTTGTATGTTTTATTGCTTTTGTTTTGCACGACACTAAGTGTTTGTGAATTCGGATCTCAGTATAAATAATATTTATTTTACATTAGCGGAAATCACTCTTTGTCGTATGCAAATTTGCAAATTTGAGTTTCTTTTATGGAACCTTTAGCAATTTAATAATATTAAAACTAATAAATAATAAATATTTTTTGAAAATTTAGTCAAAAAAATATTTTTTAATATTTTATTTATTTAAGCCTGCATTTGCATGATTTTTATACGGTATCGTTTGGAATTTGTCTACCGTGTAAAAACCGCTTTAAGTGTTTTGGGTAATAAACAAAATAAGAAATATGGCTGTTTAAGTATAGCAAACTTACAATGCTTTTTTGTGTAGTAAATATGCATAGTGTAGCTAGCAAATACCACTTTCATGTAATATGTCGTTATGACGTAGCAAAATGTGGCAAATATGCTAGGTTTGCTACGTCTGCAACACTTGCAAGGCATGTTTGATTATAGTTTTTTGCTTTAAATAAAACCATATTAAAATGAAAAAAATTTATATTGTTTATATTTTGATATTTTTAAATTGACGACGATTTTGATGATTTTTTACAAAAAAAATTCTTGGTTTTGTCGATTTTACCACTAAAAATCGGGCAACACTGCTCCCGAGCTATATTGCTGTAGCTGACCTCGGTTTCTTTTTACTGGACCAAATTCGGTTTTATTATCAATACGTTTTCAAAATTTTGAATTCACTGAATTAAAAAACTCGGTTCTTAAAAATTATTATCCTTTATCTTAACACGTACTCCAACTCACTATTGTAGGCACACTGACATTAGATTTTTCCATAAAAAAACAACTTCATTCAAGTTGTTACAGTTACTACAGCCTGTTCCAGCTATAGGTCCATAAGACTTTTTGTTGCAGTAATTTGTCTCTAAGTCGCTTGCTTTTTTTTGACGACTAGTTTCAACTATTAAGTCATCATCTAATTTTTAACAGTGCCTACATTATGCACAAAACCTAATTAGGATACTTGATTTCTTACTCGAAAAATTGACTAAAAGTTTTTTGAAAGGAAAACATTTTGATTGCTGCATAAGATTTTATGTTCGTTTCGTCAATAAGTATTTTTGCATTTAAAGTTGACGTTAGAATGGAAAGAAATAAAAAAAGTATCTGCATTAAAACTTGTTATAAATATTGTTACGAAAATAAAAAAGGTTAAATTGTAGAATTTTTGTATATTTTGTGTCACCCTGTCAATGCCATATTTATTTGTGTACATGGCATTACTGTCAATTAAATCATCCCTGGGTAACACAATCTTACATGTTTAAAATTAACAGATAGAGGATATGAGATCGTTTGAGTCATTTCCGGAATTTTCCAAACTGTAGGCTAGGTATATAATGAGATTGCTTTGCCTACGAAGTTTAGTTATCGTTTGGCTGTCGTAAGATAAAGACGTGTTAAAGCGGAAATAAAAGTGTTGTAAACAGTATAAAAGTTATTGCGTAGTAAAATAAATAAAACTGTAACAAAAATAAAGCGGTGTTTATTTATTTTAACCCAATTAGAATGAACACAAACGTTTTAAGAAGGTTAAAACGTAACATTAGTGTCAAATGTGAGATTGTATACATAAAATAAAATAATTAAACAATTAAAAAAAAAATAAAAAATCAAACGAAGTAAAAATGAAATTCCAGGAATTAAAAGTGGACAGGCTGAAACGGGAATGAAATAAATTTGAGCTGTCAACAACCGGTAATAAGCCGGGCTACAAAAACGTCTGTTAGAGGAATTTCACAGACGTGGTATAGACACATATACTTGCGAATTTGATGCTGAAAATGATCCTGAGATAAGTGACGCTGCAAGCACAAACAGCTTGGACATCAATACAATGCTTGCAGCCATAATGAAGAAACAGATGCAAGTTCAGAACCAAAACCTTCTAGCCAGTATTGAAAATAAACTTGAAGAAAACTTCTAATGAGGTACGAGAAACATCTAGAGCTGATAACGAAAAGCTTTTGGCGCAGGTAAAAGAAACTTTAAGAGCTGAAAACCAGAATTTTCTGGCAAAAATTGCAACGAAACTTGGGAAAACTTCTATTAAGTTACTAGAAACCTATAGGGCCGAAATACGAGAAACTTTTAAAGCGACAACAGACAAGTTGCAGGAATTATATGAGACGGTCAGTAAAAGAGAAACTGGCGTCAAAACAAAAGTGTTAAATTTAGAAAAGACTGTTGACGAAAAATTTGTTGCAATGGAGGGAAAAATCAACAGCTTCCAGTACCAAAAACAAGAACCAGTGCATATTATACCAGAAGTTTCCAGCAGAATAAAAACACCTTGCTTTGTTGGTACTTACCACTATCCAAATTTCAGTTCGATACTCTAGCCAACCTAAATAGATGGGACGATGAAGAGAAGGCCTTGGAATTAATTTTGGCCTTAAGGGGGCTGCAGTGGAAATGCATGCGGTGTGTGCTGCCCATAAGTCAACTTGTGCGGAGTTCGCTACAGAGATATCTAAGCCAGAGGTACATAAAGCGTATAGTCTGAAAACCGCAAGATTTCATTACAGCTAACAAAGAGGTGGTAGAGTCTAAAAAGAGCAAATACATTGCAGATACATTGTAGGGCACCGCTCATAAGTACAAGAATCGCGTCACCATGGAGATATGAAAAATGGAAAAACACCAGCTATAGTAAACCCGAAACATTTAGTGACATACGCCTTACCGAGAGAGGAGAACCGAATAAAATTGGCTAAGGTATCACAAGATTCCCTCTTGAATAGATGAACGCAGTAATGTAAATGAGGTTAATCACAGTGGTAATGGACATCACTTTGATGGATATTTCTTTTCACAGTTCTCAAAGTTTTACCATCATTGATAAATTTTAGTTCAAGCTTACGAATATCAATTAAAGTCAGTTAGCTCATTTAATCAAAAAAAAAAAATTTAATTTCAATTTGTGTATATATATATATATATATATATATATATATATATATATATATATATATATATATATATATATAAAATATAAATATAAATATAAATATAAATATAAATATAAATATAAATATAAATATAAATATAAATATAAATATAAATATAAATATAAATATAAATATAAATATAAATATAAATATAAATATAAATATAAATATAAATATAAATATAAATATAAATATAAATATAAATATAAATATAAATATAAATATAAATATAAATATAAATATAAATATAAATATAAATATAAATATAAATATAAATATAAATATAAATATAAATATAAATATAAATATAAATATAAATATAAATATAAATATAAATATAAATATAAATATAAATATAAATATAAATATAAATATAAATATAAATATAAATATAAATATAAATATAAATATAAATATAAATATAAATATAAATATAAATATAAATATAAATATAAATATAAATATAAATATAAATATAAATATAAATATAAATATAAATATAAATATAAATATAAATATAAATATAAATATAAATATAAATATAAATATAAATATAAATATAAATATAAATATAAATATAAATATAAATATAAATATAAATATAAATATAAATATAAATATAAATATAAATATAAATATAAATATAAATATAAATATAAATATAAATATAAATATAAATATAAATATAAATATAAATATAAATATAAATATAAATATAAATATAAATATAAATATAAATATAAATATAAATATAAATATAAATATAAATATAAATATAAATATAAATATAAATATAAATATAAATATAAATATAAATATAAATATAAATATAAATATAAATATAAATATAAATATAAATATAAATATAAATATAAATATAAATATAAATATAAATATAAATATAAATATAAATATAAATATAAATATAAATATAAATATAAATATAAATATAAATATAAATATAAATATAAATATAAATATAAATATAAATATAAATATAAATATAAATATAAATATAAATATAAATATAAATATAAATATAAATATAAATATAAATATAAATATAAATATAAATATAAATATAAATATAAATATAAATATAAATATAAATATAAATATAAATATAAATATAAATATAAATATAAATATAAATATAAATATAAATATAAATATAAATATAAATATAAATATAAATATAAATATAAATATAAATATAAATATAAATATAAATATAAATATAAATATAAATATAAATATAAATATAAATATAAATATAAATATAAATATAAATATAAATATAAATATAAATATAAATATAAATATAAATATAAATATAAATATAAATATAAATATAAATATAAATATAAATATAAATATAAATATAAATATAAATATAAATATAAAATATAAATATAAATATAAATATAAATATAAATATAAATATAAATATAAATATAAATATAAATATAAATATAAATATAAATATAAATATAAATATAAATATAAATATAAATATAAATATAAATATAAATATAAATATAAATATAAATATAAATATAAATATAAATATAAATATAAATATAAATATAAATATAAATATAAATATAAATATAAATATAAATATAAATATAAATATAAATATAAATATAAATATAAATATAAATATAAATATAAATATAAATATAAATATAAATATAAATATAAATATAAATATAAATATAAATATAAATATAAATATAAATATAAATATAAATATAAATATAAATATAAATATAAATATAAATATAAATATAAATATAAATATAAATATAAATATAAATATAAATATAAATATAAATATAAATATAAATATAAATATAAATATAAATATAAATATAAATATAAATATAAATATAAATATAAATATAAATATAAATATAAATATAAATATAAATATAAATATAAATATAAATATAAATATAAATATAAATATAAATATAAATATAAATATAAATATAAATATAAATATAAATATAAATATAAATATAAATATAAATATAAATATAAATATAAATATAAATATAAATATAAATATAAATATAAATATAAATATAAATATAAATATAAATATAAATATAAATATAAATATAAATATAAATATAAATATAAATATAAATATAAATATAAATATAAATATAAATATAAATATAAATATAAATATAAATATAAATATAAATATAAATATAAATATAAATATAAATATAAATATAAATATAAATATAAATATAAATATAAATATAAATATAAATATAAATATAAATATAAATATAAATATAAATATAAATATAAATATAAATATAAATATAAATATAAATATAAATATAAATATAAATATAAATATAAATATAAATATAAATATAAATATAAATATAAATATAAATATAAATATAAATATAAATATAAATATAAATATAAATATAAATATAAATATAAATATAAATATAAATATAAATATAAATATAAATATAAATATAAATATAAATATAAATATAAATATAAATATAAATATAAATATAAATATAAATATAAATATAAATATAAATATAAATATAAATATAAATATAAATATAAATATAAATATAAATATAAATATAAATATAAATATAAATATAAATATAAATATAAATATAAATATAAATATAAATATAAATATAAATATAAATATAAATATAAATATAAATATAAATATAAATATAAATATAAATATAAATATAAATATAAATATAAATATAAATATAAATATAAATATAAATATAAATATAAATATAAATATAAATATAAATATAAATATAAATATAAATATAAATATAAATATAAATATAAATATAAATATAAATATAAATATAAATATAAATATAAATATAAATATAAATATAAATATAAATATAAATATAAATATAAATATAAATATAAATATAAATATAAATATAAATATAAATATAAATATAAATATAAATATAAATATAAATATAAATATAAATATAAATATAAATATAAATATAAATATAAATATAAATATAAATATAAATATAAATATAAATATAAATATAAATATAAATATAAATATAAATATAAATATAAATATAAATATAAATATAAATATAAATATAAATATAAATATAAATATAAATATAAATATAAATATAAATATAAATATAAATATAAATATAAATATAAATATAAATATAAATATAAATATAAATATAAATATAAATATAAATATAAATATAAATATAAATATAAATATAAATATAAATATAAATATAAATATAAATATAAATATAAATATAAATATAAATATAAATATAAATATAAATATAAATATAAATATAAATATAAATATAAATATAAATATAAATATAAATATAAATATAAATATAAATATAAATATAAATATAAATATAAATATAAATATAAATATAAATATAAATATAAATATAAATATAAATATAAATATAAATATAAATATAAATATAAATATAAATATAAATATAAATATAAATATAAATATAAATATAAATATAAATATAAATATAAATATAAATATAAATATAAATATAAATATAAATATAAATATAAATATAAATATAAATATAAATATAAATATAAATATAAATATAAATATAAATATAAATATAAATATAAATATAAATATAAATATAAATATAAATATAAATATAAATATAAATATAAATATAAATATAAATATAAATATAAATATAAATATAAATATAAATATAAATATAAATATAAATATAAATATAAATATAAATATAAATATAAATATAAATATAAATATAAATATAAATATAAATATAAATATAAATATAAATATAAATATAAATATAAATATAAATATAAATATAAATATAAATATAAATATAAATATAAATATAAATATAAATATAAATATAAATATAAATATAAATATAAATATAAATATAAATATAAATATAAATATAAATATAAATATAAATATAAATATAAATATAAATATAAATATAAATATAAATATAAATATAAATATAATATAAATATAAATATAAATATAAATATAAATATAAATATAAATATAAATATAAATATAAATATAAATATAAATATAAATATAAATATAAATATAAATATAAATATAAATATAAATATAAATATAAATATAAATATAAATATAAATATAAATATAAATATAAATATAAATATAAATATAAATATAAATATAAATATAAATATAAATATAAATATAAATATAAATATAAATATAAATATAAATATAAATATAAATATAAATATAAATATAAATATAAATATAAATATAAATATAAATATAAATATAAATATAAATATAAATATAAATATAAATATAAATATAAATATAAATATAAATATAAATATAAATATAAATATAAATATAAATATAAATATAAATATAAATATAAATATAAATATAAATATAAATATAAATATAAATATAAATATAAATATAAATATAAATATAAATATATAAATATAAATATAAATATAAATATAAATATAAATATAAATATAAATATAAATATAAATATAAATATAAATATAAATATGTAAAAATGTTAAAATATTTGAAAAAAAGTAGCTACAGCTGCAAGAAATTTTAACTACATATATATAATTAGTAATTAAAAAGTAATAACCGAGAAGTATTTATCAAGTTCTTAACACTCAATCAACAACAAAAACCTCGCTGAAAACTGTATAGCTTGTGACGCGCGTATTCTTTATTCTATTGGGTTAAAGTCAATAGAAAACTATTCTTTTCCTATCTGAAGGTGACTGATATGACTTTAATACATTTTACAGTCTAGTTTTATCTTTATGTTAATTCAAAATATGTGTGACTCCATCATTAACTTTACATATTTAACTTTTAATTGCCTTTAAAGCATACTTGAGGATTCAAGACGAGTGTATATTTGTTATCTGGTATACCAGCGGGAAATTGAATTGGCCAACCCTACATATAGAGATTAGATTATTCGCGTAAAAAGCCAATTCTTTTTATTACTGACGTTGTCAATAAAGATCAATGTAACTCTCAACAACGAACTTGGTGAATTGATATAAGCTGACAACGCGGCTTTGTTATCCAAACGAAACATGCAAACTAAAATTGACACCAACAACAATATCTAACAATAGCCCATGACGGTTAACAAAACATTCGCCCCCTATTTCAGACGTAAGGAGGATAAACCGAATTCAACATTAAAATGGAATCCATAAGGCAATAGAAAAAGAGAGGGTCTAAAAACAACGTGGAAAGGAACAATTACATTCAATGAAAATTTCTACATCGATACACGAGCTTAGATACATATCTAGCGAGGAGTAGGGATAAATAGATTTTAATAATATTTGTGAATAGATTAGGTTTTTATGCCAAACATATGTACCATATGATTCAGTAAATAAATAACTTTTTAAAAAGAGAACAAACACAAATAAATTTTGACAGCTTCAATCTCCATACAACAATAACCAGCTGATCGGTTACCCGCATCCATGATATAAGAAATAGAAGGTAGTTCCACCTAAAATTGTTCGACAATAAACGAGATTCTTGAAGTTTGTTTCATAGTAAACATTTAAAAAACGTTGCCACATGTAGAAAAAGGATCAATATTCCCAGAAATTTTTCACAATGTTGTGTAATTTAATCAAGATTTTAAATTTAGAATATTATATTGCATTTTGCAGCATAAGTACCAACGTTAATTTTGAATGTATAATATATGTATGTTTTTCAACTTAACCTATTTCAGAATAAATACCAAAATATATGTATTGAAATAGGAAATTTGAAGTTTTTATTAAAGATTTGTTTTAAGTTGTTTTCTTTTTGATTTTTTTTCTTTGTTTGCACATTTAATATTTTGTTTTGCCTTATATTACGGCTTAATAATCGAATTCGAAAAAAAATATGTAAAAAATTGGATTTTTTGAGCAGTGTATGGTAGCACAAATTTCAACATAAATGTCAGTTCGCCATTATTGTCAAATGGTAATATGTCAGAAAAAATGAGAGAGTGGCACTACTTTGTATTTTCTTATATCATGCCCGCACCTGTTAAATTAATTCGCCTTGATCTCTACCTCTTTTCAAATTTTTTTTTTACAAATATAAAAAATTATTGAATTTATTTGAATGTAGAGTTTTTTATGAAAAACTTGGGGGTATTTTTTTAAGCCTTAAATTCAAAAAATTTCAATTTTTTATTTTTGAAAAAAAAAATTTGACGTAGGCAGAAGCAAATTGCTAACAAGATCTATTGAAAGCCTGGAAAATAGCCAAAAACCAGTGAATGAAGGCAATGCTTTAAGAGAGAGCATCACGGGAGGTCTTATATAAAAACTTAGAACCTAAACAAAAAATATATGCCAATAGGATTATTAATGAAGCTCTTCACCAAGGGCTCTTAGGAAAACTAAATGGGGACTCCAACAAAGCTCTACCATTCAGCTCTTCCTACATAGTACCAACGACCGCACCATTGCAAAATCCGCTTCATACTTTATCAAGGACCTAAACACCAGTACATAGCCTGGATGAAATGCTATCAACAACCTCAACACCATCGCCTAGCCCGCTTCACATTCACTAAAATAATGGGTTTAATTTTACACAAGAACGAAGATAATATATAATTCTACTAAAAGCTGAAACTTCTAACAGCTTCTCCATTCAGGAATTTATAAAAAATGTTCTATAAGTAGTTGGATTTGTTTAGTTTTTAACTTTGATTTTTATATTTTGTTTTAACCAAGGCACATTCAACAAAGTAATGTTGCCTGTACAACAACTAACTTTTTAACAAAAACAACATATATTTGTTGTTCTTTTGTGATTTGATGTCAAAAAAAATTAATATAAAATTATATTTTCAATAAAATGCACCTAATCCTATTCTTACACTCTGGATAAATTCCAAACGATTTCGTGAAAAAATTGCGTAAATACAGGATTAGGTGAAAAATAAAAAACCTGAGCCTGTTTGTACATTTTACTTACGTTCCGAACAATACAATGCAAAAAATCATGCAAAACCAGGATTAGGTGTAAACTAAATAAAACTGTTGACAATGAAGAATCACTACATTACATAAAAAAATAGTCAGCCGAATTGGCAACATCACCTTCTTAAACGTGCCTTGGTTTTAACTGTGAATTAAATTTTTTTTTTTTAACTTTGAGTTTGTTTTATTTTTTAAGTTTCAATTGTCTTATTTTTTAGTGTATGTAAACTTTTATAATTCCTTCACATGTTTCAGTGACAATGCTGGTTACAGATGGTTGACTTATAAAAGTTTGATATTGTAATTCGGCAAAATTTTGACTCTGCGTATGGGTATAATATTCATGATTCGAGTATAATCATGATTTCAGTATTCATTGCTGATCTCTGACTCTTAAGTATCAGCAAAAAAATAAATAAATAAATAAGTCAGTCATAATATTATCGACAATGCATTCTAAGCCAATTACTAAGAAGAAGCCATTTGTAAAGACCGTTCCACCAATCATCCCATATGCAATACCTGCTTGCAGAAATCGAAGTAAATTTTTATTGTAAATAATGTTTTTTTTTCACAAATTTTTATTCTTAAAATTATTTATGTTTTTTCCGTAATAAATTTCTGTTTACATTTTTTGATCTAAAAATAAAAATAAATGAAAATGTGAAGTAATGTAAAAGCTAAAATGGCATTCTTTTACTAAATATTCATTAAATGTGTACCAAAATTTCTCGTTTCAATAATAATCGATTGATTTTTGTACACAAACTTCTAAAAAAAACATAATTCATAAAAAAAACCAAGAACTTAGTATGACTTTCAAATATAAGCTGAAGAACATTTCTCGGCGTATCCAATTACCCTGTCATTTTGTAGGGCTTAAACTAGAAACACTGTGTTGCACCATTCAAAAAAAAAAAAAATAAATAAATAAATAAATAGCTGAAATAGATTTAATGTTAAAAACAACAGAATTATAGGAGTTCTCAAGGAGTTTTAGCCTCCTTGACCAATAACTTCTGTAACCAATTTCTATTTAAAAATTAGTTGGGTACACTGTCACTCACATAAGTGTTAAACAAAGTTAAAGAAATTTATATAAGGAGAAAAAATTTTAACTATTTATTTAACATTTTAAAAAGAGTGCATGTGGTAAAAAAACTTAATTGAGTCTGAAACTTAGGTAATAGAAAATAAGTTTTCATGCAATTTAACGCTTATGTGACTGTCAAAGTAATACTCCTTGAGAGTTCCTAAATTTTAATATTTATTAGTATTTGCAGTTTTAATAAATTCAGATAGACGTAGGACGTCGATGTTATTCCAACACCATTGATTGTTCGATAAAGTAGCAGAGTACGTTTATGCATTTCTATGAAAAAAATGCTTGTGCCACAAATTGTTTGTGTTTTATATAAATTATATTGGCTAAAGGCAACAGAAAGTTTCACATGTCAATTTCCAATTAATATGGGGCAATTACTGCAAATTTTCGAGATACTGGTATCAGATTTTTTTCCAAGAATAAATTCTATTGCCAACTTAGAATTTTTAGCACGTTCTTTTATGTTTTCAATAAATAATTGCAAAATAAGGTGTTTTAAAAATAGTCCACGGCGATCTGTGAAAGTGTTGTGAATTGTGTTTCATGCACGTTGAGGCATCCTGAACAAATTTTTGGAAAAAATTCCATTTTTAAAAATGAGAATTGAGGAAAAATTTTTATGGGGTTTATTAGTTTACACTTTTCTTAGCTGCGCTGCATTAAATTTTTTTTAATTATTTCGTGTTTGACGAATGGCACGCCCTCAAAGTACAAACTTCAAGCTAAACTAATTTTTTGAAATTTCGGAATAGCTTTATTAGAACTTTTGTTTTGTTTCGTTTTATGCCAGTAAATAACACGATGCGAAAAGTAAACACATGGGTTGTGATATTATTTTCTGATAAGCGCTATCGAGTACAAGAATCTGCGTTTGAAATTTTTGAAACAGCTCCAAAACTTAGGATACGGATAAAAATTTAAAACTCGGTTTTTCTTATCTTCATTAACTTATGAGCTTATAACTTATTTGAACATTATTCAATTTTACGTTTCTCAGCAGATTTAGAAGAAGAGAAATTGGACTTTTAGCTGATATGTATTTCGTTTAAGTAGCCTTGAGGAATATCTGTGTTTTCTCAAGCACTTGAGGAAAGATAATTAAAAATGAATTCAGAAAGATTTTAAAACAGCTATTAGACTACATATACATAGCTTAGCCAAAGGCTGGTTGTGCTAACTACAATGATTTCCAGAGTATTTTTTAAGCAGTACAAAATTTCAGCAAAATATCAAGAATAAATGATAAAAAATTATAATATATATATAATATACATTCTATATATATTATTTGTAGAAACGTTCGAAAAAAATATATGAATTAGATATCACCAATTTGTTGATTTACGGTTGGGAAGTAGTTCAAAATTCAAAATTACCTGCTGTTTCTTTGTTTAAGGAATAAAATATTTAAAAAAGTTAACAGCATAACCGAAGAAATTGTAGTATGATTAATAATTTAGAAGATATTCCTTTCTTTTAATAAATGCAGACCCGGTGGTCATGGCAACTCCCCAGACAGTACAAATGTTTGTGTCTAAAGAAGTAAAATGTCTGTTTCTCTGATAAGTTGGATGTCAAGGTAAGTAGTGGCGAATATACTGATGAAACAGAAAGTGATAATAAAGTACCCTTAAATTGATAAATGATTGTTGCAACCTTCGAAATATTTATGATTATTTGCGTTCGCTTAATGATTTTAAGACACAAAATTAATTTTTTTTAATTTTATCTTTTTCTTAATATTTTCCAATGAAAACGAGAGTTTTTTGATTGATTCATAATACCAAGACCACTACCTTTCCAAAGATACCAAAATCCTATACCTAAACTCAGTGGTTTAATCGATTCCAAAAATGGTGCAATCCTGCCCCACAGTGCAATGCTGTTACATCTACAGTGATAAAAATAAGGATAGCGGTCACTAACATATCCTTCGATTGCCAATATATTCGCCCAATAGCTTATCCTTATTGTCGACATCCTTAGTTTTATTATTGTATAATAGTTTATAACATCTAGCTTACTAACCAAAGTGTTTTCCACGGACCTGAAGACATCATTATTACGGCTTTCTTCATTTTTGGCACTTGTGTTCGAAAAAAAGGTCACATCGCTGCTAAATGCGAAATTTGTAGAAAATAACTCACTGAAATATACGTTTGTTTTTTTTCTTATTGCACTAGCCACGAATTTTTTTTTACAATTCAAGAGATGTAAACAATTATTGGCTGTAACATTTTCTCTTGAATTTCTATCTGAATTAACAAGACCTAAAACCGTTCTTTATCCTGTATTTATCTGACCTTCCGTTTTTATTGTTTTTCCAGTATACAACTGCACAGTAATAAATTTTGGTTAATTTTAATACCAAGCTGGTATTTATAAAGGGCCCGCCATCTAACGTTTTTTTTCAACTAGTGCTTATTTCGTGAATGGTAACACTTAGCTCATGTCTGATGTGTATACGCTTGAACAACGCTGGGAAATATTGCGACATTACTTTGCCGATTTTGCCAAAAAAGAATCATCTTTTCAGATGAAGCGCACGCATACATTGAAAAGCCGATACACCCAAGACAAGTCACTGTCTGGTGCGGATTTTGCTACAGAAGCATAATTGGGCCATTTTTCTTCGAAAATGAGCAAGGAGTGGCCGTTACAATCAATGGCGATCATTATCAGCCACACAGCCGAAACTACACTCGATGTTTTGCGCCCTGTTTTTGAAGATCGCACTATCAGCCGCAGTGATGTCGTTTGGCCACCTCGGAGCTGCGATTTGACATCGTTGAACTATTATTTTTGGGGTGCCGTCAAAGATAAGTGTTACGCCAACAAGCCAGAGACAATTGACGCTTTAAAGGACAATATTAGTGAAGCCATTGGTGAAATACAGCTGCACACAATCGATAATGTGCTTAAAAATTGGACCGATCGTGTAGGCTACTGCATGGCCAGCCGAGGCAATCATTTGAATGAAATTATTTTCGTTTATTAACCGGAAGGATTGTACTTTCAAAAGAAAAAAGAAATTTTAGAAAATATTCAGTAGTTTTTTTTATAGCATTTAAAAAAAAAAATTATTTGGCGGACCCTTTATATCACAATGACAAAAAAGGATTCAATTTAGCATTAATATAAAAAAATTTTATGAGAGACAATGAGAGAGACATTTTTATTTTCTCATTTTTAAAGAGCGTTAAAATAATTATTTTATTATTAAAAACGTCGCACAGTTTGTTTTATCGTTTTTGCTTAAATAAAAAGTTACGCAGAGAAAAACAAAAATAATTCAATAGTTTATTAAATAACAAATAATTCATTACTATGTTAAAATTAAATTTTTTATAATATAACTTTTTAGCAATATGTATAAGATGTACTTGTAAAAAAGAAAGTATACATACTCGTATATGTACATGTCTATAATATTGTTATGTTTTAACCTTTTTAAAACGATTGAGTTCGTTTAAATTGCGTTAAAATAAAATAACACCATTTTATTTTGTTGTTTTATTGTTATATTTTTATTTACTACACAATAACTTTTATACAGTTTACAACAACTTTATTTTACAACAGCCAAACGATAACTAGCTGACATGTAGGTAAAAGAGCCCTCATTGCATGCATTTTAGAAGGTTCAGGAAATATTGACCACCTTCTATTTCCATATCCGCTAATTCAAATGTAACGTAAAGATAGATAATGTGGCAGTGCTGCCAACTTGAGATATACCAAAATCCCACAATGCAGTGTTATATTTTTATTTTCGTAATACTGCCTCCCGCTTAACCCTGTTCGTCCCGAATAGGCTCATCATCCTTCTTCATATAGCTCGCAAGTCGTTCTAAATGTACCACTTTCATTTTTGATTGCGGGCTATTGTTTTTCTGTATACCACATCTTTTAGCCTTTTGACTATCTTATGAGGTCCATCCCAGTTAGTTGACAGCTTTGAGGACACTCCTTTCTTCCGCTGTGGATTGTAGAGTAGAACCAGTTGTCCCTCACGGAAGCCCTTAGCACTTGCTGCTTGATCATACCTGGCTTTCAACCTATCACGGGCCATTTCCAGTCGTGTATATATCATTTCATAAAAATCCTTGGGATTTTCATTTTTCTTGACGTTAGCGACTGGTGCTCTTAATTTGCATTGCTGAAGATGATTCTAACTTGTTTTGACTGCATTTTTAGCTGCAATACATTCAGTGCAGTTCGCTATCCACCACGCGGCAGCTTGCTTGCATTCAACCCAATAATAACGTTGTTTTAATTTTTCTACTGTCTTTGCCACGCCAAGTTATCTTCCGCTGGGTTCCTTTTGGCACTTCCTTTTTACCATTTGCCCTTTTTCGGCCAAAAGACATTCTACCACCTCATTGATAGCTGTAATGAAATCTTCTTTGGTATTTACAGTTTACATGTTATACACTTTATGTACCTGTGGCTTGGATATCTCTCGTGCGGTCTCCTGCGCCAGTGCAACCACCACGGTCTCCGCAAAGGTTGCCTTATGAGCAGCACACACCTCATACTTAATATCAGGGTCTCTTATACCACTGATGAATGCTTCGGTCTTAATTTGCTCTACTAGTGCAAAGGCTTGCAATGATTCATTAGCCTTTTGCGTTTGGCACCTTAATTCCATACGGTACAAATCTCGTTTGTGTTCGTCATCAAATTTATGCTATAGCGTCACCATTAAGTCATAGTTATTTCTACAGCTGGCTGGCATAGTTTCGAGAATCTCTGATGCAGCACCTTTTAACGCCAAAATTAGTCCGAGTGCCTTCTCTCCATCGTCCTATCCGTTATTACTCGCTACTGTCTCGAATAGGAATTTAAATACGGATATTCTGCTTGAAATTTCTGGTATAATACGCACTGGTTTGGGTTGCTGGCACTGAGGACTGTTGATTTTCTCTTCTATTACATTAAATTTTTCGTCAACGGTCTTTTCTAGATTTGTCACTCTTTCGTCGACGTAAAAAACCCTTCTACTTACCGTTTCATATATTTCTTGCATCTTCTCTGTTGTTGCACTCGACGCCTCTTCAAATTTCTTTTAAATTTTTGCCAGAAAATTCTGGTTTTCGGCTCCAGAAGTCTCTCGAATTTCAGCTATACAGGTTTCTAGTAGGTTAGTAAGAAGGAAGACCCTTAAGTGCAATAAAACTTTTGTAATTATTTGCATTCTATTTTAAATTAATTTTTTTGAAACTTGCTTTCTATATTTTTCTATCAGTTCACTATTTGAAATCCAATTTTCTATTTCCTTATTTAATAAATTTAATGAAGACAAGGATACATAAGTTTCTACTTTTAATCTATTTGTTAACTTATTTTTCACAAGGCCTTATTTAGAAAAAACTCGTTCAGCGCACGCGCTGCTGTGAGTTAACATATGCACAGCCACCTTGTATAAGTTTAAGTATAAAGGTTCACTTAATGAATTTTTAGTATTACCTTTTGTGTGCCAAAAATGTTCACAATTCTTAAACTTAAAATTGCATTCACATTGTTTATCTTCTGCCTTACTCCTTAATAATTTATATTCGCTAATAACAGCCTCTAGAACCCTTATAATATAATTAAATTCTGAAATGAGATCTATTTAGGCAATATCTTCAGTGCTTGTAAAAGAGCCCGGTTGAAAAAAACTTAAGACTTTCAGCCTTTTATCATTAATGTTAATTCAAAATAATATTTCCTCACATATTTTTTGGTAAAACTTTAAAATATTTGTTTTTTATGTATATATTTGTAATATTATTAATATATATTTGTAATATCCTTTATATTAGAAGCATCTTTGTAATTAGTATTCTCAGTATTGTTACTTTAATGTATTCTATTTTGAAAAATTTACACTAAAATTCTTTTGTGTAACTCAGTAAAAATATAATTTGTGATGTTTCACTCTGAAAACATTTATTTAGTTTGTTCATTATACCTAATATATAAGACACAAATGTTATATAAACTAGATTTTCTGCAAATGTAAAACTCTCTTGAATAACACTAATTTTTTCTAAAAAAAAAAGATAGATAATGTTAGTGGTGCTAATTTCACAAAAAGAAAGTTACAAAAGTGCCAAAAAGTTATGGAAAGTAGCAAAATTTAGTGCATAGTCACACAAAATGATTTTGGCCGTCAAAAAAGTTGCGAAGTGCGACTTTGGTCGCATCAACGGTAACGCTGATTCTGGGTATTCGATGAAAACTATAATATAATTTACACATGAAAAAGCTAAATGCAATATCATTCGGAATACTTTGTACACCAAACCAAGTATTAGTTTTAATATAATAGTTAATTGTTTTAATACTATCCGGAATAATTTTTACACCAAAGGAAGTGTTAATATTATTATAAAATTGTATTGATACTATTTAAGAATGGATTTTATTCCAGAAAAAGTATTATTTCTAATACACACCGAATTAATTTAAAGCTATACCGCTGTTGGTTATAGCAGTAAGAAGTTTAAATACTAACCTTTATTGCTGCTGAAATAAGAAAAATTGTAATTTATTGTATTTATTGCTTATTTATTAAGATAATATAATGTTAATACAATTGTATTTATTGTACCAAAGCATCAGGCGCTAATATATACTTCTTTGAATTAACAAAACAACATTCATATGGGCTTAAGAAATTTACTTCCTTAAAACTAAAAATGTTTAAATATAGTGCGGTCATAAATGATAGCACATTTGCTAATTTGTAAATCACTAATCTATAAAATTTTAATAAAACATGCCATAATTTTCATCTCTTTGTAGAACTTGTGTTAATATGCTCTCTTTTCAAGATTAAGCTCACACTACACAAAACTCCATTAATTAGGAATACCGTTATCAAAATCTCTTAAATTGAAATATCAGCATATTAATGCGTTCAATTGTATAGCACAAATGCAAAAATTATTTTTTGACAAAAAATAAACAACAACTTCCTTTATTTATTTAACTCAAACAATAAAAAACCCATTATAACTTCTTAATACTTAGTAATACCACCTTTCGCTTTAATGCAATCAAATAATCTATTTTACATAGAACTTGTTAAGCTTTTCGGAAGAGCTTGATCCAGTACCTCCCATTCTTTGAAAATTGAATTTTTAAGTTCATTCAAATTCATGAATTTACAATTATCAGCATAAATTCTCCTGATGAGAATAAGTTTTCTATAGGGTTCATATCTGGAGAGTAAGAAGGCCATTCCAAAACATCGACATTATTATTGCTTAACCATTCTTTTGTGTATTTGCTGGAATGACAGACTACATTGTCTTGCTTTATTTATATTTTCATGTAAAAACGGTAATAAACTGCACTTAAGTAATTCACAATATTTTTCGCTGCTCATTTTGGTTGGTACAATTTGCAACTCCAAACACCATTCTTCAATAAACGCACCCCAAATCATAACAGAACCACCACCAACGTTTCTTTGGGAGAAACATTAATGTTCTTTTCGTAGGTCACGTCAGTAACTACAATTCCTATCAGGGCCATCCAAATTAAATTTTTTTATCTGAAAAAATTATCTTTTAAAAGAAAGCAAAAAAGTTAATTATTTTATAACTCAAAGTTGTTAAATAACTTACTCTTGATGTGTTGTTTTAAAACAGTAATTTTTGTTAAACAAAGACTTTGTTACATTTGTGCTATATAATTTGAACGCTTTAATTCCTAATTAATGGGAGTTTTGTGTAAGGTGAGTTTAGTTTTGCAAAGAGAACATATTAATACAAGTTCCACAAAGAGGTGAAAATTATAGCATGCCTTGTTAAAATTTTATGGATTATTGATTTACAGATTAGAAAATGTGCTATCATTTATAAACGCACTGTATAAAGGAGCTCTATTTCATATGAATTTAGAAAGAATGTGCTCATTTTTTAAATGAGAGATAACAAATGAAACTGTTTCAAGTTTTTATTAAAAAATAAGCAAAATTTGTTCATGTTTTGAGTAAGTATTAAAAGCTATTGTATAATTTTAAATAAAAAGAAATTAAGAATATAATACTCAAATTCTATATTAAATCAAGCCAATGTTTAACATATCGCCCACATATACTACGATAATATTTAGGTTAGAACCATTTCTTCGAATTTATATTATTAATATATTTCAATTTATATAATGCTTTTTCAATAATATAATTCAACATCTCCACACTACCACTAATACAGTACACTTTTTTCGGCCTACCTTTTACAAAGTTTTTATTAAATTTTCTCTCCCACGTTCTCTTTTATTACCAACAACAACTGTTTCATGCTTATCGGTATCCGAACTACTTCTTTCCGCTACTTCTTCATCCACTGATGACTCTTTCGCATTTTCGAATGACGCTTTTTCATTTTCCTCTTGCTTCGGAACAATTATAATGCAATGAAAATATTAAAAAATATATTTTTTTTCTTTATATGTAGAAGAATCTTTTTCAAATAATTGTTCAAAGAAAATTACATCTCGTGAAATAACAATATGTCTAGTAATTGGATTGTACAACCGATAGTCTTTTGGTGTCGATTGATAACTCACAAATCTCATTTTATTACCTTTTGGGATAAATTTACCCCCTTTTGGCCTTGGACTTTTATTTAAAACAACTGCACAACACCCAAATGGTTTTAAAAGAAAAAAATATGGTTTTCTACCAGTCCAACATTCATACGGAGTCATATTGTTTGAAACCTTTGTTAAATGACTGCTTTATATTTGTTATAACCAAGTATAAATTTACCCGGATTATTATAAAACAAACTTTCCCGTACAAAGATTGGCAGAAAGGGTTAAATATAAAGAAGACCAATTTTGTAGAGGGATAAGTATATGAGGTAGAGCATAGAGAAAATATATCAGTTAAGTAATTTTCTAATGAGAGCGGTTTTGGATATTTACCTGAAGAGGATGCCAATGAACAAAAAGATGGGTAACAATTCCATTCCATCGTTATAAAACTTCATTTTTTATTTGATAATGATTTAGAGGTAATTGTAAGTATAAAGATAAGTATGAGTATAAAGGTAAGTAGGAGTATACCTTATATAAGTATATACTTATTATTTTCGATAAATTTCATGTTTTCAGTATAAACCCATATATAAATAAAAAGGTACTTAAATTTATTTTAAAATGTATGTGTATGCATATAAATATTTTAAGTTCAGTATATTTATATGTATGTATTAACATTGGCTTGTGTCATTGGCTGCTAATATTACCAGTACTAATTAAGAGTGCTACCATCCGCATGGAGTTGCCAGTTCGATTACTTTTTGTGTTATTTTATACCATTTGACGGAGAAAAGTCTAAGATTCGTGTCTGTACTAGAACATTCGAAACTAATGATGAAATACTATAAAGAGATGGCGCATTGAGGCTGGTGAGTTAGTGATCATTTGGCTGTCAATAAGTAAAGTCGCGCTCAGGCGTAAATAAAAAGTGTTGTATAAGCGAATTTACTGTATTAAGACAAATTGCCGAAAAGTTATTGTGCAGTAAATACAAAAGAGACGAACTGTAAAAAAAAATAACAAAGTAGATTTTTATTTTATTTTAGCGTAATATAAATAAACTCAAACGTTTTAAAATGGTTAAAACGTAACAATATATTAGCAATATAAAACGTAATAGTATATTTCTGTCCCAATCGGCAGTTATATCACAATAAACTTCTTTACATTTTGATGTTGACTCAACGACAGCTACGAAGGGATCTACTCTATATTTTAATTTTCACAAAAAAGAAGCCCTTTTCTGGACATGGAGCCAGCCTTGACGTATGCCAACAGTCGTTTAGTACTGGCATCGCATCTAAGGCCGAGAACGGATTGCCTTTACTATGGCTTTGTTGTTAGGTTTTGTCGCTGTGGATGAGGCTCTGTTGATAGATGTTCTCCTTTCCGCATGTCGTATGTCGTTAGATTGCCGCTGACGATGTCGTTGACGCAACTCATCCAAACGTATACCATTTATTTCTTGGTGATTGGTGGGGTGGAGGAGAATGTGGTGGAATTTGTCACACTTTCGGGACGTATCTCTCGAAGTCCAACCTCGCAGGGAGTGGCTTCTGCCCCGACAATTTACACATAAAATGTGCTAGTCCACCATCTTTTTTCTCCTTTCCACCGACATGCGTAGAAACTTGCAGCACACTCGCAAGCTATGCTTAGTCTTGAGCAGAGGACACTCCAAGTGTGTTTTTCGCATGTCCCGGTGGGGCCACTGGTGCCGAGAACACTGCCTACACTTTCGATTGTTCCTGTGGAAATTAAAAACTTAACTATTAGTAAACGGTTATGATGAGAAATAATGAGAAAAATGAGATGAGTGGAGGTGATGAAAATAGGGTTTAAGTAGACTTATCGGTAACTTAAGAGACAGATGAGTTGTCTAGAAAAAAGATATATGGAATTGTTGTTAAACAGTATCAACCTTTAAAAGGGGGAGATGACACAATTTAACAGGGCTAGTTATCACACCAGTAGATATTCGTACATCAGCCGTTCGTACATTTCCGTCCGGTCCTGAAAACGTTGGCTCGATTCGTCCTAAACTCCAATCATGTGGGGGATCAAATCATCCATTACCACAACGAGATAGAGTATTCCTCTTCTAGGGTTCTGCTGGCGCCAAGGAAGTTTTTTCCATTGTCAGCCTGTCGAGCAGACATCGTCTCCCAACAAATCGAGCAAAGGCAGCTGGTGAAAGTTCCGAGCATGACTCTAAATCAGTGATGTGCAAAAGTAAAAATGTAGTTGTGTTAGTGAAAACATAGAATTTTCTCTCTCAGAGAGAATAAAGTTGATGTTTTGAAAGAATTTAAAAAAAATTGTCTTACATCCGCTGCGCATGTTCACTTGTCGCTGTTTCAGTGACAACTAAAAGCAAAAGCGAAAGAATCTTTTTTGTTTGTCTGTGCCTTAAAAAAATTTGCGTATATTTACCATACATGTGCATTCGTCGCTATCTCTTTGTCGACTAAAAGCAAGAGCGTAAGAATACCTGTGAGTTGATCGGGAACAAAAGTCCCATGAAAAGCTCATGACTGCTCTAAATGTATTGCTTCATGCTGAAACAAACGAATACACTATTGTATCCTTTGAGAGACAGTGATTTTCTTAAGGGTGATGATTTTAATTTAAAGAAGCCTGCGAAATCGAAGCCAGTTATCTAAAAGGGAGAAGATGAACTATATCCATCAGGTAGTAAAGGGGCTATAAAAAAATAAATAAAGGGGCTTTATAGTGGGTACTTTCTTAATACTAGGTTTAAATTTTGGTATATAAAATTCAGTTTGGGCCATTCTACACATCAAATTATAATCTGCGTGAAAAAGAATTTCGTGTAAATAAAGGGTGTCCGCCGGGAAGGTATACTACTTTGGCCGTTTACTTGGGGTTGGAAAAATATTCTCTGAAATTGTCTGTCAGCTGCTGATATATTCTTTGAATGTCGCCGCTAAAAACATATCTATATTTCCTCCAGATGAGTATTGCGGACATTAAATCGTTTTGTAGAGTGGGACTTGTGTAGAACTATCATTAAGAGAGAAATTAGACTTTTATTTTTAGATACGTTGAAAAAGATTCTAACCTTTGTCGTTTTATGCTCAGAGCGAATGACTACATAATGCTGTAAGTAAAATGAGCTATATTTACCCTGAGAGGTATGTGATCAGGAGTAATATATTCATTAAGAATTTCTCTGTACTCTGCATGTAGATTAGGACTATTACTTTTTTTGGGTTTTATGGTTATTTCCTCCTGTTTCCAGAACTTTCCCAAGAGACCGTTGAGTTCCAAAGTGTCAGATATGGTAACTGATGTTGAAAAAACCTGAGTAGATTGAGGTTCTATTGGTAATGTTCGTAGTCGTTGCCAAATATGAGATCAATCTGCGACGAGTTAGGTCTTCGAGATCTAATGCAACGAATTGAGAAGACTGAGGACTTGGAAAGTGGAAGAGGGCAAGTATTCTGTTACCTTTGGCAATACTATGGCCTTAATGAGCACTCTGAGCTTATATCTCTTTGAGTATAAAACTAGTTCGCACTCTTTGTCCGTAGACTGCTTTTGGCCGCCGATACTGATGATCTCAAAGTGTGACACTCTGTAACTTACACGTTGAACTCAAGTTTTCTTGAGATACGTATGTCAGTATATTCGACCGAGTTGTGTGCAGCGCATTGGACCGCGATCCATGTGCCATATTGGGCTTAGTCCTGCGAGTTATATTAAAATTCTTGGATTTTCGTATATTTGTAATTCGCTCTACTGCCTCGTACCTGTCCACAAGAAATTGGGACATCTGAGACCTTTTGGGTAACTCTCGTGTAAAAGTGATTGATTTTTCACAAAAATATAGAGTTTGATCAGGGAGTTTAGTTGAAATTAAACGGATGAGTATTGGGTCCCAGCTTTCGACTTCCATGCCCAGGGTTCTGAGTGTTGGCAAAGAGTCATTTACGGAGGATTAGATGCTTCTTAGTGTACCACTATTTTCATTCTTTGCCGAAGACAAGTTTAATCTCATTGACGACTAAAACTCTCTTGTTATCAAAATTGTCGTAAGAAAGGGGGTATCGTTTGACTAAAGCACCTGCTTCACCTCTCGTCTTGTTGAGAAGGTGATAGGGCTTCGTTACGGGTGTCAGTTTCGCATGATTAATGCAAACCTCTGTATACATATCGCGAAACGAGGGCCACTGCTCATAACCATCGGTAAAGACTTCAGTGCCGCACAGTGGGAGCTTTATATAGCTGCTTGAATCGTGAAGATTCAGAGTTTGATCCAGCTATTGTTGTGGTTGTCGTTGACGTGGAGTTTATTGATATCTAGGATTATTCGGGTTGCCTAATCCTAATATTTTCAAAAAAAAACAGAATCTGCGCGTCAGATTCGAAATAAGTTTCCAAGCAGACCGCGTACCGATCCTTTATATCTTGAGCCATTTCGGGAGTGAGCATTTCAGCTGAGAGTAATCATAACCGCCTCATATTAGCTTTCCAGCCTATCAAATTTGAATTCAAATCCTTGAGCTTCACCTCCACAATGAATTCGGGGTAGCCTGGAATTTTTTACAAAATGAGAGCAAGTGGTCCGAATCGAACTTTAAATGCTCCTTAGCATCCTTCCCCGATTCACGAGTAGTAGAGGGTACTTTGGCGATTGAAAAGTACAATTCACAGTTCGAGCGAATAAATGGAAAAAGGCAAGGTAAAATAGAGTGAATATCCTTCCGGTATATGGTCGATGAGTCAACTCTAAAAGAGTTTATCTATAAGATAGGGATATCAAAATCATTATATTCGTTGATTTATATCATTAGTTAAATAATAGGGGCCAAAAGATAAGCGCTAGATATTCATATATAGTAGAAAAAGGAAAATAGGGGCTAAATATAACATTATTATCTAGTATTAATATCCAGCAAAATAGGGACTAAAAGTGGCGCTATATATTAATATCTAGTAAAAGGGATAATAGGAGCTAAAAAATAGCACTAGATATTATCATCATATAGTAAAGGGGGATGACCACAATCGATTAAAATACATAACAGATTTCGAAATAGAATGAAAAAAGAGAGTCAAATGAACTGAAATTCAGAACCGAAATATGTTTAAAATTTTTCGATGTTCCGCAATGGGTTAAACGAATAAAGAGTAATATTGGGTAAGAGAAAAATACCACTATATTTTAATGTGCAGCCAAAAGGTATACAAGATCCCGAATTAGTTCCAATATTCCAAGAGCTTACGAATACTGAAAGCAATGAACTCGAACAAAAAGAAATATAGCGACTCGTTATGGTTTAATAAACAGCCAATATTGGGTGTTCGATTAAAAATAAATCCATAAGCGGGGAATTAAACACAACGACAATATTGGGTAGGGGTAAAAGTACCACAGTATTGTCGTGTTCATATAAAAAAATCAAGAAATGTGCAACAGAAGATATATTCCCATTCAAAATGGGGTGTTTATATGGGTCAATAAGTGTATAATATGTATACAATGTGGATATGATTATATCTACAATATGGATAAGAGTGTGTATGAGTGATTTCATACAAAGTTTCAGTACTTACATACTTTACGAGTAAGTACTGAAACTTTGTATGATATGTATATAGTAATATATATAATATATGTATATAGTAATATATATATATGTAATTGCTCATTACGTGATTTTTTTATATGAACACGACAATATTGTGGAATTTACACCTACCCAATGTTGTCGTTGTGTTTAATTCTCCGCTGGTGGATTTCGTTTCAATTGAAGTTTTTATTGCGATATTTTTGCTCTTACCCAATGTTGGGTGTTTATTAAGCCATCACTATATTTTTTTTTTGTTCGAGTTCATTGCGTGTTAGTACGGCATTCTCCTCGCACAGAGTTTCAGTATTCGTAAGCTCTTCGAATACTGAAACTAATTCGGGATCTTGCGAAAAGTGTATACCTTTCGGCTGTACATTAAAATATAGTGGTATTTTTCTCTTAACCAACATTACTCTTTATTTGAAACATCGGAAAATTGTAAACATATTTCGGTTCTAAATTTCAGTTCTTTTGACTCTCTTTTTTCATTCTATTTCGAAATCTGTTATGTATACATACATATGTATATATACATATATAAATATATATATATATATATATATATATATATATATATATATATATATATATATATAAAGCGCTAGATATTCCTATATAGTAGAAAAAGAAAAATTGATATATATATAAATATATTATATATATATTGGTATTATATCAAATGGTGCCTATTAAACAAAAATTAAAATAAAATTTATGTTTAATGTGTTTTTTTATATGATTTATAGTACTATCTTCATAGCGAACAGAAAAAACACAAGGGACATACGATTTTTATTAATTTTATAATTAAAATATATTAAACTTCATTTACATTTGTAGTAGACAAAATAACACTTAGAGCCCCACGTGACCAATTGTGGTCATTTTTTTCTGCACCGTTGGACCGCGCGCTGACGTTGTACATTATTTTTTCTTTCTTATTAACTTATTGAGACAGAGCGTTGCGCCTCGCGAATAAGCCGTATAGTTTTTACTTAAATATTTAAACTGATATTTAGTATTTTTTAAATGTAATTAACGTGTTTCAGATTTTATTATAAAATAATTTTAAGTATTAAAGATATTTAAAAAACATTAATTTTTTTTACGTGTCCATGACTTTTACAAATAATTTAAATAAATTTAAAAAAAATTTTTAATCGAATTGTTTAACTACGAGTGAAGTCTGGAGGTTGTAACATGATAATATTTGGGTGTATGGGGATAGATAGGGTAGTCAAATGCGTTTAGTTTTGAGGTAAAAGTATTGTGGACTTCATCTTCAAAGCTAATAAAACAGCCTTATAGAACGTGTATATGTTAAGGTTAAGCGTACAATTTTGTTGTGGAGACTTCTGAAAAAACATAGTGGAGTTCATACCAAAACGTATTTAGGTTATAATTTAATCAAAAAAATGTCATAGAAAACTAAATAATGAATGTGTTTTTGTAGTCAAAGACTTTTTTTGAATTTTTTAGTATTATTTAAAAAGTAACTAATTTTTTCTCAGAAGTAAGCACTTTCACAAAAGACTACATTTGGGGCAACTTACTATAACAAAAATATACCGACAAGGTTTGTTGACATAATGTATAAGATTTAATAATAATTAAAAAACATTAATTAAAAAACATATCAGTCGATGTGCGTTATTATTTTGAAGTGTATTTAAATTTTTCATGCAAAAATTTTTTAAAACATATCTCAAATATATTTTATTTTACATAAATATACAGCCATATATAATAATTAAATAAAATTAATTTTGATAAATACTAACTTATTTAACAATTTCAAATAAATTCTTTATATATTATATATGAAAAAAATATAGAATTCTTTTTTTTCACAATTTTTCTTAAAATTTCATATAATACAGGCAATTTTATTCTATTATGACGTACATGCGCAGTAGAAAATTATTTTGAAAACCCGTCGGCGTCATCTTTGTTTATTGCTTCATGGTATTTATGTGTAATACTACGTAAATTATATTTACAGACAGCATAAGCGTATGTTAAGAATACATATTTATTTTTTTGTTGACATAAACAATTGCCGGAATACAAAATTAAATCTTAAGCATTTTTTGTTTTTTGCACCAATTTTGAATGTATAAAAGTACGTAAAAATAGCCTAAGTCTATTAACAAAAATCAATATACAAAAAGAAATTAAGGTTGCTCGTCATTTAATGTACAACAAAACTTAAAAATTGTTTGCTTTAATAGCGTCACAACTTGAAATAATACTATTCATATAAAAAAAATCTACTCAATTTACGCTAGACAAGTAACGTAAAAACATACATAACTGTATTTTCCCAGGTTATGAAGACAGTGATCAAGGCGAATTAAATAAGGTGGAGTTGCCATTACAACTAATTTTTTAAGAACAACATATATTTTGTTGCTTTTTTGCGTGACTAATGAGTGCCAAAAATATAACAGAAATGAAATGTTTTTGTATAATGACATTTACTTTTACTTCAGCTTACTTTGGAGTAAAAATTATATTTTTACAAAAAAAATATATTTTTTTTTTAATAAAAGCATTTAATTAATGTATAAGTATAATAAAAGTATTAACCTTTTTTCATAAAACTTGCCATGAGCCAGTGGATGTTATAAGTGCGGAGGGGATAAATATGAAATTGTGTGTAATACTTAACATTGGAAACACATGGTAAATTTATGAAAACCAAATTAAAACAATTTTGACTTGATGTTATTGTATTTATTACAGCTTGGGAGAAATCACAATGAAGTTATATCAGAAACAATTACCTAACACTAGCCCGAATTATTTAGACATATCATAGCATTTTCGATAAAATTCATGCAGAGTTGAAGCATACAGGAGCTGGTATTTTATTAATAGCTAACTTACAACCCAACATAAATAGTTCGTAGTTTTTCATTACGTTAGACGACACTAAACATTTTCGCTAGAGTATACACCGTCATGCGAGTGGTTAAACGCAGGCATGGTGAAAGCAGACAAAAACGATTGACCAGTGGATAGTTAAAGAATATTAAATGCAAAAGTGAAGAATTTATCAAAAAGTGTTTTTGGTACATTTTTATTAACTTATAAGAGCTTTTTCATACATAAATTTGGATGAAAATGGTTTTATTAACTTCACAACAGGTTAAATGAGCGCGCCTAGTATATTTTGCACCTAATTATTATTACCCTTACCTAACGATCACTTCAGCAGCCCCTTACAGGATGTTATAGTTATTAAATATAACATCCCAATAGAATTTTTACCATAAACATCTTCGATAAGAGACCACTGATAACGTAAGTGGGATTTAAATTTACATTGTAAGCGAAGGTTAAGTGGGTGTGATGGTACAAACATTGTAAGGCTGGATGACTCCAATATTAAGGATATTGTTAGTAAAGGTTGTATGGGTCTTAGCCGCCAAATATGTAATAATTTCTTTCTTTTATTTAATGTAAATTCTAAAAAAAAAATAAAACAAATTCTTCCACAGCTGCCAATTAAAAATTGAAATCAAATCTAACGTAAAAAACCAACCAACAACAATTTTAAACATAAACAAAGTTAGTAGGAAAGGCGGTACCGAAAGTACCCCACCCAGAGACCACAGTGGTCCATTGTGGAAGGAACCTTTCAACTGATAAGAAGAACAGTGAAGAGAAGAATTAGAAAACAAATAGAAAGGAAGGAGAGAGAAGAAAATATGAGAAGAAGAAGAGGGTCAGAAGAGGCATACAGAAAAAAGAGACGGATGTCCAAATCACCTAAGGAGCCAGCTGAGACCTGACAGAAAGCCCTGCAGGTCGCATATCCTGGCCGACGCAATGTCACCAAGGCCATCGAAAGAGGCCCGGCCAAACAACCTGAGCCTGCGCCCATAAAGAGCCGGGCAGTGACAGAGGATCCATTCCACAGTCTCCAGCTCACCTATATCGCCGCAAGCTCGGCAGAAAATAAGGGAGCCTGCTTCCCAAGCCCCAGTCCTCGCCCTCAGAGTGCAGTGCCCAGTCACAAAGTCTATCAAAATCCTAAGAGATTCTCTCCTCGGATTGAGGACTCATTCTGTCCTAGAGCGGTCAGGTCGCGGCCACAGCAGCTTGGGGATCCAACAGTATCCTCTGCTCCTCCACGACTCCTCCACTCTACAACGTGCCCAGCTATCAATTAAGCTCCCAAAGAAACCTAGTGGTGGTTTCACCGACGTATCTGCCTGTTCTACACCACAAACCGCGCCCGCACTTGCCAGTTCATCTGCAATCTCGTTGCCCCTTACGCCAGCATGCCCCGGAACCCAGCACAGTTTAACGCTGCACACATCCAAGAGCAACGCAAGGGTGCTCCTGCACAATGCAACCAGTCTTGAGCTGACATGGCGACCAATCAGCGCCCTAATAGCTGCCTGACAGTCCAAGTAGAACCCACACCATCCCCCACAGCAGCCAAGTCACGAAAACGCTCAGTTGCTCTGAGAACTGCGAAGATTTCGGCCTGAAAAACACTGCCCTCATCCGGGAGTCTTAAGGACAATTTAATGTCACTGTCCGCATGCAGACTCCCGCGCCAGTGCCCTCCTCGGTGTTATATCCATCTGTAAAGATGGTGTGGCCGTCGAAAAGTCCATCAACCCCACGCCAAGGCTCTCTATCTGGAAAAACTATGCAGGGCATATGCCGAAGTCGCATTCCCTGACCTTATAGTCCGTTGAAAAGGCACAGGTCACCAAATGCGCACCCCAGTCAAGTCCCCCCAAAATGGAAGAGTGTCTATAACCCAGAGCCTTGGCCAGGCCCCCTTCAAAAATCCTCAAGTAACTCCTAGCAGCTTTTCCCTTCACTACAACCTCAAGGGAGGTCAGGCCCAGGATAATGTCCAGCGCTGCCTAAAGAGTACTTCTAAAGGCACCAGATATGCCCAAAGCAACACACCTATGTTTATTTAGGTACAAGGTGTGTTGTTACAAGGCCATAGGTGAGAACAGGTATGACTATGGAGTCATAGATCCACTTCATCATCGCCGGGCGAAGACCTCATCTCCTACCAATGGCACTTCTAACCGTATAGTAGGCGTTAAAGCCCTTATTCATTCTCAGAGGGGTATTCTCCCTCCAATTAAGTTTTCTATCCGAGAAAACTCCTAAGAAATTGGCCACCTCAGACAGTCTTAGCACAATCCCATCCAAGCTAGGTAGCTCAAACTTTTCCAACTTATATTTCCTGGAAAAGAGAATTAACTCAGTCTTCGAGGAATTGATGCTATAAGACCCCTGTCGGACGCCCAGGAAGATACTTGCCAAGCGCCGACTGCATGATGTCACCAACAATCGGAAGGAACCATCCCGATTCTGATTAGCCAGTGTTGAGAGTATGGATTCCACCGGGCGGTGGAATCCACACAGTCACTACTGGCCTGAGAAGCAGCTCGGATGAGTAGATCACCTTCCAGTTTCGCACCACCAGGTTCTGATAATCCGTACAAGTTACCGACGCTTGAGCAGAAATGACAGTGTCATCCAGCTCGTCGTCCGTACTCAAGGACAGATCATCGAGCCTCTGCGTGGCGCTTGTGCACCCCAGAGGGGTGAAGTCTCCAGGCACCTCCCCTAGCTCTTTCTGAAGCTGAGCCACCGGGCGGTGGAATCCACACAGTCACTACTGGCCTGAGAAGCAGCTCGGATGAGTAGATCACCTTCCAGTTTCGCACCACCAGGTTCTGATAATCCGTACAAGTTACCGACGCTTGAGCAGAAATGACAGTGTCATCCAGCTCGTCGTCCGTACTCAAGGACAGATCATCGAGCCTCTGCGTGGCGCTTGTGCACCCCAGAGGGGTGAAGTCTCCAGGCACCTCCCCTAGCTCTTTCTGAAGCTGAGCCTGCTGGGTAGCAAGACTCAGATTCAGAAGAGCCACGCATTGTCCTCATCCATTGCCAGTCCGTTAACAATATCAGCATCATTCAAATTTGTTTAGTTAATTTCTCACCCATTCTGATCACACGAGTAAGCCGAAAAGGGATGGACCATCGACGCAGTGACGGCGTACGTGGAATAGGCAACAACTTACAACCGGTCCGTGCCCGTAAGCCGTAAATGTATCGAATCCACCAAGTCATTCATCACTGGGAATTTCTAACTATTCTTCAACTATAATATTTGTTTACATCTGTGCTTCCTTAGCCCACAGTTTTCGTATTTGGTGGCTTAGATGATCCCAAAAATGCTGTATTGGGTTAAGAACAGGTAAGTAAGAAGAGGTTTCAGTTGCATAGAGTAATACTTTAGCCATTCATTCAAAAATAATAATTTGTAAGAAGGAACCATGCATTATATACATATGCACTAAATGTATGCAATTTGTAAAAAATCAATGATCAGTCAAAGTAGGTTGTGGCCATGGTGAAATTATATAAGGTAAAAATTATAAAACGTAACGGTACCTTGTATGATCATGAAATTTTATGGTTCAAGTGTTTCCAATGAATTATTCATTTGTTAAAAAACTAAAATTTAAAATAATGTCGCTTAGTATATTCTCAGTATTACGAGTAAAAAACAAAAAAAAACAGCTTCATGCATTTTTAACTTTTTAAATTTAGAGTTAACAAACGATAAATGATTTATCGCGCAGTTCAATGGGATAAAAATAATTTAAGATAAAGAAATTAAAATGATATAATAAACACCTACTAAAAATGGTAACTTAAATAAAAGGCACTAAATACTGTATACACTCAATATTGTATATAAAAATAGGATAAAATTAAAATTACATATGGTTACTTACTTACATATATTTACAATTTAGTATTTTTATTAATTAATTATATGTAGCAATCACTTTTTTTCAATATTTCTAAAAAATATATATAAAGTATATATGTATAAAAATGTGTTAAGGCTATAAAATTAGAACAACAACAATATTGTATTGGCCTAAAAACCTATTTTTGAAAAAGTTGTTCGAAACTCATAGTGGTCCGGGAAGACCAGGTATGCCAGGTTGTAGCCCTAAGTGTCCTCTATCATACCCTATCTTTGGATTTTTGTCACAAGTCATACAGTGGACTCTGAAGGCCAAAAAGTGTTTTGAGTGAATTGGCTAAAAATCTATTTTTGAAAAATTGTTCGAAATCATAGTGGTACCAAGAAAACCAGGTACGCCAGGTTGTAGCCCTAAGTGTCCTCTATAATACCCTATCTTTGAATTTTGGCACAAGTCATACAGTGAGCTCTAAAGCCCAAAAAGTCTTTTGAGTGAATTGGCTAAAAAATCAATTTTTGAAAAAATTATTCGAAACTCATAGTGGGCCCATGAAAACCAGGTATGTCAGGTTGTAGCCCTAAGTGTCCTCTATCATACCCTATCTTTTGATTTTTGGCACAAGTCATACAGTGCGCTCTAGAGGCCAAAAAGTGTTTTGAGTGAAAGCTGTGTAATACTATTTATTAATATATAAATATGATTAATTCTAATATTTTTTTATATAATTTTGTATATATTATAGAGTACATACATATTTATTTCAAATAAAATTATAATTTTTAAGATGTCTGAACTAAAAAAGTTTGTTAAAAATGAAAAAGTTTGTTATCTTTTGGGTCCATGAAAATTAAATTTGACTTGGCAGCAGTGTCTTCAAAAGCACAAGTTCTTCAAAAGCTTTGCTGAAAAGTGTGTTATCTTCAAAGAAGTTTGACAAAAAAGTTTGCTAACTACTCAGGGATCCATTGTACACACACATATGATCGATGTGAAGAAAACAAGCTTTAGCAAAATTTTTACAGTTATTCCATGAAAAACAAAATGCAAACAATAAAATGACAAAAAATGTGATCTTTTTAAACAATTAATTAATAATGTTAGAAAGCAAAAGTTGAAGATGTAATAAGCCAATATAAAAGAGAAATACCTCCTGGATCAAATTGTTCAATTGCCATCAAAATCTTTTTTGAAATAAAAGAGTTACAGCCCTTTAAAGTGTGGTTATAAAATGGACAGACTGACCTCTCTAATAATAAAAGTAAAACTTGTGCCGAAACTTTTGCTATAGGAATCAATAGATTACTTGAAAAAAATTTGAAAATGACATGTCATTTTCGAAAAAAGCTATAGTCTAAGAGATATAGGCCAACAAACTTTTATTAAGTAAGACAATTCATATTTGTCAACAATTTTTTGGGCTGTTTGTATGAAATATTTGTTGCGCCGAGACTTATAGCATTAATGATTCGTATTTTATACTCTATCGATCCATGTTAACAAAGTCCCTGCACAAAAAATATTTCATTTAAAAATTATTAAATTTGTCCGGCTGATTGCTTTTTTGCGTTCAAATGCTATCGAAAGTTTTTCTTGCGCAGCAGAGACTTATTAAAAAGAATAATCCGAGCATATCGTTAAATTATATCTTATTGCATAAAACATGCTGCAAAAGGCATTAAAAAATAATATATTTATAATTATGTCTAAATATTCAATGTTTGAAAAACGTTCACAAAGCGAAATATTTGAAAATTTAAATTTTCAACAAAATAATAATTTATGTAAGATCAACTTAGTACTAAACTAAGTGAATGACCTAGTTCATTTAAATGAGCCGAACTAAAAAGAGCGATCACTGAAAAGAGCTGAAGAACCCATGTCTACTCATCAACGTCTAAAAAAGGAGCATAAGCAATATATTTGAATTCGCTCGTAGTAACTTCACAACCACCTATAAGAAATTTTATTTATACGCAGTGTTGCCAAAATGTAGATTTTATCTTTGCAAAATTTTTTAACCAAAATAAGACGTGAAGATTTTTTCCACAAACTAAGATATTTTTAAGAATTATTTTCGTACACGACTTGTTGAAATGTATTAAATGCATCGGGTGGTGGCCCATGGTTCATATATAGGTTTAAATTTGAACCAGCGATTGTTTCGAATCTAGCAATACTTATGTCATTCTATTCTGTCACAAAATTGGGAATTATTGGAAATTTATTTCCAAAACAAAGACAATTGCTCGGAAATTGCAAATAAAAAAATCATTTTTTCGTATGAAGCTCATTTTCATTTTGGTAGGTACGTTAATAAACAAAATTGCCGTATTTAGGGCGCAGGAAACCGAAAAAACGTGGCCTTACGTGACCAATGCACCCATTACAAGTGACTGTTTGGTGCGGCTTATGGAGCGTAGCCATGTTTTGGTCCACATTTGAAAATGAGGACGGCGCAACCATTACGATCAATGGCTCTACATTGTATTGATGTAAACGATGTTTGGTTTCAACAGGATTGTACAACTTGCCACGTATCTCATGCACTATCGATTTATTGCATCAAAGGTTTGATGGCCGTTTAATTAGCTGAAATGGCCGTCAAGAAACTGCGATTTGACACCGTTGGACTATTTTTGTGGGTTAAAGACAAGTGTTACGCCGAAAAATCAGAGATAATTGAGCATTTGAAGGCCAACATTCGTGATGCCATTGCCGAGATACGGTGCATATACTTGAAAAAGTATTCGAAAATTGGTCCGATCGGACGGTTACGTACTGTGAGGCTAGCCGCGACAACCATATGAATGAAATAATATATCATTTCTAACCAGAACAATTGTACTTCACAACAAAAGAATAAAATTGGCAAAATTTCAAACCGTTTTTGTTTTATTGCATTTTTAAATTTAAAATTTAAATGGCCAATCCATACTTAGCTCATACTTCATTCTTGCCAGCTTTTTAAGAACATTATTGTAAAAAAAAACATAAAATCTAAAGTTTAACGAAATTTTGAAAATAATGGACATACTTTATTGATAAAAAAAAACAATTTTAAAAGATAATAAAATATTTTTTAAAGTAAACTTTAAAAACTTAAACTTCAAAGTATCAAAGAACGAAAGCTTACAAAATTAAAAAGAGAGAAGCGCTCATTTCTTCATACCAGATAAAAATTATCAACAACAATAGTGTTACGTTTTTACCTTTTTAAAAACGTGTTGTTCGTAGATTGTAGTTAAAATAAAATAAATTTTGTGTTTGGTTTTTTTTATTAAAATCCTTTATTCAACACAGTTATGTGCACCACTGCTTGTAATTTTTTTACAAGCAATAACAATTTTTATTCTTAATTACTCTGTCTGTTTAAAATCTTGTAAACAACAACAATTACTCCACAGATCTTTCCACTTAAAGATCTTCCAACCCAATCATAGTTATAACTTTGGTTCGATCATAACCTTTTCAACCAGAGGTTATCCACACTTAACTCTCTTTACTGAGTTAGCTCCAACTAAACTGGTTTTTACTTCACTACTAGATTCGCGAGTTTACTCTTTATAAACACTCCTCACACCAATAACACATTCGCTGAGTTAACTTTACTTAAAAACTGCACTCGCTGAGTTTACGACACACTGATTGCTGTTTGCATCGATGTGCTTTTTATATGGCTGAGTAAACAACACATCAAAAGCTCTCAAGCCTCTCGATATTTCAGGTAGATTCCATTTCTTTCTTTTAATTATTTTTTAGTTCTTTTGTAGCCATGCGTATGTAAACATCTACCTCTTTCAGATCTTAGTATTTGTTGTTGCTTGTTTATTGTCTGTTACTTGTTTTCTTTGCTGCTTAATTATTTATTTTAGCGATGTAATAAACGCTGTGGTGCGCAACCTTATTGTCGTAACAATAGTTTCAACATGATGCTGGAAACCTTGCTCTCGTTTTCCTGGCCACTGTGGATTAGATGGTAATGAGACAGCGAATGCATTGGCTAGAAAAGGTTCCGTGATACCATACATATATTAGCCCGGAACCTTAATGTGCAGCACCACTGAGTACCATTCTCAATCTATTCGACATGCAAGATGCTTGGAACACTTATGCTCAAGGGGGACTTCGGCACTTAGATCAGCGATCAGTCCGTTCTAAGGACGTAGTTCTAAGGTTCTTGAATTTGGCAGGACGGATTTAAGACTCTTAACAGAGTTTCTTACATGCCACTGTGAACTAAAAACACATCTGAAGATAATGGCGGTAATGGATGTTTCTGGACTGTAAGCATCAGAGACTGATAACACATATTATGCGGTACTTGACAGGGTTAGATAGAAATGTTTAGGTAGACATAGGGTCTCACTGGGTGACATATTCACCATTATAAATTCAGATCTGCTTGTGCATTAGGAAGGCAGCAGATCTGCTGAACAAGCTATAGACCGGAAAGCACAATCGATGTCATTGTTCGCAGTGACCTGCAATAGTGCCTGATCGATATAGACAAAGAAAATAATGATGACAACAATACTCTCATTTTGACTTAATATTCTTTGAAGAAGTAAAAAAAAATCAAAACAATTAAGACGTAACCTACTTTAAAACTAAAAAACTGCAAATGACATATATATGAAATATATATGAAATATATATATACATATATATATATATATATATATATATATATATATATATATATATATATAAATATATATATATATATATATATAAAATAATTTAAAATAATATAATTTATAATTATAAAATTAATATATATATATATATATATATATATATATATATATATATATATATATAATTTTATAATTATAAATTATATTATTTTAAATTATTTTACCTTGACTTTCTGTTATAAAATTTCCACTTATAAAATATTTCAGTATTATGCTATAAACGCATTCATCGACCATCGACCAAGCAACTACATTCATGAATTCGTAATACATTAAATATGGAACTCATCAATTTAACTGAAGTTAAATCGTTTGTGAAAAACTGAAAAATAATAAAGCCCCCGATTTTGGAGGGCATAGAAAATGCCTGGGAGTGATATTTTTTTAAGTGATACCAGTTTTTCGTAACATCATACCCTTATGAAGACTATAAAGTTTTACACTTTATTTTGAAGCTCACAGTAGGTACCGTTATATTTTTTTTGCTTACAAATTACTGTGAAAAATTCCGCCACTTGAGAACCTACCGTTAAAACTTATATAATTGTCAATATTTTGTCTTTAAGGTTAATAGGCTAGTTAAATAAGATCGTATACAAACAAAAAATTAAAAAATGAGCAAAGCATTGTCGGAGGCTAAAAAGATTGGAAGAAATTTTCGTC
Organism: Wohlfahrtia magnifica; assembly: GCA_023159175.1. Classification (NCBI taxonomy): domain Eukaryota; kingdom Metazoa; phylum Arthropoda; class Insecta; order Diptera; family Sarcophagidae; genus Wohlfahrtia; species Wohlfahrtia magnifica. The sequence goes on along the minus strand of JAKWBJ010000168.1, from coordinate 1,056,778 downwards.
ACAAAAAATTTTTGTCTTTTCTTTGTTTACGTTTTTTTCTTCCTGGTGTAAAATTAATTGATTTCGTTACGTCAATTATCTTTTGATTTCTGTCAAAAAAGTTAAACCAGTGTGTTTGCATAGAACGACTTACAGTGGCTCCAACCTAAGCTCGGACATTATACCAAAATGTTTTCGATCGCTTAAAAATCATACATTTTTATTATTAAAAAAAATTTAATTATATTCTTATTTGCGTATATCTTCCACGTACAAAAGGAAAACCCAACTCAGCAATTTTATACTTGTACATAAAATTGAAGTAGAAAATGCTTTGAACGTCAAAATGACTTGCACAAGCCAAACTCGGACAAAACTTTTATGGGTTAATAACTGCAACTCTGTAATTTCAATGCGGCCAACTTGGCTGATATAATTTAGATATTTGGGGGAAAACCCTTTAGTTCAGTTTTCGAAAATTATACAAAATAAACAGTGCTAAAATCACGAAGATGGCTAGACAACGGGGACAAACTAGTATCGAAGTAAGAAAGCTTATTATTGAGCATGCTTGAAGAGGCAAAAATATTCGCGAAATTTCAAAACTTGTTGGCAGAAGTCATTCAACTATGCACGACATAATAAAGCGTTTCAAAGTCAATAAAATGGTGCAAAATAGACCAAAACATGCCCATAACAAAATATTATCGGAGGCAGAGAACGTTTTTTATCAGAAAATTGAAAGAAAATCCCTTCCTAAGTGCTCTAAAATTTGCTGCTATTGCTGAAAGTGACATTGGTAAGAAAGTAAGCCATCAACAATAAGAAACTTACTTTACTTTACTTACTTACTCTTAATGGTAGAAGACCTAGACAAAAACCTCTCTTTAGTAAGCGCAATCAAACCAAAGGACTTTAATTTGCAAAAGAGTACCAAAATAAGGTTTTGGAGAAACATTATATTCGCCGACGAAAGCAAATTTAACGTATTTGGGTCGGATGGTAAGCCAAACACATTTTCTGTGGCTCATTTTCTGCAACAAGTCCAGAATCTTTGCATTTTGTTGACACTATCATGGATAAAAATGTTTAAACATTTTAAAAGAAAACTTGCCAAAAAAGTGCATAAGCTTGCCCTGGTTGGTGCTTTTACCAAGATAACGACCCCACACAAGAGGCCCACAAAGTAAGATCTTGGCTACCACACTTCATGGAAACACCACCCCAGAGCCCCGACATAATTCCTATTGAAAATTTGTGGGATTATCTCAATAAAAAAGTTCAACATCAGTCGGTTTCCGGCAAATCTGAGCTAAGAAGGGTTTTATTAGAAGAATAGGAAAAAATACCAGCTGCTTACTGCCAAAAATTGGTCGAATCTATTCCCAAGGGACTCAAACATGTTATAAAAAACAAGGATCTGCACACAAAATATTAATTTTATAACAATAAGTAATATTCTCAGAAATTTATGTAGCCGGCCGAGTTTCGCATGTGTAACTTTTTTTTTAACAAATTTAAGTCTTTTTAGTTTATTTCTACTTACAACTACTGAATTTTAATATTGTTTTCTATTTTTAATAGCTTAATGTATATATAATAAAAAATCAAAGAAAAGCTTTCTTTAACTATTTCTTATTAGTTTGATTTTTATCAACAAAATCAGTCTATTATAGTGTCCGAGTTTGACTCGTAGCCACCGTACATACAAAACATTTTAACGCGTTGGCGACAGGAAGTTTGTTAAATTTTGACTTTTTAACGCATTGTGTATTTTCGACAGCTATCAATTGACAATAAAAAAAATATACGAACATGAAAATTTTTCAATTTACTAATGGGAAGATAAATAATAATAACAGCTGACGGAAAATGTGTTGTCGACCTTGCAACGCACGATTAACGCGTGTTATATACTTTTACCTTTATAATCATTAATAGTACATTTCCACATAAGTGTTTTGAACCACAAAACTATTTTGTGCAAATCAAATTGTGTTCCTACTTTAGTTCATTTTTCATGTTCGAAAAACTAATCTTACTCCAAATCATGCAAAAATTATTCTTTGCAGCGCAATCCATTGGAGTTACCGAAAAATTATTTTAGATTTTAGTGTAATGATTTTCAGATTTATTGGACATAATACTAATTATATTTTTTTTACAAATTTGTTTTGCTTTATCTTAAATTTATTCCATGTTTGCGCAAAACCTGTTCTGCTTCTAGTTTAATTGTACTATGACACACAATTATACCTAGGAAGTGTAAAATATATTAATACTTTTTAAGCAGCTCTGCAAAAATTATTTAAAGATTGTGTTCTTTACACGCTTTAAGCCTCGTCCCTTTTGTTCATGATTTTTTTTAACTTTTATGCTTGCTATAAGTTCAAGCATATGTTTGTGTATAGATGTATTGTTTTTATGCCAGAATACGCTGTCCTATTAAGAACGAAAAGCCGTCGCGTATCTACGTATACTAAATGTTGATTTTAAATAATTGTAATTAGCTAAGTGGTTATTCGGTTGGCTTTTATTGTATTTATAAGTGTTACATTAAAAATGTTTCACAATTCTCATAGTATTAATGTAATCTAAAGATCACATGTGTGTTCGGCTCCCAGTGTTTTTCGTACATAGTATTTTAAAATCAGAATTTTTTCCTTGCCGGACCGTCTAATTTAAAATGGCGTGTCTACAGTAATACTGAAAACAATCTGGCAACATTAATGATTTCCAGGTCGAAGATTTATACTTTTGCACAAGCATAAGATAAATGTAATTAAAAAAAGAAAATATATTGATGCTTAAAAAACTGAGATAAAATTGATATATTTAATAAAAAGTTAAAATTTATGCACATCCGATCGAAGCCTTTATGTTTGTGTCATACCCCAGTGATATTTTTATGTATACCGTTCTTTTGTTTTGGTGAATACTGCTGTAAAACTGTGTACCAATTTAATATTGCAGACAGTAATTTTGCAGAAAAAGTATATGCATATCACACAAATATATCTTAAAGATCTGAATGCTATAAACTAAATTGGAAATCTTAAGGAAATAATCAAAATCTAAGAGACAAAATTAATGATTCTGAATTACAGAAATTATTGAGAAATTCTATCGTAGAAAAGTGAATGTGTAATAAATGTGTATTATGGAATGGAAAATAAGAAGGTAATAGAATATAATAAAGAGAATTGAAGACATTTAAAGGAGTTTTATTAAATGTTTAAAAACGCTGATATCAAATAAACCTCCCTTTATTTTTACTATTATATTGGAAGCCTATGAAATACCACTTGATACTTCATGGAAACTGCAGGTTCCATTGTCCAATGTCCCAATTGAGGTGTGTCATAAATTGTGTAAAAATCTATCAATATATATTGCAAATGTTATAAAAATCATATATATATATATATATATATATATATATATATATATATATATATATATATATATATATATATATTTATTTATGTATATATGTATAGATATATATTTATATATATATATATATATATATATATGTATATATACATATATATACATGTATATATACATATATATACATACATGTACATGTATATATATACATATGTACACGTATATAGATATACATGTATATAGATATATATGTACATATATAAATATATATACATGTATATATATATATGTACATATATAAATATATATATATATATATATATATATATATATATATATATATATATATATATTTATATATATAAATATAAATTTATATATATATATATATATATTTATATATAAATATATATACATGTATATATATATATATGTACATATATAAATATATATATATATATATATTTTTTTTTTTTTCTAGCAATAATAAATATTGGTAAATTATTAAAACAAATTTAATGCCAGAAGTATTTAAGCATATGCATATACATATGTACATATATAAATATATCACTCATCGTTACTACAATATAGGTAGACATTGGTAAATTCAAGTACTGCTACCTTACACATATATATGTGGGTGAAAAACGTTGTAGAGTTACTTATAACTCTATTTCACCCTTGGTTAGATTTTGGTTGCTTTTCTTATATGTATAAATACCCGTTAAACAATTGCTTGTTAATTGCAAGTTGATGCTAAGCATAATACTTATTTATCTAAAAATGATAACTTTTAAATGAGCTATTTTAAGACCCTTGGCTAGATATGTACTTCTAGCAAAAGTTTTTCTATATGTTAAAAACAATTTAAGCCTAGATAAGTATTGTTTTCTTAGCAAAAATTTGGTGGGAATGTCGAATTAATAATGTCAATAATTACTTCAAAATAATAAATTTTCAATCGGAAATGTTTTCTAAAGGTACAAAACTGTTGAAATATGGCTATAAAAGTTAAAGAGTTGAAAAAAAAATATTTTTCTCTAATCTTAAGCGATGCCGGCAATAGGAACGAAAAAATTGTAAATGTTTCAGTAGTCGGCACTCTAATGCCGACTTCTAATACACCACTGAAAATCACTTTTTCCTATGGTCGACAGTGGCTTTTACTACTAGTTAAGGTTGAGATCTCACAATACAATAAGACTTCTAGAAATAATAATTTATTAAATCTTTAAATTCTCTTCAACCTTGTCTTAAGTAACACTAGCCAATGATCCATTATTGATCACGCACGTCAGCCATATTAAAATCTGACCTCATCAAGAGCCAATGAAGTCTTAAGAAAATTAATGTTGGACTTTATTTTGTGGCAAAACATGGCCACTAAAAGCGTCAATTTGTAATACAGGGGGTCCAGATCAGTTTGGCAAATTTTTGGGAACCACGTTTGCGTAATTTTAGCCTTATGGGCAGTCTTAAATTCCTGTCGTAAAATCTGTAATTGGTTTTGGAAAGGGGAATGATTAAGTGGCTTTATAACCGCTTTCAAAACTTTAGCTGATGTTTAGATTCCTGTACACAGAAATGCTAGTCGGCGACCTCATAGTAAACTGGATTACCTTTTCGACGCGTGGGGTGAGCTCAGATACTTCTCTAGACTAGTGTGCTTACATCTTGCCATTTCGTGTATTATACTTCTTTGGATCGGTCAACATTTTTCCTCCTTAAACAAAGTTTTTCTGACTAAACTATCGTCGTACTTCTCAAAAAGGTGTTTGGATTTTTCTATAAATGTCCGGTATTACGTTTTAAAGTCCAAAATTCAAGTCTATTTCAATGATTCGCTTCATTAACTTTTGTGTGATATTAACTTTACGTGTTATGGCTTTCTCTTATTATTATCTTTCTTTATTAGTATCAATAATACTTTGAATTTACATTTACAAAAAGTTTAAATAACAAATTTTAGCTTTAAAATACATTGTTTTTAACAAAAAAAATATAGAATTTTTTCGAAGTATGTTCGGATTGCGTTCATTTTTAATGCCACTGGGTAATCTGTTGAAGAGCTGTAGCCCTTTGTAAAACAATAAGCGTTATATGGAGGTTGTAATTCTTTGAATTCTAAAGTCATCATTATTCCACAATTGGGATGGTTGCGTATCCCTGACATACATTATTTGCTCTATTATATATTGTGTATATCACACTTTTGTGTGATATTAACTTTACGTGTTATGGCTTTCTCTTATTATTATCTTTCTTTATTAGTATCAATAATACTTTGAATTTACATTTACAAAAAGTTTAAATAACAAATTTTAGCTTTAAAATACATTGTTTTTAACAAAAAAAATATAGAATTTTTTCGAAGTATGTTCGGATTGCGTTCATTTTTAATGCCACTGGGTAATCTGTTGAAGAGCTGTAGCCCTTTGTAAAACAATAAGCGTTATATGGAGGTTGTAATTCTTTGAATTCTAAAGTCATCATTATTCCACAATTGGGATGGTTGCGTATCCCTGACATACATTATTTGCTCTATTATATATTGTGGCGCCATTCCAATTTTAATATTTTGAATAAAGTTTATGGTATTTAATTTCTAGCCATTTTAGAGAGTCAAGCGTAAAGTTTAAAAAAGAATTTATGAACCGAACTCAAAATGAGGTTTAATCATTGTATTGTATATTGTTTTTCCAATTTTCTTGCAAATATAGTCAATATGACCTTTTAAATTTAAAGTATTGTCTATTACAGAGCCCAAGTATTTCATTAGATTTTCTTTTTCTATTTCTTCATTATTAATTTTTTATTTAAACTAGTTGTAAATGTAAATTCAAAGTATTATTGATACTAATAAATAAAGATAATGATAATGATAATGTTGGTCTTATTTTTAATTTTTATTCTTTTAGTTTTATTCTCGTTTAGTTTAAGTTTATTCACCCGCAGCTATTTGTTTAAGTTTTCAATATCTTTACCGAGTCCTTCAAAACATTGTTCATCTGTATTACCCTCAATATATATATAAGTGTATCATCCGCATATAAAGTTATTTCACAATGACATTACATATGGCATATCATTCATATATATAATCAAAAGCAATGCCCCCAAAATTGATACCTGTGGTACTCAATATTCTTTATTAACTGTCCTGGAGTTAATAATATTCACTTTCGTTATTTGTCTCCTATTCGTCAAATATGATTCAAACCACTTTAATTCAGTTCCTTGAATGCCGTACTTGTAAAGTTTCTGCAGTAGTATGCCTCTATCAATTGTTTCAAACGCTCGTTTAAAGTCTAGAAAAATTGTAACAATCCTTTTGTCTCTTTCCTATTTTTTCGATCTGTTTATAAGAAAATTAACTGCTGTGTCACAACGGAAATGTTTTCGGAAAGCATACTGATACTTAGATAATAAAGCGTTCGATTCCATATATTGCTCCAATTGTTCCTTTACTACTTTTTCCATTACTTTTTCACACGTCTTCAAGGTATTAATTCTTCACAAAGTTTTGTCTTAGCAATCTTCTCAATGGGTGTTATCATTGACTTTTTCCTATTATCAGGAAATATTCCTGTTCTTAGGAATTTACTTATTATATCAGCGTCGGTCTTCCTATCATATTCCAACTATTAAGCATAATTTAAATTGATATTTTGTTGTATTCCGGCTTATTCTTTAAATTTTCACATATAATTCTTAGTTTATCTAGAGTTATAGCACTGAATTTAAATTTAGAGTTTATCACAGGAATTCGGTTTGAGTATTGCACGTAAGGTATCGTATCTCTTATAGATCTTATACTATCAACAAAAAATTTGTTAAATTTATCAGCTATCTGAAAATTTTCCTGATATTCTATTTGTCAAATATCACAGACTGAATTGTATTTTGGTTTTTTTTAAGTATTAGATTTTTTAACTCTCTCCACATATCCTTTGATCTTTAGCATTATTTTGTTATTTATAAAATTTCTCTTTTCATTTTTAATTTTAACCTTATATAAATTTCGAACGATTTTCGCTATTTGGTATTTATTATTTTTTTCCCTTTTTAATTACCTTAGTTCATTGTTCATTTGAGTTGTTTTCATTGATAGTTTTTTAATAATCATATTTGCAACTGCATTCTCTAAAATCCATCAAAGACGTAAACTTTGCTATTAAGGTCCTCATTTTCACTTATTTGTCTTATACCTTCAATTTCTCTATTATATTGGGTGCTGTTGTATTTAAATTAAATTAATTTTAACTTCCTTATTCCTTTCACCCTCATCTATGTACTTATTACAGTCATTAATTATATCAATTGATTCATGATCAGCAATTTTATTCGAGTTATTAATTTTGGCTGTTATGTTTCTATTATTCGTAATTATATAATCAATAATACTTTTTGAACTTCCTGTTATCCGTGTAAATTCTGTCATTATTTGCCTAAGGCCAATGTCATTTATTATGCATTCTATTTTGTCCTTGTAAAAACCATTTTTGCTTCAATCTATATTAAAATCGCCTGCTATTATTATTGTATCACACTTTGCTGCGCTTATATTCTCCAAAATTTCCTCAAATGCTGTAATGAACTCTGTTTCTGCGCTACTTGGTGATCTATATACAGCCGTTATTATACACATGTAGTTTTCATATTTAGCGATGTATGCAGTTATCCAAATTTTGGAGTTAATAACTTTTTCAGCTACTATTCTCACATCCCATTTTTTTTTTTTTTTAATAAAATTTTACGTCTCCAGTAGTTGTTGAGTTGGATAGAGTTGTATATTGATTGTAATTTTCTATTTGTATTTCTTGTTCCTCTATATCTTCTGTTAAATGAGGTTGCGACGAAATAATAAATTCTGGTTTTTCTATTTCTGTAATTATCTCTAGCTGATTAAAGTTGTTAAGTAATCCTTGTATATTGGTATAAATGCCGAATATTTGCCTTAGGCTGCTTGCTGTTACATGATTTTCATCTAAGCCCAAATTTAACATTTATTAATTCTAACACAATTAATACATTTAATTATTACTTCTCTCTCTTCTCCATTGCATCTATAACATAAAAGGTCCGCCAAATAATTTTTTTTAAATGCTATAAAAAAACCAGTGAATATTTTCTCAAATTTCTTTTTTATTTGAAAGTACAATCCTTCCGGTTAATAATGGAAAATAATTAATAACGGCCACTCCTTGCTCATTTTCGAAGAAAAATGGCCAATTATGCCTCTGGACCAAAATCCGCACCAAACAGTGTCTCGCCTTGGTTGTATCGGCTTTCCAGCAAGGATGTGCTATTCCTCCATATTCCAGGCATATATATTTTGGCAATAAATTCTTTTACTTTAATTTATAGTTACTGTTAAAGTGTTAACAGTGCTCTGTTAACGTAAAAAATGGCCGAGCTAAAAAATCTGGTTTGCTTGCGCCTTTTCTAGTTAAATTTAAATTTATCTTCACACACGTGATTTTTTCACACTCCACTTCTTTTTGAAATACGTTATTACTCCAACTGTCTTTGTAGAATTTGATAAAGCTATAAATTGATTGTAGCGCCCAAGCTGCGTTTCCTCCTCATTAACGTCTTTGGTTTTAAATGGGTTTCTGAAAGTATAATAAATTCAGGCTTTTTCATTTCTATTAATATTTCTAATTGACTGTACGTATTTAATATTCCTTGTATATTGTTGTATATGCCTTGTATATGCCATGATTCTTACGCCACTAAACCATTTCTTCTCTTTTTCGCATTCAATTTATTATTGTATACAGGACATTCTTTATTATTGGTTAAGTGTTTCTTATCCAAACCTAGATTCAACCTGTTATTCACTCACACACAGTTAATAAATTTATTTATTATATCTTGGGTGCACTCTTTAGACTTGTGATTTCCATAACACTTAAAGCATACTTCTAGATATTTACAATCCATTAATTGATGGTTGTATTATTTGCACTTGTAACACTGCATAATGTGGGTACCGTCGAAAACCCTACATATCTCCCAGCTAATATAAAATTTTTGTGCCGTCATTACCTTTATATGTATATGAATCATTATCTAACTTAAGTATAGCGTTGTATATTGTATCACCATTTATTTTTACTCAAATAACTTTATTACCTCCATTTAGCTATCATTGTTTTGCTTTTTCAATTTTTCAGTAATTTCATTTTTCGTTAGTTAAGTGACATTCCAGTAATTTTAATTTTTATATCAACTTGATTATTAACTTTCTTAATTTTTTTCCCTTTCTTCGTTACTTTCGCTTTTTATAACCACGGAACCATTTTTTTTTTTGTTCTATATTAAAAATTTTAAATTTCACCGGATTAACTTTTTTATTCAAATCCTCCTTGGTTTTAACGACATCCTGCTTTTCTTTAGGTTTAATAGGGTTTTGTTTCTTTTTATCTGGCATTACTATATTACTTTTTAATGCATCTGAAAATGATAGTTTACTTGTTTTGACTGTTGTTTCCTCAATTTTTTTTATTTCATTACACATTTTTTGTTTTTTCCTTAATTTTATTATACATCTTAGTTTTATTCTAATTTTCATTTATCACTCTGAACATCTTACTTATTTCTTTTACATTTGCATCACAGTGCTTTTTAGCTTTATCCAATTTTTGAAATCTCTCATCATATCTTTCTTCAATGGCCTCAAGTGGTTTTTTTAATTTCGTTTTCGTTTTGTTTTAAAGATGCCTTCGAATTCGCCTTTATATTCAGCTAAGTGTTGGCTTCTCTTTTTCACATTTTTCTGCACATATCCAATAGACATATCTACATTTTGAATATACTGGATACAGTCATCACACATAAAACGGATAAAACCACCATCATCCAGCATTCCTCGAGAATACTGATCAACTACCGAGCACTTTTTTGCATAATGATAAATTTTTTTGCATATTCCCTCACACATTAAGCCAGATTCGTCGCGTGTTGTGGTTTTACAATGGCGGCATTCCGCTATATTTATACTTTAATTTTTCTATTTAGTTTGTTTAACACAATAAAACAGTTTTTCGTTGTAATTTCACAATCAGAATATGTGAAAACACTTTATTTATGGTTTTAGTATAGTCCTGTCTATTTTAAAAACCATTAAATATTTTATTTTCCAAAATTTTGCGGAGCCTCTTATATGTACTGTTAATCAAATATAAAAACTTTCAGTACTTCGTTTAATAACCTTTGTTTTTTATGGTCTCCGCACACCATTTTGGCATAGTTTTAATGAGATTTGTTAGAATTATTGTAAGTATTGGTTGCCTCTTTAATTTTAAGTTCTCCGCTTCTGTCTATTTTTAAAACGACGAGGTGCAACACTGCGCTTCAAAGTTCCAAAGAATTTTTCAATAGGAATTAAGTCGGAGCATATTGGCATAGTCAATCCAAGACTTAAATTCCATTAGCTGATAACCATTCCTTAGTTAATTTTGACAAGTGTTTTGGGACGTTACCGTGAATAATTACCCATCCAGTTGCATTTCCAATTTGGTATATATGTATATAAGCATGTCGTTAGATAAAATGTCCCTACACAAAGTACTGAACCTTGCTTGAGTTTCGAACAGCTACTCAAGGAGTTAATTTAGCTTTTGTTGTTGTATTACTTGGTAGAGAATGGAATTAAAGATTTGTTATAGTTATAATTTAAGTGCCTAAGATAATAAGAATTATTTGTTTTATTTTGAATAAATCGATTAGTTAGTAATATACGAGTGCTAAATTTCTTCGACAAGAAAAGTTGCTTAGGTTTCGAACAGCACTGTATGTATACATATAAGTTATAACAATTCTGAAAGCTTTATCACTATATCACGTGTGCAACTCTTACCTGTGGAGTTTAAAAACCAGCCCACCAGGTTTTATTGGGTTTTTTATTCGCCTTTTTTTGGATTTTATAGCTGCTTCCAAATTTCGTTTAATTCAACAATATTTTTGTTTGTTAGTATAATTCCGTTGTTTTAATATTTATAATTTTGCTTCTCAGTAGGATCAAGGCGGCATTGTGTACTATGACCTGCTAAAACCAGTTATTCGGAGCATGTTGCAATTACTTCGGTTGAACTGTGCATGATGGGAAAAACGGCCAGAATGTAAAGATAGACAGACATATAAAGTTTTCCTTTTGCGTTACAACGCTTGGTCTCTCGTAGCAAAGTTGCCAAACAATTTTTAAAAACTATCAAATTCTCTAAACATAGCTTTTTCTTACTATTGGCTTTCAATGGATTCAATACCTATTACAATAGTATGTCACCTAATCACTTCTTTTGAAGAAATATAAAACCGGCTTCAAAGTGTATCGCCTCAAAAAACGAGAAGTTTTTCTAAGACGGAATTTCGGACAATAGTTCAGAGCTTGGGGAAAGATGTAAGCCAGTGATTTGATAATTTTTTATTTTGATAAAATTGTTAATTTGTTATCATTTTTGAGCTAAGAAGGGACCGAATTAATCTGTTCTCTCAATACGTACATTTAAAATTTTGTTGTTGTAAACAACAAAAATCTATATAAAAAACCCACCTGGCTTTATTTTTTAATTTAAAACCCGGGTGGGTTTAATTGGGTTACCCAGTAGGTTGCCAATCCTGCAAGCACATCTATTCTGCTTTTCGATTACGTCTTGGTATTCAAACAAAAAACTGAATCGTAAGAAAAAGAAGAAGACAATAATGTTCTCAAAAGCATATGAAAGCGTATGAAATAAAATATAAAAATATGCAAACATTAAAAAAGTACTGCATACACTAAGGGGTTCAATAAAAAACACTAATTTTTATGTTTGTCTTTTTCATGCAAGTGGACAAGCGTAAATTAACGGCATATTTCACGATATCGAATGAATGAGTTCGTTCGCTTTCTAAGCGAAGCAATATACATTTTTGTTTCTCCATCTCAACTTTTTATGAACAGTGACTCGAACGACGAGTCGATAGAAAACGTAAGCATTTTCAAACAAAATTTTGTTTACCTATCTAGAACACGTTGTCTACAGTACGAACACAAATGTCAGAATCACTCAAATCCTGTTTTATTTTGTCAAACGGACGTAACTATCATAAAAACTTAAATACGAAAAAGAAAGGAAATTGTTAAAAAATAAATAACTAAATTTTAAGTAAATTTTGAAAACGTTCTAAACAATACTTTATTATTACTGATTTTGTAATGTTTTTAGCTTCTTCTGTAAAAAAATAAAAGTGTAGTTATGTCCGTTTGCACTTAAGATGCACTTATAAGGTGTGCTTCAAAATGATAAGGTCACCTTAATATTTGGTCAATTTATCCAAACTATAAAATGTTATGTATGGTTTTACCTTATTCAAAATAATTCTACGTTCAAATAAGTGAATAATAAGCCGGTTTTGCTTTTAAATATGTACCTTTATAAAGGGTCCGCCATCGAACTTTTTTTTTTCAACTAGTGCTTATTTCGTGAATGGTAAGACTTAGCTCATGTCTGATTTGACAGATAATTAGTCTTATCTTTCCGCTGAACTAATATGGTTGTGTACACGCTTGAACAACGCTGGGAAATATTGCGACATTACTTTGAAAATAATGGTAATGTTGCAGAATGAAAAAAAACATCTTTTCAGATGAAGCTCATTTTGATCTTGGCGGGTATGTAAACAAGCTAAATTGTTGCATTTGGAGCACAGAATACCCGCACGCATACATTGAAAAGCCGACACATCCAAGACGAGTCACTGTTTGGTGCGGATTTTGGTCCAGATGTATAATTGCGCCATTTTTCTTCGAAAATGAGCAAGGAGTGGCCGTTACAGTCAATGGCGATCGTTATCGGAATTTTTGTTCACGAATTTTTGTTCACAAAAATTATTATTTATTATTATTATTATTATTATTATTATTATTATTATTATTATTATTATTATTATTATTATTATTATTTATTATTATTATTATTATTATTATTATTATTATTATTTATTATTATTATTATTATTATTATTATTATTATTATTATTATTATTATTATTATTATTATTATTATTATTATTATTATTATTATTATTATTATTATTATTATTATTATTATTATTATTATTATTATTATTATTATTATTATTATTATTATTATTATTATTATTATTATTATTATTATTATTATTATTATTATTATTATTATTATTATTATTATTATTATTATTATTATTATTATTATTATTATTATTATTATTATTATTATTATTTATTATTATTATTATTATTATTATTATTATTATTATTATTATTATTATTATTATTATTATTATTATTATTATTATTATTATTATTATTATTATTATTATTATTATTATTATTATTATTATTATTATTATTATTATTATTATTATTATTATTATTATTATTATTATTATTATTATTATTATTATTATTATTATTATTATTATTATTATTATTATTATTATTATTATTATTATTATTATTATTATTATTATTATTATTATTATTATTATTATTATTATTATTATTATTATTATTATTATTATTATTATTATTATTATTATTATTATTATTATTATTATTATTATTATTATTATTATTATTATTATTATTATTATTATTATTATTATTATTATTATTATTATTATTATTATTATTATTATTATTATTATTATTATTATTATTATTATTATTATTATTATTATTATTATTATTATTATTATTATTATTATTATTATTATTATTATTATTATTATTATTATTATTATTATTATTATTATTATTATTATTATTATTATTATTATTATTATTATTATTATTATTATTATTATTATTATTATTATTATTATTATTATTATTATTATTATTATTATTATTATTATTATTATTATTATTATTATTATTATTATTATTATTATTATTATTATTATTATTATTATTATTATTATTATTATTATTATTATTATTATTATTATTATTATTATTATTATTATTATTATTATTATTATTATTATTATTATTATTATTATTATTATTATTATTATTATTATTATTATTATTATTATTATTATTATTATTATTATTATTATTATTATTATTATTATTATTATTATTATTATTATTATTATTATTATTATTATTATTATTATTATTATTATTATTATTATTATTATTATTATTATTATTATTATTATTATTATTATTATTATTATTATTATTATTATTATTATTATTATTATTATTATTATTATTATTATTATTATTATTATTATTATTATTATTATTATTATTATTATTATTATTATTATTATTATTATTATTATTATTATTATTTATTATTATTATTATTATTATTATTATTATTATTATTATTATTATTATTATTATTATTATTATTATTATTATTATTATTATTATTATTATTATTATTATTATTATTATTATTATTATTATTATTATTATTATTATTATTATTATTATTATTATTATTATTATTATTATTATTATTATTATTATTATTATTATTATTATTATTATTATTATTATTATTATTATTATTATTATTATTATTATTATTATTATTATTATTATTATTATTATTATTATTATTATTATTATTATTATTATTATTATTATTATTATTATTATTATTATTATTATTATTATTATTATTATTATTATTATTATTATTATTATTATTATTATTATTATTATTATTATTATTATTATTATTATTATTATTATTATTATTATTATTATTATTATTATTATTATTATTATTATTATTATTATTATTATTATTATTATTATTATTATTATTATTATTATTATTATTATTATTATTATTATTATTATTATTATTATTATTATTATTATTATTATTATTATTATTATTATTATTATTATTATTATTATTATTATTATTATTATTATTATTATTATTATTATTATTATTATTATTATTATTATTATTATTATTATTATTATTATTATTATTATTATTATTATTATTATTATTATTATTATTATTATTATTATTATTATTATTATTATTATTATTATTATTATTATTATTATTATTATTATTATTATTATTATTATTATTATTATTATTATTATTATTATTATTATTATTATTATTATTATTATTATTATTATTATTATTATTATTATTATTATTATTATTATTATTATTATTATTATTATTATTATTATTATTATTATTATTATTATTATTATTATTATTATTATTATTATTATTATTATTATTATTATTATTATTATTATTATTATTATTATTATTATTATTATTATTATTATTATTATTATTATTATTATTATTATTATTATTATTATTATTATTATTATTATTATTATTATTATTATTATTATTATTATTATTATTATTATTATTATTATTATTATTATTATTATTATTATTATTATTATTATTATTATTATTATTATTATTATTATTATTATTATTATTATTATTATTATTATTATTATTATTATTATTATTATTATTATTATTATTATTATTATTATTATTATTATTATTATTATTATTATTATTATTATTATTATTATTATTATTATTATTATTATTATTATTATTATTATTATTATTATTATTATTATTATTATTATTATTATTATTATTATTATTATTATTATTATTATTATTATTATTATTATTATTATTATTATTATTATTATTATTATTATTATTATTATTATAATTATTATTATTATTATTATTATTATTATTATTATTATTATTATTATTATTATTATTATTATTATTATTATTATTATTATTATTATTATTATTATTATTATTATTATTATTATTATTTATTTATTTATTTATATATTTATTTAGTAGTATTTATAATACTTTCAATTTTACATTTATGATAATACAGAACAAAAAAAGAGATTTCAATTTACAATATCCTTAATGAAATATATAATTTTCCTCCTAAATTCATTTATATTATTCGCATTCTTAGTATCATCCGGCAGCATATTGTAGTAGTGTAACCCTTTATGGAGTAACGACCTCTGCATTGATGTTGTGGTTGTCCTTGGTAGTCTGAAATTGCCTTCATTTCTCAAGTGATATGGTTGAATATCCCCTACACGCCTTAGTTGCTCAAATAAGTACTGTGGGGCAGTTCCATTTTTCATTTTTTGTGTAAAAATCAGTGTGTTCATCTTTAATCTCTGTTTTACGGTGAGCCATTTAAGTGCATTAAGCATTCCCTCTATTGGAGTATATATATTACATTTTAATATCGAACGCATTCCCTTATTTTGTAACTTTTGGATTCTCTCAATTTGTGTTTCGGTGCAGCAAGTATATGATATTGTTGAGGCGAATTCAAAATGTGGCTTTATCATGGTGTTGTAGATATTAATTGCAGTAATTATAGAAACTTTATTACGTATTCGTCTAAAAAAAAAAAAAAAACAATTTTTTTTTTACCAATTTTCTTGCATATATAATCTATATGTTCATCAAATTTTAATTTGTTATCTATTATAAAACCGAGGTATTTAATTTGATTGACTTTCTCTATTATTTGATTATTTATCTTAAACACTGTATCATTGTCCATATTTATTTGCATAAGTTTCGTTTTATCTTCATTTAACTTTAATTTATTCATTTTTAACCATTCATTAACATTATTCATATCATGTATTATATTATCATAGCATTGTTGATCCGTATCTCCTTCTGTAAATATTAGTGTATCGTCAGCATATAATATAATTT
The DNA here is from genome assembly GCA_023159175.1 of Wohlfahrtia magnifica. Taxonomy (NCBI): domain Eukaryota; kingdom Metazoa; phylum Arthropoda; class Insecta; order Diptera; family Sarcophagidae; genus Wohlfahrtia; species Wohlfahrtia magnifica. The sequence goes on along the minus strand of JAKWBJ010000168.1, from coordinate 1,039,613 downwards.
CACTTTTCTGAAGTACTTCTGGCATATCATTTATGTATATAATAAATAGCAATGCTCCTAAAACTGATCCTTGAGGTACACCACAGTCATTATTTACATGTCCTGACCTTATGTTATTTACTTTCACCATTTGTTTCCTATCAGTTAGGTATGATTTAAACCACTTTAGTTCATTTTCCTGTATCCCGTAATTATAAAGTTTCCATAATAAAATATCACGATCAATCGTTTCGGAAGCTCTTTTGAAATCTAAGAAAACAGCCATAATTCTTTTGTCCTTCTCCACATATTTCCATTTATTTATAACATAATTTAACGTTGTTTCACATGAAAAGTTTTTCCTAAATCCAGATTGGTATTTCGAAAATATATTGTTTCCCTCAAAATATTCCTCAAGTTGTTGTTTCACTACCTTTTCGATAATTTTCTCACAAGTCTTTAGTGTATTTATTGGTCTAAATTCCTCACATTGTTTTGTTTTAGTAATTTTTCTCTACTGGTGTTATTAATGATATTTTCCAGCTTTCCGGGAATTCTCCTTCTTCAAAAGATTTATTAATTATATTTAACAAACTATTTCCTATGGTGTTCCAATTATCCATTATTAATTTTATTCATACATTGTTAAAGTCAGGTTTATTCTACATATATTTTTCAATTCGGTAAGATTGATTGCACGAAACTTGAATTTAGAATTTATCTCTGGTATTCGGTTTATATATTGCACTTGCTCTATTGAATTTCTAATTGATTTAATACTCTCAACAAAATAATAATTAAATTTATTGGCTATTATATGGTTTTCCTTATATTCTAATTGATTAAATATCACAGATTGTATCACATTTTGTTTCTTATTAATTACTAAATTCTTTATTTTTCTCCACATTTGCTATTGGTCGTTGGCTTCACTAATACTCTTATTAATAAATTTGTTCTTTTCATTTTTTATCTTCGCTTGTGTTTAACGTTCTCGCGATATAATATTTCACGTTTTTGTCCTTTTTAAGTTTTCTTAGGTCTCTATTAAACCATTTGTTCATATTATTTTGTTCATTTATAGTTTTCTTTTTTGTAAATTTTCTTATCGCATTTTCAATGCATTTATCGATGTTATATGTTATATAGTTGACGCTGTTATTTTCGCAATGATTTAAATTATTTCTTAATTCTCTATTAAACATATCTCTATTATATTTAAATATTTCTATCACTTTCTTCGTTGATTGATTATAGTCTTTATTATTTATTATTATATCTATTGTTTCATGATCCGCAATTTTATTATCAGCATTGGTTTTGGCGACAACATTCACATTATTTGTTATAACAAAATCTATTAATGTTTTTGTACTTTCCGTAATTCTCGTGTATTCATTTATCACTTGCTTTAGTCCATTATTATTCAAAATTGATTGTATCCTATTTTTATATGTATCATTTTTCATCCAGTCTATGTTGAAGTCACCTGCTATAATTATTTCAAGATTCGTTTCTGTAATTAATTCAGTGATTTCTTCGAATGCATTGCAAAATTCCATTTCACTATAGCTTGGTGATCTATAAACTGCCATTATTATTAAGTTTGTATTTTTATTTTTTACTTTATAAGCACACATCCAATATTTTGATTCGGCTACTTTTTCACACAGTTTTTCGACATTCCATTCTTTTTTAAAATATATTATAACACCACCGGTGCGTGTTGAATTTGAGAACGTTACAAAATGTTCATAATTAAACAGCTGGTATTCATGCTCTTCAATGTCATTCGTTAAATGCGTTTCCGATAGTATTATAAATTCAGGTTCTTTTAATCCTGCTATTATTTCTACTTTATTAAAGTTATTCAATAGTCCTTGAGCATTTGTATATATACCGTTCATGCATTTTGATTGTTATATATTAAAACCAATCATTCTCATTTTTATTTTTAATTTATTTTGATATACTGGACATTCTCTGTTTGTATAGCTATGATTATCATCAAGTCCGAGGTTAAATTTTTGACTATATCGTATGAAGTTTATGCATTTGGCTCTAACTTCCTCCTTACATTCTTCCGGTTTAAGGTTACCATGGCATCTATAACACACTTCTTGGTTTCTGCATTCTCTAGCTTTATAATTAAATCCTTTACATTTGTAACACATCAATACTTCAGTTCCATCAAATACTCGGCATTTTTCCCATCCAATGTTAATTTTTTTTTATTGACAGTAATTTTGTGTACGACTCGTTATCAATTAATATTCTCGCGTTGTATTTGATATAGTTGTGCCTTTTTGTTTCATATGTTCTAATAATTTTTATATTACTATTTTTTATAACCGCATTTTGCCTTTTCATTTTTTCAATTAATTCATCATTAGAATATTTAAATGACATATCTGCTATTGTAACGCTCATTTCATTATTGCTTGGTGTTTTAATTACATATTTTTCACCCATTTCATTTTGTAAGGCTGATTTAATTTTCTCTCTTTCTTCATTATTCTTACTATGTATAATTAGAGTACCATTACTTCTGTTTTCAACATTAGTTATTTTCAGGTCAATTGGGTCTACCTTATTATTTAAGTCTTCCTTTGTTTTTTCAATTCTTTGTTTTTCTTTGGGTTTTATTATAATTGGCCCTTGTTTTTTTAACTCTGGCAACACTGTTGTTTTTTTTACAATTTCAGCAAATGACATTTTGTTTTGTTTTTCATTTGTTTCTTTTATTGCTTTTGTTATATTATTTTGCATTTTCTTATTACTTTCTTCGATTGTATTACACAAATTCTTGTTCTTATTCTCATAAACATTTATAAATTCATAAACTTTTTTAATTTCTGATACATTTTTTTACAGCTCTTTTGTGCTTTATCTATTTTTCTAAGTCTCTCTTCATATCGGCTTTCAATTGCTTCGAGCAGTTGCTTTATTTTATTTTCATTATGGCTCAATGCAGAAGCAAATTCGTTCTTATATTCGATTAAGTTCTGTTTGTTTTTATTTACGCCATCTTGTATTTCCTTCAACACTAAATCAATATCATGAATATATTGAATACAGTCATCGCACATAAATCTCATAAAATTTCTTTCCTCCAGTATTTTTCCCGAGTATTGGTCAATCCCCGAGCATTTAATGGAACTATGAAATACTTTTTTACAAACACCTTCACAATGTATTCCTGATTCACCACGTATTGCATTTTTACATTTGTGACACTCAGCCATAACTGGGCCAAATAAAAGTGTTTTTTAATCAATAATATTTAAACAATTCCACTTAATTTTATTTCCACGTAACAAATGATGTTTTATTTAATATATTCTTATGTTTTTGCTAATTTTAAACACTTATTTCATTAGGTTTTAAGAATTTTCTGAATTTTTAGTGCGCGTGTTCGTTTCGTTTCGATTTCGATTTTAAAAATATATGTTGTAGCAATATGTTGGCTTGTGATTATTTGGTAATGGATGAATAGCTTGGTATTTGCGGCGCTCTTCACTTATGCTGCAGTAGTTTTTGGTTTTTATGTTAAGAATTTCTTTCATTTGGATATAGCGTGGGCATTCCCTGTCCGTTGACAAGTGTTCACTTGAGCAGTTTGTACAGAGAGTACGAGAGCATGCTTTTATTTCGTGTGGGGGTAGACTACATTGTGGGCATGTGGGGCTCCCATTACAGCGTTTCGTAGTGTGTCCAAGCTTTTGACAGTTTTTGCACTGCATAGGGTTGGGGAAATAAAAGTCAACCTTACACTTGTACCAAGCTACATCGATGACACGGGGAAGACGAAATAGATTGAATGTGAGCACTATTTTACCAGTTGGGGAGCGTGTTTTTCCATCGTCGTTTAACCTAGTAAACTTGTATGCCTCAGTAACACCTTGACTTTTTAATTCCTTGACAATTTCTTCTTCGGAGACCTTATTTAAACAGGGAGCGTATATAACGCCCTTTACGGAGTTTAAAAAGGCATGAAGAGTACAAGAAATACCTCAGGAACATAGGGATTTCGTTCTAAAGAATTTATCAGCAACACATGGTCTACGAGCAAGTATTAGTAATCTGCCATCTCGTAATTGGGAAATCGAGTTGAATTCCGTACTAATTGCTTCAATGTTCTTTTTGAGTACGAATGGACTAATGTCAGGAAGAATCTTGTCAGGATCTGTAGAATAAATAACGACATATTTAGGGTTGGAGTTTGTGTCCAGCCTTGGTGTTGGTAAATCCGTGTAATCATTTAGTTTTTGTCTTTTAGGGGTATATTCAATGTAGTCTCCCAAAAGGTGAAACATATTATTGGAAAACTTATCCGGGGGACCAAGAGGCATATTCTGCTATATTTAATTTTTTTTTCTTTTTTCTCTTCTCTTTTTTTGAAACTGGTTCAAACTTTTCTTTTTATAATGTAAGATAATGGATAACCGAAAGTAAAGCAAAGACAGAAATAGAGAATGTGAATCGTTAGATTGTCTGTATATGTTAAATGTACGTAAGCTAAGAGAATAAGAGAGAAGCACAACCGATCGTTTTGAAAGCTAGTCGATGACTGTCATCCATTTTCATTTAGTTAAAAATAATAGGGACACTATTGTGCGTTTTTGTCATAAAGATAAATTTAAAGAACAACCACCCTCCGATTCTGATAAACACGGCGAGAGAATTTAAGTAACAGCCAGACTCAAGCATATAGTGGAAAAAAACTTGAATCGCTTTTAGGGAATATTTGTTGTAACGATTATGGGCATGCGGTAAAGTGGACAAGAATCCTTGATGGCTTATTTATTAATCCTAATAGTCGCCATTGCCCCACCTTCGCACTCCTAGGACACTTTTCAAATTTATAAAATTGCAAAATTCGATTTTTCTAAAAATTTGGCAAATTTAAGGCCCTATATCTAAAAATCGGTAACGGTTATGGACATGCGGTAAAGTTAACAGGAATCCAGAATTCCTTAGTTATAAATCCTAATAGTCGCCAATGCCCCAATCTTGCACTCTTAGGACATTTTTTTCAAATTTTAAAAATGGCCATATTTGAATTTCCCGAAAATTGGGCAACTTTAAGGCCCTATATCTAAAAATCGGTAATGGTTATGAACATGCGGTAAAGTGGAAAGGAATCCTTGATCCCTTATTTATAAATACTAATAGTCGCCATTGCCCCAACCTTGCATTCCTAGGACACTTTTTCAAATTTAAAAAATACCAGAGTTTGTATTTTTATAAATGTGCAATATTGCTGTTTTACGCCTCTATCTGGAAGCATTTATTTAAGTTTATTAAATTTTCAAAAAATTTGCATAAAAATTTCTTATTTTGAACATTCAATATACTAATTTTTCCTTAAAACTTAACAGTGCAATGTTAATTTACAAAAAAGCCGTGTTAATAGAAAAATTGGAATATAGCTTTGAGAGCTAACTTCATGTTGCTGAGAATGAAAACTCACTTGAGTTATTCTTAAAATTCACATTAAATTGAAAATAGTAATGCATGTATTTGAAAAATAAAAATTAGTTTTTAAATATAAAACAGAAATATAAATATAGTTATTACGGATTTTTTATAAATTCAAGTATATTATATACAATAAAAAAGTATATTATATAAAATAAATTATATTATATACTTTAAAATATATTATATACTTACTATTTGTTTCGTGTATCCCTTTTATTTTCAATGACACCGAAGTTGTTTCGGTATACTATTGAGCAACTTGCCTAATGTTTTTCAAGGAATCCTAGCTCATTTAATCTTAAGACAGAGAAGAGAAACATTTCCATATTTGGTTTGTATTCGCCCATATTCTGCGTTTCGATTCGAATCGAAATTTTTTCCGTTTCTCAAATTTGATATAGTGTTTCGATTCCGTTCAGTTTATTTCGATTATATGTATTCTGCATTGCAATTGTAGCTACGTTTTTCTACTACACTTTGATCTTAGCCATAAGGACGAGAAGTGACGGGGATTCTTTCAATTATTGTTTTTTTTTTTTGTCAAAAATTTCTTACTTGGCTAAAATGTATTATTATATTATTTTTATCAAATACGAAATAAAAATATGTATACAAAATGTTAAAAAATTTAATAAAAATAAAAATTTACGCTTCTCCAATTGCATGAAAAAGACAAACAAAAATTAAATGTTTTCTTATTGGACATCTTTGTATATGCACTGTACACTTTTAATCACACATTTAGAGTTTTTATTGCCATTTTCTTATTTTTTATTTTTATTTCCTACGTTCCTAAGCTTTTGAGAACATTATTGTCTTCTTTTTCTTTCGATTTGTTTTTTTTTTTTAATACCAATTTTCGATCGAAACGTAACTACGTACGGAGACGACGTAATCGAAACGAAAATTGAAAAAAAAAAAACTGCAAAACGTAATGTGTATTCAGGAATAATGTTTTGTTGGTAGAAATTCGATCCTAATGTAATTTTCTTGGCAAATTTATTAAAATTTTCCTGGCGGATTTTATATACTAGCATATGTAGTTCCATTGATTTTCGTCGGTGGACCAGTTCCATCATGAGAAAATATACGTAAACGTAATGTTATGAAAGTGAATTTTTGTGCAACATTACAACACTAATACTTATTATTTGGTTTATATTTTTTACTCCTCTCATCCTCATATGATTGCGCACTGCTTCAAATCAAAAGTTGTTTATGTTTTTGTTGTAAAAAAAAAAAACAAAAAATAATAATATTGTTGTGGAAAAAATATAAAATTTAATTTGTGAAAAATGATAAACTGTTGCATATGCAAAAAAAAATGCTTTTAAGACATGTCTTAAATCTTGCACTAAATTTCGTAATTCTGTGCAAATGGTTAAAAAGAACCATACAACGGAAATTATATGATGTTGAAGGTTGTGGTCATGATTTTGTTAATAATCCTGTTCTTGATGTGTTGGCCAAATGGCTGCTGTAAGTAATGCTGTTTTTAATATAAGTGACACTCGTGTCGAGTCCTTTGCTTTGTTAATTATTGTGTTTAACTTTACCAAAATGCAAAACAAATTTTATAAATTTACATTTATATAATTTTTTCTTTTACAAAATTATTGAAGAAATTTAAATTTAAACAAAATGCCTTAAAAATGTTATATATTTATATTTTTTTGATTTACACTAAGTGTTCAAAACAACAATAAAAAGCCCCGTTGTTTTTCATATTGTAGAGGGTACCTTATATTAATTATTCTATCATAAATCACTCCCTTATTTCAAATGACATTTTATGTTTTACAAAATTATCAATTTTTTATTTAGTCGAAATAAATCATTCAAACGATAAGTATTGCATTTTTAATTTTTCCTGGGATAATCAACAGGTTTTGGTCCCAGGAGTGCTCGTGTGATTGGAAAGCAATAAAAAATTATAATTGAAGGTTTAAAAAAATAAAATTGGAAAAAAAGAAAAATTGTTGCAAGATGAGTTCAATGTACAACATTTTAAAATGTAATGAAACAAATTATGACTCATGGAGTCTGCAAATTAAATTAGTTTTAATACATCAAGATTTGTGGTTGACAGTTTGCGATAATAAGCCAACCGAACAAAATTAACTTGAAAAGATGAGAAGGGCATATCGACAATTATATTGAGTGTAACACCGATTCAGATTGCCTACATTAAGAATTGTTTTTACACTCATCAGTGAAAAATACTTTGTTCATGACGACAACAAATATGCGTAAAGTTTTGAAGTGGCATAACCGCCCGTAATGTATCAAGCTTGAAAATGTATTTTTTTTATTGAATATTAAGTAGTATTAATAATACTTTTAAATTACAGTTTAATTAAAAGTATGAAATAAATACGTGAGTTCTAATTAATGCCTCTTATAATTTTATGCCTTTTCTTGTATTAACTTGTGGAATCCTGAAATCCATGTTAATTTTTAGACAGTAGGGTTAAACCTCCCCAACATATTGCAGTTGTTATATTACATAATCGGGTGCATTTATTATTTTCATTTTCTGTATAAAATTTACGGTGTTTACTTGTAATTTTTCTTTAACCACTTCAAAATATTTAACAATCATCTTGTTGATTTTAATCTATTTACTTTAAGTATTTCACGTATCGCTCTATTTTGCAATTTCTGCAGTCTCATTATTCGTTGATCAGAACAGCATGTATATAATATCGTTTTTCCAAATTCAAAATGTGGTTTGATTATTGTGTTATAAATATTCGTATATGCTTGAAAAATCCTATTCTTCCCTATTTTTTTTTTTACAAATGTTACTCTATATGTTCTTTGAATTTTAAGTCTTTATTATGAAACCCAAATACTTTTTATCGAATTAATTTTCTCTATTATTACTTGCTTAAAATCTTTTATTATTGACCATATTAATCTTGAACAATTTGGTTTTATATTTATTTAGTTCAAGCTTGTTAATCTTTAACCATTTATTTATGTATATTTCCCATATACTTTGATAATTTTTCACAAAATAAATCATTCATTTCATCTTCCGTAAAAACTACCTCACAATTTTCCAAAACATTATCCATATAGTTAATGTATATAATAAATAATAACGCTCCAAAAATTGATCCTTGAGGTACTCCGTAATTATTTTCAATTGACCTAGATTCGGCGTCGATCACTTTTTTAGTTTCCCTACGGTTCGTTAAAAATGATTTAAAACACATCAGGTCTTCTTTGCAAGAAAAATAGCCAAAATCTTATTGTTATTTTTTATATTTTTCCATTGGCTTCAGGAAAAATTCCAGTTCTTAGTGGTTTATTTCTAATTTTAAGCAAGATGTTACCCGCTAAATTCCAGTTGTCCAATATTAAGTTATTCTATACTCTCCTATAGTCGTTTTTTCCTTAATATTTGTAACTCTAATAAAGCTTTTGCACTAATTCAAAATATACAGTTTATCAGAGGTACTTGATTTTTATATTGCACGTTTTCTTTGGAATTTCTTATTTCTCTAATACAATTAACGAAGTAGTAATTATATTTTTCAGCCATTTCAAAATTATTACTATATTTCATATTATTAAAAAACACAGATTTTATCACATTTTTAGGTGTTCTTGGTACTAGTTCTTCTATGTCACAATTCTTTCTGTTTACTTGCATTTGCAATCTTGTTGCTTGTAAAAGTATTTTTCTCATTTTCAATTTTAACTTTATGAGTGTCCAATATATAATTGTTCCATGCCGATATTGTATTTTCAAATAAAGCATTTTGATATTTAGTGTTTTTTATCTTTTTTACATTCTAAGTTCGTTGCTAAACCATTTATTACTATTATTTTCATTCACTTCTTTTCACTATATATTTTTCAATTGTCTGTTAAAAAATATCATCAAAATTATAAATGAATTAATTTATATCATTTATTTCAATAAATTCTACTATTGCAATTACTTCGTAATTAAAACTACTTTTATTGTATCTGAATCCAACCGTTTCCAATATCTATAAAAATAGCTAGGTATGCACTCGTGATCCGCTATTTTATATCATTATATCATTTCTTGCCGAAACTATTTCATTATTTGTGATTATATCGTCCATTAACGTTTAAGAGTTTTTCGTTATTTTAGTATATTCATTCATTATGAGTCAATGATAACACCCATTGAAATAATTGCTAAAACAAAACTATGTGAAGAATTTCGCCCGATTAATACCTTAACGACATGTGAAAAAGTATGGAAAAAGGAGTAAATAAACAATTGGAGCAATATAATGAATCGAACGCTTTATTATTTAAGTATCAGTCTGATTTCCGAAAACATTTTTCTTGTGAAACAGCAGTAAATTTTCTTATAAACAGGTGGAAACAAACGGAAAGAAACAAAAGGATTGTTGCAGTTTTTCTAGACTTTAAACGAGCGTTTGAAACAATTTATAGAGGCATACTATTGCAAAAGCTATACAAGTACGGCATTCAATGAACTAAATAAAATGCTTTGAATCATATTTAACAAACAAAAGACAAATAACAAAAGTAAATAATGTTACGAAAATAAGATTGGGAACTTCTGCGTTTATTACTTCGCCTTCGCTAAAATAAATAAACAAAAGCTGAAAGAACAAATATACGTGCTGTTTACAAATAACCAAATCTACAACAACAAACATTAGTAGAGGTAAAGTAAATAAAAATAACAGGGCAACAACAATAATTAAGTAGCAAAGAAAACAAGTAACAGACAATAAGAAAGCAACAACAAATACTAAATACATATGCATGGCTACAAAAGAATTAAAAAGAAATTAAAAGGAAATGGAATCTTTCGATGTATTTTTTACCTAGCCATATAAACCACTTCCAGAGAAACTGTAAAGCGCCACGTAAAAGGTCCAGATCCGTTTCACCACCAAGAAATAATAAACGGGCCAACTACCATCAAACAACAAAAGAGTCTCCGTTAAACTAAAACGAGCTGGCACTGAGGGGCAAGAGCTAGCTCCCACAAGTGAGGGCCCCACGATCTCTATCTATATCAGTGATGCAGAAAAATAACAGCAACCTTACAGCGTGCGGGTACATTAATGGCAAACAATATACCTTCACCATAGACACCGGCGACACAGTCTATAATCAGACCAGTTATAGTGAAGGGATAGTGTGAGGTGGTACTCAATAATATCAGACTACGAACAACTACTGGAAGTCTTTTACCGTCTACGGAAAAATTGAGGTGAAGGTGACATAGCGAACATTACCGTATGCCATATTTTTATTGTCGCTGATATTGTAGACGAGGTTATCTTGGTGCTGACTTTATGATAGTCCATGGCATCAATTCGTATATGAGGCAACAGATAATGAGTTGGCGTAATGTAGATATACCTCTTGACGTGGGATACCAGCATCAAGTGCACGCCAGAAGATTAGTTGCTGTCAAACAACAAAAATTACCACCTCAGACTGAGTTATTGAGAAGGAGATTGTGACGACAACCGCTTGTGGGTAGTAGAACCAGCAGAAATTAAGGTGGATTTGTTGTCAGCAAAGGCCCTTGTCAAATCTAATAAAAAAAGAATAGTCCCAGTGAGAGTGCTCAATTTATCAGGCCACAAAAAATTAATTTACGAAAACTTCGAGGTAGGCCAATGTGCTCCAGTAATAAACAGCGGTAATAAACAGCGAGAGATTGCCGGAACCTGCCAATATATCAGCCAAGGGCCAACAGGTATTTGACGAAAATGTAAAGAAATGGGTAGCAAGTCTGGCAGTTTCAGAGAAAATTAAAGCCAGAAAGTAGCTAAAGAAGTACGCCTGTGTGTTCGTCACTAAAAATAAAAGTTAAGGTAGAACACGAAATTAATACTGGCGAAGAGAGACCGATAAAACAGGCACCTAGAAGTATACCTCTGCCGAAGTGTAATGAGGTTAAGGAGCTGGTCAATGAAATGGAGAAGAGCGGTGTAATTGAACCATCATCGAGTTCGTAGAGCTCACCTGTAGTCTTAGTTAAAAGAAAGATGGTAGTACAAGATTCTACGTAGACTGCATGAAGCTAAATGATGTCACCAAAAAGGACAGCTACCCGCTACCAAGAATAGACGATACGCTCGACACGCTAGCTGGAACAAAGTGGATCTACAAAGCGGGTATTGGTAGATAGAGATCACAGACAACGATAAGAAGAAAACTGCTTTTAGTACGAACGGTGGCTTGTGGCAGTTTAAAGTTATGCCATTTGGGCTCTGCAACGCGTCGGCCACATTCGAGCGGCTTATGGAGCGCGTACTAAAATGACTACAATGGAAGGCTTGTCTGTTTTACCTCGACGACATAATAGTGATGGGCAGAACCTTTGACGAACACCTCAAAAACCTGGCAGAAGTTCTGCAACGAATATCAATGGCTGGACTAAAACTAAGCGTGAAGAAATGTGCATTGTTCCAAAAACAGGTAAAATATTTGGGGCATCTAGTTACAGCAGATAACATTTCAACGGATGAAGATAAAATACGAGCAGTAAAAGACTGGCCTCGCCCCAAAATCTTCATGAATTACGCAGCTTTTTGGGACTCTGCACATACTACAGACGCTCCGTGCCTAATTTCGCGACCGTATCAGCTAGCTTATATGAGCTCACCAAGAAATCTAAGGCGTATCATTGTGGTGAGTCACAAGAAAAGGCATTCCAGACACTAAAAGTCCTATTGTGCGCTGCACCGGTTTAGACGTATGAAGTCCCCGGTGAAATATGCATCCTTGACAGTGATGCCAGTGGATACGGTATTGGTGGTGTACTTTCACAGGTGGTCGATGGGCTACTATAGCCGCACGCTGTCAAAACCTGAACGGAATTATTTTGTGATCGACGTGAGCTACTGGCAGTGCTGGAATGCATAAAACATTACCATAAGTACTTATATGGTCAACATTTTCCGCTGAGGACTGATCATGCTGCACTGAGATAGCTGCTGCAATTTAAGAACCCTGAAGGACAACTTGCACGTTGGATTGAGGGCCTCCAGGCTTGTGACTTTAGCATTGAACACCGAAGCGGCAAAAAACATGGAAATGCTGATGCGCTCTCACGTCGACTTTGTAATTTGGAATGTAAACATTGTGTGAAAGCTGAGCGGAAGGAATCCATCCTTGAAATCCGGCTAACGCAAATAGACGCAAACGAAGACTGGTCAGGAGCGCAAAAGAGTCACCCAATGTTGGCAAATAATATAGCCGCAAAAGAAAATAACAGACGGCGTACTCACAATGAAATATCAGCAGAAGCTGCTCTTACAAAAGCGTATTGGGCACTGTGGGTCAGTTTAAAATTGATTAATGAATGCTTATATCGCCATTGGGAGAGTGATGATGGTAAAACCTCATAATAATAGTGCCTTCCTCCAAGATGAATGAAGTTTCGAATGAGTTCTATAATGGGCCTAGGGAAGGACATTTTGGGATAACGAAGACTCTGTGAAAGTTAAAAATTATTTTTGGAACTGAGTTAAAGTTACCCGGTGACTTAGAGTATGGAGTCAAATTTACCGCGGAAAAAGAAGCCACTTACTCCGAGGAACAAAAGTCTCGACGCGCTTTATGAATTCGTGCGCTCACGAATAAAACTAACCAGCGATAGAATGAGAGCCAGATACGATCGAGCGGAAAGTACAGAGGGTTTCCAAGAGGGACATTTAGTACTGCTTTATAATCCACAGATGAAGAAAGGACTATCTCTTAAATTACGGTCTAAATGGGACGGACCCTACAAGGTAAGCACATCGATGCGTTTCAGTTTAAGTAAAATTAACTCAGCAAATGTGTTCTTGGTGTGAAGAGAATTTATAAGGAGTAAACTCGTGAAGCTAGTAGTGAAGTAAAAACCAGTTTAGTTAGAGCTAACTCAGTAAAGAGAATTAAGTATTGAAAACCTCTGGTTGAAAAGGTCGTGATCGAACCTAAGTTATAACTGCGATCGGGTTGGAAGATTATGGAGAAAGATCTGTCGAGTAATTGTTGTTGTTTAAAAAGTTGTAAACAGACGGAGTAATTAAGAATAAAAATTGTTATTACCTGTAAAAAGATTACAAGCAAGTTAATAACAAATATATAGTACCACAGGGGTCAATTTTGGGGGCATTGCTTTTTATTATATATATAAATGATATGCCAGATGTAATGTCATTGTGAAATAACTTTATATGCGGCTGATACATTTATATATATTGAGGGTGATACAGATGAATAATGTTCTGAAGGACTCGGTAAAGATATTTAAAACTTAAACAAGTGGTTGCGGATGAAAAAATTAAATTAAACGAGAATGAAACTAAAATAATGGAAATTAAAACTAAGACCATATTACCTTTAAAGTTAATAATGAAGAAATAGAAAAAGCAAATCAAATGAAATCAAATAAATTTAAAAAATCATTAACTTTATTTGCAAGAAAATTGGAAAAAAATAATTTCTTCAGAAAATTAAGAAAACAAATAACTACATTAACAGCAATCACAATCAACAATACAATGATTAAACCTCATTTTGAGTTCGGTTTAACAATTCTTTTTTCCTGCTGCACGAATCAACAAATTTATAGATTGCAAAGATTACGAAATAAATCAATGCGCATTATATTAAGATTCAGCAGGTATACAACAATAAATATTATGCTTGACTCTCTAAAATGGATAGATATAAAACAAAGACTGAAACTAAATACCATAAACTTTATTCAAAAAATTAATATTGGAATGGCATATATAATAGATCAAATAATGTATGTCGGGGAAACTCAACCATACCAATTAAGAAATAATGATGACTTTAGAATTCAAAGAACTACAAAAACCGAATTGCTACGCTCATTGTTTTACAAAGGACTACAGCTCTTCAACAGATTACCCAATGAACGCAATGCAAACATATTTCCAAAAGATGTTATATTTTTTGTTAAAAAAGTGTATTTTAAAGGTAAACTATGTTATTTAAACTTTTTGTGTATATAAATTTTAAGTATTATTGATACTAATAAAGATAACCGTTATCGTGTTTTTAACCGTTATCGTTCAATATGCTTTCCAATTCGGCTATAATAAGAAACTGAAATATCTGCATCCCAATAAATGTTGAAATCACGTGCTATTATAACATCATTACTATTTTTCGCATATTTCTTCTAAAATTTATTAAAAATCTTCACAAAATTCCGCTTTACTAGGTGGTCTATACACTATCACTATTATAAATGTTTCATATTTTGCCATATATGTGCTAATCCAGTATTTTAAGTCTGTTAAATTTTATTTAATTTTATTTACTTTCCAATGCTTTCTAAAATACCACTTCTGTTCTCGATGAATTGGACACTATTATGTATTGATCGTAAAGATTCAGTTCTATTTTCGCTTCATTGATTTTCACAGTTAAATGTGTTTCTGGTTTAACGTTTTCGACAGTTATTTCCGGTTGAGAAAAGCTTTTTCTTTGGTTGTTATATTGGTGTTCCTAAATTATATTGGTATTGCTAAAGCTGGTTTTTACACTATTCCACTGAGTAAAACGACATAGTATGAAAAAGTATAATAGTGTGAAACCAATATGTAACGAAATGTCAAAAAATACAGATAAAAATATGGCAGTCGTATGGCTCCTATCATTTAAAAAAAAATTTCTAAACAATAAGATTTTTCATTTGATCAGAGTTGTATTTTTACAGAAGCACAGTGAGAAAGTCGGGAATGGGAAATTGAAATTAAATTCACGTAATTTTACTGTTTCTTTCTTTTGACATATAATTAATAAATAATAAAAAAACTTGTAATTTCAAACATTTACTTTAAATTATAAATATATTACACGTATTTGTTGGAAAAATTTAATTAAAACGGTGCACAGTATGAAAAATTTACAAAACAAAAGGACGATCATATCAACTTTTCCATCCCTGCAATAATTGTTGAATTATTTGCTGCCATCAATAGAAAATAAATAATCAATTACTTTACATATATAAGTGGCTTTTTGTTGGATTGAATTTAAAACAATTTTTTTTGCTTTTTATTAATCGAAATTTTGTGTTTAAATTGTAAACACTCTTAAAAGTATAAAATATATTTTTTTTATTTTGAACAACTGTTTTCATACTACAAAGATTTTTCATTTTATTTGATGTGTGATAGTGTAAGAGCAAAATGTAATGAGCAAACCTTATATTTGATTTTTTTGACAGTCAGACGATGAAACAGTTAAGACTTGTAGAATAGTGTGAAAGCACCTTAAATGTCATGCGATTATTATCTTCCTAGATTAATGGGTCACACCTTTTATTGAGCTTTAATATCGAAATAACTTTTGGAAATGATTCATTATCTATTTTAAATTTTTCGTTTCGTGCTATTATATTTTTTAGATTCATAAATTTTAATAAGTTCTATATTTCTGTCTCTCAATATTTCATTTTGCTTTTAAAATTTTTCTATTAGCTCTTTCTTCTGCATTTTAATATTCATGTAGGTTATTATAATTTACACATCAACTTCCTTTGATGTGTTTCAAGGATGAGTTAGTTAGGTTAGTAATGGAAAACGAGAGATTGCCGGAATATCACACAATATGGAAAGAGTGCTCCAAGGGGTCCCTAATTAAACTGTGTTTGTGGTATTCCTGAAATAATTTTGGAACCGGAGAAATTACAATTTGAAAAATTTGGCTGGAGAGGATGAATGGTTATTATGGGAAAACTAGAGATGGCCAAAATATCACACTATATGAGGAAAGTGCTCCAAGGGGTCACTAATGAAACTGTGGTATTTCTAATACAATTTCAGAACTGGAGAAATTTAAATTTAAAAAATTCATGCTTTAGTGCATTTTGACTGGAGAGAATGAGTGGTTATTATGGAAAAATGGCCGGAATATCACACTATATGAGGAGAGTGCTCCAAGGGTTCCCTGTGCTAGTAGTGCTCCAAGGGAAACTGTGCTAATAGTGCTCCAATGGGGTCACTCTCCCCATATAGTGTAATATTCTAGCCATCTCTTATTGTCCCATAGAATGGAGATAACCAATGAACCACAGAAAAGAATAATTTAAAAATTTGTCTCCTGAATACATTTTCAACCATTCTACAATTTTTAAAGCCTTTGCTCCAAAGCTGATCTAAGAAGAAGGTCTGGAAAACCATTCTGACTAGGATTCCATATTACTCCATATTCCAGGCTAATATATTTTGGCAATCACTTCCCTTACTTTAATTTATAGTTACTGTTGCAGTGTTAACAGTGCTCTGTTAACGTAAAAAGTGACTGTTCTAAAAAAACTTGTTCTGCATCCTTTCCTTTGGCTTTACAATTAAGAGGACATTTTTTGATTTTAATTTCTTCTTCATTTATCTTTAAAGATATAATAAAAGATATTGTATAACACTGGACTACAGCAAAAAAGCCTTTAAATAAAACTATATGGAATATAATGATTTTAATGAGCTGAATTCAAATTCGTTTTCAGTTTTTTTTCCATCGGGCTCAAATTTTTTTAATGGCGTGGCAAATTTTTCGCCCAAAATATGGTAGCTATGTTCAATATATTCATCATAACTTGAAAACAACGTGACCGATTTTAATGCAATTATAATCATACCATTAATAAATTTGTTGTATAAAAACATTAACTGTACAAATATGGGCATTAAAATAGGTACCCCGACATACTTATTACAATAAATCTGTTTGTTCCTAAAAACGAAAACATTTTATTACAAATTCTACAAGGTCTTAATTTTCAGAACTGTCATATTGTTGTATAAGCAATTTCGTTATTTGCTTTACTCTTTTTCGTGTCCAGAGAAAAATTCATAAAAAATAAGAAATTTGTTGTGGCCAATGAAATAGACCAATAAATTTCCAATTTTCCAAAAGTTAAGGCCGAACTGAACAAGGTTTGTTATCTATTTATAATTTAATATCAACATAAACATCAATAATAGATAGATCGAAAACAGTATTACACGGTAGAAGAGCGAAGACTTGTTGAGAGTCTTCGGGCGCAGAATACGTCCTTCATTTTTATAGCAGATGCAATTGGACGATCTAATTAATAATAAATTTTGTTGTCAATATTCTTAAGCCACGAAACACAATAGAAAGACGTGGTCCTGCGAAAAAAACAAGCCCATATAACAGATGCATACATAACAATGCTGGAGAAACGGGACCCAATTAAGTCGTCATCTAAGGGGATTACATCTGAAATAATGAATAAAATTTCGGCAAGAACTGTGCAACGTCGACTATGTGATGTTAATCTTCCGGATCGAATATGGTCAAGTAAATCACCCGACTTCAATTCAATTGAGAATCTCTGGGGAGACCACAAGGTTAGGCTTAGAACAGAAAATATTCAAAACAAGACTCAGTTGTGCAGAAAATATGGTATGCCACACCTGTTGAGACCTGTCGCAGGGTTATTTCCGAACAGATTAGATAAAGTGATTAAAAATAATGGTGGATATAGCGGTTACTGGTGTAATTAGGCTTATTCATGTTATTTTTGTTTTAAATGACATCATCTTTTATTTTTCGCTCTTCTTTTAAGAAACCTATTTACATATATGAGCATATGCATTCTGTCTTTTATTTTAATCCCTTATTCATAATTTTTTAATTGTTATTTTTATTATTTATTTTTACTTAGTTTTATGCTTCCAGCAATACAAATTTACCAAGAAAGATCTTTTGTAAATATAAAATCGAAAAACGAATTTTTTTAAATTATAAAGTTGGTACCTATTTTAATGACCACCACATGTGTATATAAAAACAAGTTGTCCTATGCTTGTCATTCATAACTCTAGAACTACTAAACCGATTTACAAATCAATACATGCGTTGGAAAGGTGTACTTTCAGTGATGGGCTTGGTTCAACTGGGCGGTATCACGCCAACATAAAACTTTTATTTTTATGTCTATATCTTATCGGTAATAGTAAGAGTTCCTAAATTTTGATCAAATAACTTTGTGGTCAATATAAATCATCACACAAAAAGTGGGCGGAATTGGAAAAAATCAAAAAACGGATTTTTTTAAATTATAAAGTTGGTACCTATTTTAATGACCACCACATGTGTATATAAAAACAAGTTGTCCTATGTTCGTCATTCATAACTCTAGAACTACTAAACCGATTTACAAACCAATACATGCGTTGGAAAGGTGTATTTTCAGTGATGGGTTTGGTTCAACTGGGCAGTATCACGCCAACAAAAACTTTTATTTTTGTGTCTATATCTTATCGGTAATAGTAAGAGTTCCTAAATTTTGCTCATATAACTTTGTGGTCAATATAAATCATCACACAAAAAGTGAGCGGAATTGGTTAAGTGGGAGTGGGACCTCCCATACAAATGAAATATTGATTTTTGTATATCTTCTTGGCTGTAATAGTGGAAGGTTCCAATTTGGTGTAAATAACTTCGTAGTCAATACACATCATCAGTCGAAATATGGGCGAAATTAAATATGTCGGTTGATACCTTCCATACAAAGTAAATACTGATTTTTGTGTATCTGGAGTTAGTATAGCAGTTTCTGAACTTAGTCTTTATACTTGATATTTAATAAAAATTATTAATTTTAATGCATTCTTTTAAATTATTTTTTATGAGAAATACATTTTATAGGTATATAACACAAAGCCTCCCAGCAACGTGGGAAGGATTACACTAGTATTATGTGTATGTAGTCTACGAATGCATATATATAAATTATAAACAAACTCTTTACATGTTTTCTGCAAAGCTATTATTACAACTTGTCTTTAGCTAATGGTAGGATGCTATAGGGCAGACAATTTTTTTATTATTATAAGGAGGAAGAGAGGGAAAGTCATCCTCACTCTACCTTATTTTCATTTTCGTCGACACCCCTTTATTTTTTATATAACGAAAAATAATATCTAAATTTTTTAAAGAAAAAAAAAAAACTATATATATTCTAAAACATTTTTAATTTGCCAAAAGTAATTGGCATTCGTAATGGCGTCGTAATTTATTAAAAATTTTGCCTTATTTTACAGTTATGATGTAATAAATAAATTGTTTAAAGGTGACTTCAAAGTCCACTTAATGTAACTTTTTACTAACTCGTACTACAAAGGCAGGAAGTGTGTGAATTTAGCTCTCAAAGTTATATTCCAATTTTTCTGTTAACGCGGTTTCTCTGTAAATTAACAAAGTTAAATTTTTTGAAAGAATACAATATTTTTAAGGAAAAATTAGTAAATTTATTGTTCCAAGTAAGAAATTTTTATGAAAAGTTAATATTCGATATGATATTACGATTCCAATTCAATTTAAATAAACATGAGACGATTCCAATTCAATTTAAATAAACATGAGATATAAATTAGATGCTTTGTTCTTTTTATATTTTATAAACAAATATTACTTACTTAATTTTATTTTATCTGAAAATTTGATAAATTTTCCAACTATTTACGAATAAACTTACATTTTTACGATTTCAGGTGCATAAAAATATTTGGAGAGAAGAATCCCGACTTAAAAATTTTAATATACTGAACGGCAATAATGGAAATAGTTTATTTTTAAATTCTTCAGAGACAAAAATCGAAGGAATTGAGTTTTTAGATGAAAAATTTAAGGACGCGAGTATAAATTCAGAAGGTAAATGAAACATATTCATAATATAAATCATTAAAAAAGTAGACGACAACATACAGCGACACCAAACTCTCTAAATTACAATACACCTATCACTCGATTTACACGACAGATACGTTCTCGAAAAAATTGTGTTATCGACAATAAAATTATATATAAATAATTTTATATTTTAACATGTTTTTATTCGGCATAAATTCTTTAAATAATAGGTTAGTCGGCGGACCCTTCTAGAAGGTTGTGATTCCACTTAGGCCAAAGTTTGTTTTCATTTTGGTACTATAAATACAGCAACTAACCCGGTCATCAAACAGTCAGCATATATATATTATATTAATATTATAATAAATTATATTATAATATTATATTATATTAATAATATAATATTATATTAATAATATATTATATTACAATATTATATTAATAATATAATATTATAAAATAACTAAAATAACTTTTTTACAAGCAATAATAACTTCTACTCTTAATTACTCCGTCTGTTTACAACCTTGTAAACAACAACAATTAGTAGATAGATCTTTATAGCTAAAGATCCTCTAACCCGATCGTGGTTATAACTTAGGTTCGATCACAACCTCTTTAACAGGAGTTTAACCACACTAAACTCTTTTAGTACTGAGTTCAAACCAATCACACGTTCGCTGAGCTTACAGCACAAAAACTGATTGTTGTTCGCGTCGACGTGCTTTTACTATGTTTGCTTAACAACACTTCGAAAGCTCTCGAACCTCCCTATCTTTTAGGTAGATTCCATTTCATTCTTTTATTTTTTTATTTTCTGTTTACAACCTTGTAAACAAAAACAATTAGTAGACAGATCTTTCTATCTAAAGATCCTCTAACCCGATCGTAGTTATAACTTAGGTTCGATCGCAACCTCTTCAAACAGAGTTTAACCACACTAAACTCTTTTAGCACTGAGTTCAAACCAATCACACGTTCGCTGAGTTTACAGCACAAAAACTGATTGTTGTTCGCGTCGACGTGCTATTACTATTTTTAAGTAACAACACTTCGAAAGCTCTCGAACCTCTCGATCTTTCAGGTAGATTCCATTTTATTCTTTTATTTTCTTTTTAGTTCTTATGTTGTCATGCGAATGTAAACATCTACCTCTTTCAGTTCTTGTTGTTCGTTGTTATTCGTTATTGTCTGTTACTTGTTTCATCTTCATGTTTTTCTTTTGGCCGCATAATTTATATTTGTAAATATAAATATCTGTACGCAGGCACGTAATTGTTTTTGTGCCTTTTATTTATTTATTTCTAGCAATGTACATTGGGGCAGCCCAAGCAAATTTTTGGGAAA
This sequence comes from Wohlfahrtia magnifica, assembly GCA_023159175.1. Lineage (NCBI taxonomy): Eukaryota > Metazoa > Arthropoda > Insecta > Diptera > Sarcophagidae > Wohlfahrtia > Wohlfahrtia magnifica. The sequence goes on along the minus strand of JAKWBJ010000168.1, from coordinate 1,018,139 downwards.
AATTCCAGTTTTAAAAATGAGAATTGAGGATAAATTAGCAGGGCGTTTATTAGCTTACACTTAGCTTAGTTGAACTGTTTGTCATGTTTGACGAAGGTCGGGTCCTCAAAGTACAAATTTTAAACTAAAAAAATTATTTATAAAATTAAGCTTTTATTCCAGCAACTTTGAACGGTTATAAAATATGAATGCCATTAATTTAATTGTTTTTTTAACGTTTAGACATATATACATGTTGTTATACTTACGCTAATAATTACCTACATGAATTCTAATAATACGACGGCTGTACGACCAATTTAAAAAAATCGAATTTTTTCTTATAAAAATAATCAAATTTTAATTTTTCAAAGCTTGCATGTTTTTCCTGCAAGTATTCGCAAGCGTATTTTTATATGTTGTTTAGTCCAAAGTTTCCAGCTATAGTAAATTCGTTTTCTCCAACGCTGCCCACCAGAACATTTTTTTGAAATATCGGACATGCTTATTAGAAATTTTTTTTCTTTTGCTTTCTTTTATGCAAATAAATAACACCTGCTATTTTTCTAATAGGATAAAAACTAAATTACCTACGGGTCTTTGTCTGAAGAATAATAATAAAATATTTGAAAAAGTTATAAAGTGTAGTAGAATTGATCATTTCAAGGATATCTTTAACTTTCTTTTAATATATTTTGAAACGGTGGTAAGCGCAACGCGCAAGGCAAAACATTATAAATAAAATATAAAATAAATAAGGAAATTTAACAAGGCTCTATAAAAATATAGAAATATTAGAAATAAAGTGTTTAAAAAAATAGATAGAGACTATTTAAATACTAAATAAAAGAGTTTTGAATCTTAAAAACGTGGAACATTTTAGAATTGAAATGGTATCATCAACTGCAGCGGTCACTATTCTATAAGGACTTACAACTTTACAACTCCCTAGCAAATAGCATAAAAATAGAACGTAATTTTAATATATACAACTTACAACTTTACAACTCCCTAGCAAATAGCATAAAAATAGAACGTAATTTTAATATATATAAAAAACAAATTGCCTTTTTTGTGAAATATAATATGTAATATAAGATAATATTTTGGAATGTTATAAAATTGTAGTACAATTGGTTTTTTATAAGTATTTTTAATGCTAATAAAGAAATAATAATAATAATGCTCTAAATGCAAGACAGCGATAAGAGGTGAAAGTGATCTTATACCAATGGAGTTTGTAATAAGGTATATCACTTTACAAAAAAATGTGACGGCATAGATCAATATTCGACAAAAATCCTGCATGAAGACAACTTCATAAGATTTATGTGTGGTGACTGGCTTCAACACATTCAGATCTTGTTTTAAGTATTATTCAAGATGGCGTAGAGTAAAACAAACAAGCATTAAAGGATTATAAATATGAATTTGAAAGCTCTCTAAAGAAAACTGAAGATGGAATTAAATTACTTCTGGAAGCAATTGAAGAGAGATACGGAGAAAGGTTTATTAAAATAGACAACATTCAAAAATTATGTGAAGAAAATATGCAAGAATTTACAAATATTTATGGAAATATAAACAACATAGAAAGAAAGAATAAAGATATGTATGAAACAAAGAAAGCAATACGAAGATGTGTGATGAGATAAAGAAAATTATGAAGGATACCAATGTCAAACAGAAAAAGTCATACGCACAGATAGCTGCTAGTAATGTGATGCCTCAAAAAATGTCCCCTTAATAGTAAAGTCAAAGTAAAAACAAGGTGTGGAAAAAACAAAGACGGAATTAAATGAGAAAGTAAATCCAATAAATTTGAAAACAACAAACGTCGAAATAGGAAAAACGGTACATTAGTAATTCAAACTGAAAATGTTTAGGAGGAAAAAAATTAAAGAAGCTATTGAAACTCAAATTAGTAAAAATTATGAAATTAAAGTACCAAAAGAATTTGATATGTAAATTATAATAACATACATGAATTTTAAAATTCAGGAGAAAGAGTTAATAGACAAACTGAAAAAGCAAAATTAAATACTGAGACAGCAATATAAAACTTATTAAAATTTATTAATCAAAAAAATTTAATAGAACAGTATTTAACGCAAAATTGATAATAGACAATGAATCATATCCAAAAGTTATATCTGGATTAAAGCTCAATATAGGATAGGGTAGATGCCGAGTCTTCGATAGTACTAATGTGGTACAGTGTTTTAAATGCCAAGGATATAACCACAGACCTTGGGAATGTAAAAATGAGGATATATGTTATAAATGTCATGGGAAACATAGAAGCAAAGATTGTAAAAAGGAAACAATAGAAAAATGTGTAAACTGCATGAAGGAAAATAAAAGGCTTAGTCTTGGACTAGACGAAGATCACGCAACATTCAGTAGAAAATGTCTGGTGTATCAAAATAAGCTTATGCTAAAAAAGAAAAGAATGGAAATAACTATATAACAACCAAAGAAAATACATGGGATATATACGAATATACAAGGATTGTTAAATAACTTCACTCAAGTAGAAGTAATCGTTGAAAATGTTAAACCAGATTTTAAATTCTGCATTCCGAAACACATTTAACTGAAAAAATCAATGAAGGTGACATAGAACTGAATCTTTACTATCAATATATAACAACTTCCAATTCAACCGGAACAGGAGAAGTAATACTATATTCGAGAAAACATTGGAATTGAATGATATTAAACAAAATGTAAAGGACTCTAAATATTAGATTAGTACATATATGGCGAAATATGAAAACATATCATTTATAATAAAAATAGTGATACAGCGGAATTTTGTGAAGATTTACAAAAAAAAAAAAAAAAAATTGGAAGAAATTTGCGAAAATAGTAATGATGTTATAATTGCAGGGGTTTCAACATTGATTGGCATGTAGATTTTTATAAAGGTGAATTATAAAGCATCTTAAACGATAACGGTTTAAAACAAATAATGACTGAACACACTAGAATAACGAAAAACTTCGGCAAGAAATAATATAAATAAAATAGCAGATCATGAGTGCATAGATATTTTTATTGATATCGAAAACGATCGTAGAATACAAAACACAGAAATAAACATATTCAAATACAATAAAGATAATTTTAATAACGAACTAAGTGCAATAATATAATTTAATGATATAAATGATATAAATATTTTTGAACGTACAATTGAAATATTTATAGTAAAAAGGAAAGTAAACGAAAATAATAGTAATAAATGGTTTAGCAACGAACTAAAAATGTTAAGAAGAGAGACAATCTTAAAATATCAGAAAATTTTGTTTGAAAATAGGATGACATCATGGAACAATTATAAATTAATTAGAAATACTTATAAAGTAAAAATTGAAAATGAAAAGAATAAATCTATAAGCAATAGGATTGCTAATACATGTAACCAAAAGGAAATGTGGCAAAAATAAACGAACTAGTCCTAAGAACACCGAAAAATTTGATTAAATCTGTGATTTTTAATTATGTAGAATACAATAATAATTTTGAAATGGCTGAAAAATTTAATAACTATTTCGTAAATAGTATTAGGGAAATAAAAGACTCCATAGGAGACGGTGTAATATTATAACCAAGTACCTGTGATAAACTGTAGATTTAAATTCCGTGTAATAGCTCTATTATAATTAAGAAATATATGTAAGAATATTAAGAAAAAAACTTAATATTGGACAACTGGAATGTTGTAGTATTGCTTAAAATTATAAATAAGTCACTTAAAGCTGGAATTCTTCCTGATAATTGGAAGGAGTCTTTGATAACACCGATTGAGAAAATTAACACTACAAATAAATGTGAAGAATTTCGTCCACTAAATTTTTTAAAAACTCAAAAAAATTCTAGAAACAGTAGTTAAGCAGCAGTTAGAAAAATACATGGAGGAGAACAGGTTGCTGTCAAAATAACAATCTGGTTTCAGAAGAAAGTTTTCATGTGAAACTGATGGAAGGGGTCTTTGATAACACCGATTAAGAAAATTAAAAATACAAATAAATTGAAGAACTGCGTGCAATAAATTTTTTAAAAACTTTCGAAAAAATTCTGGAAACAGTAGTTAAGCAGCAGTTAGAAAGGTACATGGAGGAGAACAAGTTGCTGTCAAAATAACAATCTGGTTTCAGAAGAAAGTTTTCATGTGAAACTGATGGAAGAATATGGACAATAATAATAAGATTCGGGGGATTTTCCTTGATTTTAAGCGAGCTTTTGAAACGATCGATAGATACAACTTGCTACAAAAACTGATTAAACATGGGATAAAGAACGAGAAGCCGATGTGGTTTAAATCATATTTAACAAACCGTGGACAAACTACAAGAATAAACAACACCGAATTTAGGCCAACTGAAAATAATTATGGAGTACCTCAAGAATTATTTTAGGAGCGCTGTTATTTGTTTATTTACATTAATGACACGGAGAAAGTTCTGGAAAATTGTGAAATAGTATTATATGCGGACGACACTTTAATTTTTATAGAAGATAAAACGGATAAGTTATGTCACGAGAAATTATTAAAGGATATGGAGAATATAATAAGTGGTTTAATATGAACAATAATGTAACATTTGAAGTAAATAACGTGTTAATAGAGAAGGTTAATTAAATGAAGCACATGGGTTTCATAATAGACAAAGACTTAAAATTTAAGGAGCATTTAGAGTACATTTGTAAAAAATATGATTTTTCAGACGCAACACGAAGTAAAATATCAATCAGTACATCAATAAATATTTACAACACAATAATCAAGCCACTTTTTGAATATGGCTCAACGATATTATATTCATGCTGTTCTGATCAACAAGTAATAAGACTGCAGAATACTGAAAGTAAATGCATCAACAAGATGGATGTTAGAGTGTTTGAAATGGTTAAATGTGAAAAAAAGATTACAGATAAACACCATAAATTTTATACAAAAAATGAAAATAGCAAATACACCAGACTATTTAGTAGAACAACTGCGATATGCTGGGGAGGTTCAACCATACAGATTAAGAAACGCCATGGACTTCAGGATTCCACAGGCAAACACAAGTGCTAAACAGAGAACGTTATTTTTTAAAGGGCTGAATCTGTATAATATATTTCCATTTGATATTAAAACTGAAACAAATTATAATGTATTTAAAAGGAAAATTGTAAATTTTATAAAGGACATTAACTAGAGCTCATATACAATTTGTACTATATTTATTAACTGAATTGTAATATGAAAGTATTAATAATACTACTTACTATCAATAAAAAAATACATAAATAAATAAATACATAATAATGCATTCTTAAATTGATAAATGTGTGTTTTAACCTTCGAAATATTTATGATTATTTGTATTAGTTTATTGGTTTTAATAAAATAAAATTCATTTTATTTTATATTATTTTTATATTTTTCAATTAAAACGAAAGTTTTTTGATTGATTCATGATACCAAGACCACAATCTTTCCAATGATACCAATATCTTATACGTAAACTCGGCGATTTAATTGATTCCAAAAATGGTGCAATCTTACCCCACAATGCAGTGTAATAAACGCAGGGGTGTGGTGTAACAATATGTTTATCCAACAAACATCTATTCATCAGTTTACTTTTGCTGTTTTTTAAATGTCCCTAGCATGTCCTATAAACACTTTAGCACTAGGTGCAGACCACAATGAAAACCCCAAGCGAAAGTAAAGCTAACCAAGTGTTTTTTAATTATTTCATTTTTATTCAAATAATTAAATGATTTTCTAGTATTATTTTACTACATCTTTAGATTATTTTATGTCCAAGTCATTGTAAACATGTTTTCGACTTTTTGCTGTATATACATGGGTTTGCTGGAACTACAGCACCAAAATAGAGTTCTGCGCTTAGTTTTTGTAATGTTTTTACACTAAAGGCATAACGATCGCTAAGACGATAAGGGAAAATCTATTGTTTTCGTATTAATTTTGTAAATTTTTAGGCTACGGGTCAGAACCCAAAAAAAAATGATATGAATCGAAATTTGTGAATTTGTATACTCTTTTGTACAAATATATAATAATTACAAATACATTCAGTCATCGTCTAGCATTCAAAACTTACGGTTATTATTCGATATTTTTCTTCTCTGTGTTTTTTCATTGACAATTCTTCTTCTTTACTGTTTTATTTTCTCATCCTTATTTTACTTTGTTTAAATTTTTTTCCGTGTATTTGGACCTTTTTTGGCTTTCAATAAAATCCCTGCAATTTTTGTTGTTACCATGGCTCCGAAGCCTCCGGACAAATTCTCCAATAACAGATTTTCTGTTTTCGAAGATTACATTGTGAATCGCCAGAAAAAGCATAAACTCACTGAATATCTCGACCTACCTATTCTACAAAATAATATCTTTGATAAACCATGTGACCCAACGAAACCACTATCAAATTTTAGTCTTTTTGCATTAAAAAAGGCATATAATGTATCATCTCTGAGTACACGTCTATAACCTTACTTCGTGATGGTAGTCTTCTGATTCTCACACGCTATACACGTGCTGCCGACAAATTATAAATTATCAAGGCGTTACGGGCGTATTTAAATTTACAGAACCTAGTGAAGACAGAAATTCATGAGTCGCATATGGTAAAATTATTCCCCCTTTGAACTTTACCGCCTTTCATCGTCGGTGGATGTTACCCGATACAAATATAAAGTTTATCACTGTATGCCAAATCCAATGAGATTACTAACTAATGCTAAAAAAAATAGCTTAAACTAACGACAATGAAAAACTATAACCTCAAATCACAAAAAATACTAATTTTAACTGTAACAATAATCATAAACAAAACAACCCTATTGCGGACAAATTTATGTCACCAATTTTAAGTGTAACTCAAATATGATGAAATACTCTAATAGCTAATGATGATTGTGATGATTGTGTGCCGCTGTGGTATGGTAGGTAAGACACCCGCCTGCCAACTAGAAGTTCATCGTTTCAAGGTATAACCTCATAACATTAGCTAGTAAGTGGTTATGAGTATTACTTACTATTGTAATCTTCTCTAAAGCATCTGCCTATCATATCAAATTTGAATAACTGCCTAAGAAAGGTAAAGGGAAAAACACTAGACCGTATCTCCTACCCATCACATGCAAGTAAGGCAAAACTGCTTCATTAATACAACACCATATTTTAAAGCGGTCACAACTCTTACTTTTTGAACTTGCTACCGTAGCACCAGTAACGGAGACCAAAAAAACTTCTTCAGTTAGCTTATACGGCCCTATATCACTGTTGTCGTGCATATCTAAAATTATCGAACGGTTCATAGCGTCTAGACTTGCACTACCACGGAGCAAAACTAACAAAGGATGCGACGACGGACTATTACACATGGATTATTATATCACAAGGGCGCTTTCTATATAACTATTCTATCAATCGACTTTAAGAGAGGGTTTGATAAAATCGGCATCCATATTGTTTTGACCGTTTTAAAATAGTCTCAAAAATATTCAACTTTGTCAAATGAATCAATGGCCAGCTGTCCAGAACAGTCCTCTGAAAAATGGTATTTCGCAAGAGTCACCACTATCAGTGATTCTATTTCAAATCGCTTTTAATGAAATTAACAAAATAATGAATGAAATTAGCAAAATAATTAATGCTAATCGCTTTGTTGGTCATTTGCTGATGACCTATACATACTGTGCAAGAAGAATAGCAACAACGAATGAAATAACATCCTATATGAAATACTTTACGATATTGAAAACTTGCAAATATAATGGCGCTAAAATGTCTCTTCTTAAAACCAAGAAAATCCATATTTGCAGAAAGCATGATTGCGACTCATCTTCACATACTATATTAATCAATGGCACCTTAATTCAGAATGTTAAATATTGAAAATACTTGGTCTTACTTTTTTTTTTCAAAATTACAAGCGGAAAGATCACTTTCTTCACAGAGGATTTGATGGAAAAATTTGAGTTTTCCGATTGTTTCATTAAAAGACTTCAACCCTCCCCCCCAGATCAAAACAATCAAAAGAAGTCTCCCTGACGTTCCGTTACCTCTGGCGGCGATGACCATCATCACGAGAATGATCAGGAGAGAAACGCCATCTGCTAGGAAAAAATGGCAATGCTAAATAGGGATCACCACCAACACACTTAGCCACTTCTAGTTTGGCTGTCGGAGTGTAAAGACGTGTTTTTATCAAAGCGGAGAATTTAAGTTTGTTGCAAACGATTCGTGTATGAAAGCAAAGTGTTTACAAGTGTGAGTGTTACAATTGTGAAGAATTGTTGTTTTAAAGTTGAGACTCCCAGGGGTAATTCTGTGGTGTCTCAGTTTTTGACTTCAAGGTCAGTAACAATTTGAAGAAGTGAGGTTAGATAGGACTAACGGAGTGGAGTTACCATACTCGTGCGGTGGGTTTTGGTGCTACCAGAGTGTTTTTTGTTGACGGTTCGGCGTGTTTATTGGACTTTGATTTTCGAGTTGCATTTCGGTTTCGGGCGTGTTTAATTGGAATTGGTGACGGACTTGGCTACGATTTTTGACTTCCTGTTGGCTGTGTTTATTATTGAATCTGGTGAGTCGTTGGATTCTTTAAATTTGAATTTTATATTATGCCTCCTGCGGGGAAACCTCGCAAGACGGCGAAGGGTGATGCCTCTGACGCTGCGTCTGGGGCAGTCACTGATGAGGTGATGGGGCCCCCTCCACCTGCGAAGTCTCGTCTCCGTCATACGGAGAGCGAGCTGAGCAGTTCGGGGTCGGAAGCTGATGTAAAGGCGAGTGGTGGTAAGGCGACCACCAAGCGCTTTAAGTCTGCTCCTGTTTCTGATGCTGCTGCTGCTGCTGCTGCTGTTGATGGTGTTAAGAGTGGTGCTGGTCGCGGTTCTGCTATTGGTACTGCTGCTCGTGGTGGTGCTGGTGGTGGTGCTGGTGGTGGTGTTGTTGGTGGTGCTGCTGGTGGTGCAGTTGGTGGTGTTGCTGGTGGTGCTGCTGTTTCTGGCGCATGTACCACGTCAGATGCTGGTGCTGCTGCTGCTATCTCTGATAGCTCCGCGGTTGGTGGTGGTTTTGCTGCGGCGTTTCCCCCGTTGCCATCTGTTGGCAGGGAAAGTAGGCAGCGTAAAAGGGCTGTGGCTTCGGCTGCTGCCTTTTCCATGTGTGATGGGGGTGTTACAGTGGCCGACGTTAAGGTTGTCACCGACAGTTTCCGTGAGGTGCTGTTCGGTGAGAACCTTAGTGCGGAGACGATGGGCAGACTCATGAGTCAGGCTAGTGGGTATGAGGAGCTGGTGATGAAACTGCTGGTGGACAACGAGCGGTTGAGGGGTAGGCTGGACATCCTCCAGTCTCCCAGGCCGGTTCAGTCTGTGACCACAGTGCCAGCTCCCGCTGCTAGGCCTGTTGCTCAGGCCCCAACGGTTGCTGCGGTGGTTAGGGCACAGGGTGTCGTGGTTCCCAGGCCTACACCCAAGCCTGTGGAAACCTGGTCGGTGGTAGTTCGCGACAAGAAGAAGGGCGCAACTTCTAAGGAGGTAGTGAATAAGGTCGTCGAGCAGGTCGGACCTACCCTTGGAGTCAGAGTGCATGAGATGCGGCCGCTGAAGAGGACTAGCGGTGCGGTCATTCGCACACCTTCGGTGGCGGAGAGGTCGAGGATTGCCTCAAACAAAAAGTTTGAGGAGGTCGGCCTGGAGGTGACCGTCAGTGATAAGCTTGGTCCAAGGGTGGTGGTTGCCGGAGTGCATGCGGCGATCACTCCTGACGAATTTATGTCCGAACTGTTCGAGATGAACCTTAAGGAGCGTATGAGTTATGAGGTCTTCAAGAAGAGCGTTCGTCTGGTTACCAGTCCCTGGAGGTCTGACCCTGCCGGACAGGTCAACGTTGTGTTGGAGTGCGGTGAGCGTGTTGCAAACGCGCTCCTGGATGTCGGTAGGGTCTACGTGAAGTGGTTCAGCTTCAGGTTGCGGCAACAGGATGCGATCCCGCACTGCTACCGCTGCCTCGGCTTTGATCACCTGCAGCGTGAGTGCAGGATGGGGCAGGATGTGTGCAGGACGTGCGGGACGATGGGGCATCTGGCCTCACGTTGTGTGAACCCGGTGAGGTGCCGCAACTGTGAGATGAGGGGCCTGCCAGCGGACCACAGTATGTTGTCGTTTGCGTGCCCAACGTACTCGGCTATGGTTGCCAGGGCGAACGCCAGACACTAATGGAGTTGCGCCTTTTGCAGCTGAATTGTCAGCGCTCGAAGGCGGTGACGTGCGAGCTGGGGCAAGCTATGTGTCAGCTGGACGCTAGCTTTGCTCTGATCCAGGAGCCGTACTTTGCGAATGGTGATGTTAGGGGGATTCCGGGGGGGTTTCGCGTATTTACTGACGGTGCGGGAAAGGCCGCGATTATAGTTAGGGACAGCGACGTGGACTGTACGAAATCAGTTGATAGCCAGCTTGGGGTGTGTGTTAGGGTTAAAGGGTGGTTTGGGGAGATGTTTCTGGCTAGCATCTACTGTAGGCCTGGCGTTTCAATGGAACCCTATCTAGGGTATATGGATACGGTACTACTCGCGGCGAGTAGTATTCCTGTTATCCTCGGCCTAGATGCGAACGCCTCCTCTCGTATGTGGTTCAGTAAGATGTCCAGACTTGGGTCTGGACATCCGAACCTTATACGAGGAGGAGTGCTTAGTGAATGGTTGCTCTCGAGAGATTTGAGCGTTTTGAATGAGCCGAGTGAGCTATATACTTTCGATGGGCCAATGGGCGTCAGTGACATTGACGTGACAGCTGCGAATGGGGCGGCAATTACTGCTTTGGACTTTAGTTGGAGAGTTTGTGACGATTGGGGGATAAGTGACCATAATCTCATCGAGATTAGGGTTACTTGTCCACAACGGACTAGGGAGACTGGTGGCGTTTTACGATGGCGAACGCGTGACGTTGATTGGGACCATTATCGGTACTGTATTAGGGAGGCATTGTCATCGGTGCCAATTGAAGACTTTAGGCTACTAACGATTGACGACCAGGTTGACAAGATTGTCCGGACGGCATCTGCGGTAAATGATGCACTGTTGGGCCGAGCTAGTTATGCGAAGCCCAAGAGGGTCAAATGGTGGACCCCTGAGTTGGAGACGATGCGGCGGCGCGTTCGACACCTCCGGAGACGTTTCCAGAGGGGTAGGCGTACCAATGCTGAAGATCTAGCTCAGCGTAGGACCGAATATCTTGGCAGCCTTAAGACGTACAAGGACATGATTGTAACAGTTAAGGAGGACGAGTGGAGGAGATTTGTACAGGACAATAGGGATGACCCCTGGGGTAGGGTTTACCGTATCTGCAGGGGTAGAAAGAGTCAGGTGGACATAGGATGCCTCCATGTTGGCGACACCGTGTTGTCTTCATGGAGGGACTGCACGGACGCATTGTTGGGGGTCTTCTTTCCAAGGGCGGAGCCAGGCAACTATCCTCCCCCACCGGTGGAGGTTGCTGACCCTCCAAACTTGGTGAGTTCGGAATTAGATGACTGTTTTTGTCGGGTGAGAAGCAGGAAGTCCCCAGGTTTGGATGGGTTGACCGGAGAGATGTGTAAGAACATCTGGAAGGCCATCCCTGAATACCTGGAGGCGGTGTACGGTAGGTGCATCAATGAGGGCTACTTCCCGAAGGCATGGAAATGTGCTCGTGTTGTGGTACTCCTTAAGTCGCCTGATAGAGTGAGGAGTAATCCTCGCTCTTATCGGGGCATCAGCCTCTTGCCAGTATTTGGAAAAGTGCTGGAAAGAGTTATGGTGTACAGACTCAAGGAATGCTACAGTGAGGGCCCTTCATGCTACCAGTTTGGTTTTAGGGAAGGCAAATGCGTCGAAGACGCTTGGATGCATGTAAAGAGCTCTGTCGAACAATCATCTGCGAAGTATGTGCTTGGGCTTTTCATCGATTTTAAGGGAGCTTTCGATTATCTTTCGTGGGACAAGGTCTTACGAAGGCTATCGGAGGTTGGCTGTCGTGAGATGGGCATTTGGAGCAGCTATTTCGAGGGTAGAAAAGCGTGTGTTGTTGGATCCTTTGAAACAGTTTGGATGGAGGTTGTTCGGGGTTGTCCGCAGGGGTCCATCTGTGGTCCATTCATTTGGAATCTCATGATGGATACTCTGTTGAGGCAGCTCGGGCTGACATTCAAACTGTGTGCGTATGCGGATGACTTGCTCATCCTGATCGAAGGCCGGTCTCGTGCCGAGCTGGAGAGAAGGGGTGCCCAGGCCATTCGCATTGCTTGTGAGTGGGGTGTAGGGGTTGGTGTGGACGTCGCAGTGGATAAGACGGTGATGATGTTGCTTAAGGGCATATTGTCAACCGGGCGACCTCCGCTCATTAGAATTGGTGACAACAGCATTCGCTATGTGACTCAGGTCAGGTACCTCGGAATAGTTGTTGGGGAGCGTATGAGCTTCCAGGCTCATCTCACACATGTCAGGCATAAGCTGGCAGCTATCGTTGGAAAGGTTAGGCGCATACTGAGGAGTGATTGGGGACTCAGCAGGCGTGCCGTCCGTATCATATACGATGGGCTTTTCGTCGCTTGTGCGGCGTACGGCGCGTCGGTGTGGTATAAGACGGTCATGTCTGTTGTTGGACAGAGTAAGATTCTCACGTGTCAGAGAATTGCACTCTTGGCATGTGTTCCGGTGTGTCGGACCGTCTCTACCGATGCTTTGCAGGTCCTTGTTGGTGTACCTCCGCTTGACTTGGAAGTGGTGCGTCGTAGCATTGCTTTCAGGGTCAAGAGGGGACTGCCACTTGGGACGGACGACTGGCTTTCTGTTTCGGAGCTCGAGATTGGGAGAGATAGGTATAAGGCCCTTTTGCAGGGGTGCCTCGTAGATAGGTGGCAGACGAGATGGACGAACAGCGACAAGGGAAGGGTGACTTATGGATTTATTCCGGACGTTACGTTCGTACGGGAACACCCTGACTTTGGCTTTGGCTTGAGTCTGGGGTTCATACTGACGGGACATGGCTCTTTCAATGCATTTTTGCATCGAATTGGCCAGACTGAATCAGCTGACTGTCGGTGTGGGAGGGGAATTGAGGACTGGAGGCATGTACTGACTTCGTGCCCGGACTATGATGACGTTAGGGATTTAGATAGTATGGGTATTACTCATACTGCGGGGGTGTGGGATTTCAGTAGGGTATTGTTGGACGATCGTACTTATGGTAGGTTGGGCGTTTTTGCCCTTGAGGTGTTTAGGCGTAGAAGGACGGCACTTTTAGCGGAGGTTGAACCTGCATCACCATCTTAGCGGTCTCCTGGCTAGCCTTTTTTCTAGCTTGGCGTCCCGCTGGGGTGCTGACGGTTTTGATGTGTTATGCTGCTTGCTGTGATTGTCTGCTGTTTGCTGTTTCCCGACCTGCTGTTTGCGGCTTGATTTGTGGCTGCAGTTTTGGGTGTTGTGTGTTTGTACTGGTCAGCGTTTGACTGGTTGTGTTCCTGTTGTTGTGTATTGTGTCCGTGGCGCACGATGTCACTTTGAGTTCTCCCGTGAGGGTGGCTCCGTTTATTGTTGTGTTGTTTGAGTGTTTCTTGTTTGTTGTTAATACCATCTTGGTCACCAGTCCGAAGTTGTTTGGAACTTAAACTGGTAGTAGCATTTATGCTACGAGGCCTGACCGGAGGCTTAATTCTGGTGCCACGGGTGTCGGGAGCCCCAGGAACTTCGGTTCCTGCCCGACTATGGTGAGGCCCCCTTGTGGGAGCTACGTGGTGGCTGTGGTTTAGACCCAAATCGCGGGGAGAGCTATGCTGGCTCGGTGTGGAGTTACATTTTTAACCGGGTGCCGTGACCCATAGATCGGTAGGAGTTTAGATAGTCTCCGGCACCTTACCAAGGTGTGAGGTCATGTCCAAATAACATGGCTTTAAATTGGTACTCACTGGTGATTTTAATCATAGGTGGGGGCGTTGGTGGACGCATTGTATTCACTCGTGCTTTGGCACCGTGAGGTAACGTCCTAGGGCAGGTACTCACGTTAAACCACTGACTTAACACACTTAGCCACTTCTAGTTTGGCTGTCGGAGTGTAAAGACGTGTTTTTATCAAAGCGGGGAATTTGAGTTTGTTACAGACGATTCGTGTATGAAAACTAAGTGTTTACAAGTGTGAGTGTTACAATTGTGAAGAATTGTTGTTTTAAAGTTGAGACTCCCAGGGGTAATTCTGTGGTGTCTCAGTTTTTGACTTCAAGGTCAGTAACAATTTGAAGAAGTGAGGTTAGATAGGACTAACGGAGTGGAGTTACCATACTCGTGCGGTGGGTTTTGGTGCTACCAGAGTGTTTTTTGTTGACGGTTCGGCGTGTTTATTGGACTTTGATTTTCGAGTTGCATTTCGGTTTCGGGCGTGTTTAATTGGAATTGGTGACGGACTTGGCTACGATTTTTGACTTCCTGTTGGCTGTGTTTATTATTGAATCTGGTGAGTCGTTGGATTCTTTAAATTTGAATTTTATATTATGCCTCCTGCGGGGAAACCTCGCAAGACGGCGAAGGGTGATGCCTCTGACGCTGCGTCTGGGGCAGTCACTGATGAGGTGATGGGGCCCCCTCCACCTGCGAAGTCTTGTCTCCGTCATACGGAGAGCGAGCTGAGCAGTTCGGGGTCGGAAGCTGATGTAAAGGCGAGTGGTGGTAAGGCGACCACCAAGCGCTTTAAGTCTGCTCCTGTTGCTGATGCTGCTGCTGCTGCTGCTGCTGCTGCTGCTGTTGATGGTGTTAAGAGTGGTGCTGGTCGCGGTTCTGCTATTGGTACTGCTGCTGGTGGTGGTGTTGGTGGTGGTGCTGGTGGTGGTGTTGTTGGTGGTGCTGCTGGTGGTGCAGTTGGTGGTGTTGCTGGTGGTGCTGCTGTTTCTGGCGCATGTACCACGTCGGATGCTGGTGCTGCTGCTGCTATTTCTGATAGCTCTGCGGTTGGTGGTGGTTTTGCTGCGGCGTTTCCCCCGTTGCCATCTGTTGGCAGGGAAAGCAGGCAGCGTAAAAGGGCTGTGGCTTCGGCTGCTGCCTTTTCTATGTGTGATGGTGGTGTTACTGTGGCTGACGTTAAGGTTGCCGCTGACAGTTTCCGTGAGGTGCTGTTCGGTGAGAACCTTTGTGCGGAGACGATGGGCAGGCTCATGAGGCAGGCTAGTGGATATGAGGAGTTGGTGATGAAACTGCTGGTAGACAACGAGCGGTTGAGGGGTAGGCTGGACATCCTCCAGTCTCCCAGGCCGGTTCAGTCGATGACCACAGTGCCAGCTCCCGCTGCTAGGCCTGTTGCTCAGGCCCCAACGGTTGCTGCGGTGGTTAGGGCACAGGGTGTCGCGGTTCCCAGGCCTACACCCAAGCCTGTGGAAACCTGGTCGGTGGTCGTTCGCGACAAGAAGAAGGGCGCAACGTCCAAGGAGGTAGTGAGTAAGGTCGTCGAACAGGTCGGACCTACCCTTGGAGTCAGAGTGCATGAGATGCGGCCGCTGAAGAGGACTAGCGGTGCGGTCATTCGTACACCTTCGGTGGCGGAGAGGTCGAGGATTGCCTCGAACAAAAAGTTTGAGGAGGTCGGCCTGGAGGTGACTGTCAGCGACAAGCTTGGTCCAAGGGTGGTGGTTGCCGGAGTGCATGCGGTGATCACTCCTGATGAATTTATGGCTGAGTTGTTCGAGATGAACCTGAAGGAGCGTATGAGCTACGAGGTGTTCAAGAGGAGCGTTCGTCTGGTTACCAGTCCCTGGAGGTCTGACCCTGCCGGACAGGTCAGCGTTGTGTTGGAGTGCAGTGAGCGTGCTGCGAACGCGCTCCTGGATGTCGGTAGGGTCTACGTGAAGTGGTTCAGCTTCAGGTTGCGGCAACAGGATGCGATCCCGCACTGCTACCGCTGCCTCGGCTTTGATCACCTGCAGCGTGAGTGCAGGATGGGGCAGGACGTGTGCAGAACGTGCGGGACGATCGGGCATCTGGCCTCACGTTGTGTTAACCCGGTGAGGTGCCGCAACTGTGAGATGAGGGGCCTGCCAGCGGACCACAGTATGCTGTCGTTTGCGTGTCCCACGTACTCGGCTATGGTTGCCAGGGCGAACGCCAGACACTAATGGAGTTGCGCCTTTTGCAGCTGAATTGTCAGCGCTCGAAGGCGGTGACGTGCGAGCTGGGGCAAGCTATGTGTCAGCTGGACGCTAGCTTTGCCCTGATCCAGGAGCCGTACTTTGCGAATGGTGATGTTAGGGGAATTCCGGGGGGGTTTCGCGTATTTACTGACGGTGTGGGAAAGGCCGCGATTATAGTTAGGGACAGCGACGTGGACTGTACGAAATCAGTTGATAGCCAGCTTGGGATGTGTGTTAGGGTAAAAGGGTGGTTTGGGGAGATGTTTCTGGCTTTCGAGGAGGAGTGCTTAGTGAATGGTTGCTCTCGCGAGATTTGAGCGTGTTGAATGAGCCGAGTGAGCTATATACTTTCAATGGGCCAATGGGCGTCAGTGACATTGACGTGACAACTGCGAATGGGGCGGCAATTACTGCTTTGGACTTTAGTTGGAGAGTTTGTGACGATTGGGGGATAAGTGACCATAATCTCATCGAGATTAGGGTTACTTGTCCACAACGGACTAGGGAGACTGGTGGCGTTTTACCATGGCGAACGCGTGACGTTGATTGGGACCATTATCGGTACTGTTTTAGGGAGGCATTGTCATCGGTGCCAATTGAAGACTTTAGGCTACTAACGATTGACGACCAGGTTGACAAGATTGTCCGGACGGCATCTGCGGTGAATGATGCACTGTTGGGCCGAGCTAGTTATGCGAAGCCCAAGAGGGTCAAATGGTGGACCCCTGAGTTAGAGACGATGCGGCGGCGCGTTCGACACCTCCGGAGACGTTTCCAGAGGGGTAGGCGTACCAATGCTGAAGATCTAGCTCAGCGTAGGACCGAATATCTTGGCAGCCTTAAGACGTACAAGGACATGATTGTTACAGTTAAGGAGGACGAGTGGGGGAGATTTGTACAGGACAATAGGGATGACCCCTGGGGTAGGGTTTACCGTATCTGCAGGGGTAGAAAGAGTCAGGTGGACATAGGATGCCTCCATGTTGGCGACACCGTGTTGTCTTCATGGAGGGACTGCACGGACGCATTGTTGGGGGTCTTCTTTCCAAGGGCGGAGCCAGGCAACTATCCTCCCCCACCGGTGGAGGTTGCTGACCCTCCAAACTTGGTGAAGTCGGAATTAGATGACTGTTTTTGTCGGGTGAGAAGCAGGAAGTCCCCAGGTTTGGATGGGTTGACCGGAGAGATGTGTAAGAACATCTGGAAGGCCATCCCTGAATACCTGGAGGCGGTGTACGGTAGGTGCATTAATGAGGGCTACTTCCCGAAGGCATGGAAATGTGCTCGTGTTGTGGTACTCCTTAAGTCGCCTGATAGAGTGAGGAGTAATCCTCGCTCTTATCGGGGTATCAGCCTCTTGCCAGTATATGGAAAAGTGCTGGAAAGAATCATGGTGTACAGACTCAAGGAATGCTACAGCGAGGGCCCTTCATGTTACCAGTTTGGTTTTAGGGAAGGCAAATGCGTCGAAGACGCTTGGATGCATGTGAAGAGTTCTGTCGAACAATCATCTGCGAAGTATGTGCTTGGGCTTTTCATTGATTTTAAGGGAGCTTTCGATTATCTTTCGTGGGACAAGGTCTTACGAAGGCTATCGGAGGTTGGCTGTCGTGAGATGGGCATTTGGAGCAGCTATTTCGAGGATAGAAAAGCGTGTGTTGTTGGATCCTTTGAAACGGTTTGGATGGAGGTTGTTCGGGGTTGTCCGCAGGGGTCCATCTGTGGTCCATTCATTTGGAATCTCATGATGGATACTCTGTTGAGGCAGCTCGGGCTGACATTCAAACTGTGTGCGTATGCGGATGACTTGCTCATCCTGATCGAAGGCCGGTCTCGTGCTGAGCTGGAGAGAAGGGGTGCCCAGGCCATTCGCATTGCTTGTGAGTGGGGTGTAGGGGTTGGTGTGGACGTCGCAGTGGATAAAACGGTGATGATGTTGCTTAAGGGCATATTGTCAACCGGGCGACCTCCACTCATTAGAATTGGTGACAACAGCATTCGCTATGTGACTCAGGTCAGGTACCTCGGAATAGTTGTTGGGGAGCGTATAAGCTTCCAGGCTCATCTCACCCATGTCAGGCATAAGCTGGCAGCTATCGTTGGAAAGGTTAGGCGCATATTGAGGAGTGATTGGGGACTCAGCAGGCGTGCCGTCCGTATCATATACGATGGGCTTTTCGTCGCTTGTGCGGCGTATGGCGCGTCGGTGTGGTATAAGACGGTCATGTCTGTTGTTGGACAGAGTAAGATTCTCACGTGTCAGAGAATTGCACTCTTGGCATGTGTTCCGGTGTGTCGGACGGTCTCTACCGATGCTCTGCAAGTCCTTGTTGGTGTACCGCCGCTTGACTTGGAAGTGGTGCGTCGTAGCATTGCTTTCGGGGTCAAGAGGGGACTGCCACTTAGGACGAACGATTGGCTTTCTGTTTCGGAGCTCGAGATTGGGAGAGATAGGTATAAGGCCCTTTTGCAGGGGTGCCTCGTAGATAGGTGGACGGCACTATTAGCGGAGGTTGAACCTGCATCACCATCTTAGCGGTCTCCTGGCTAGCCTTTTTCTAGCTTGGCGTCCCGCTGGGGTGCTGACGGTTGATGTGTTATGCTGCTTGCTGTGATTGTCTGCTGTTTGCGGCTTGATTTGTGGCTGCAGTTTTGGGTGTTGTGTGTTTGTACTGGTCTGCTTTGACTGGTTGTGTTCTTGTTTTTGTGTATTGTGTCCGTGGCGCACGATGTCACTTTGAGTTCTCCCGTGAGGGTGGCTCCGTTTATTGTTGTATTGTTTGAGTGTTTCTTGTTTGTTGTGATTACCATCTTGGTCACCAGTCCGAAGTTGTTTGGGACTTACACTGGTAGTAGCATTTATGCTACGAGGCCTGACCGGAGGCTTAATTCTGGTGCCACGGGTGTCGGGAGCCCCAGGAATTTCGGTTCCTGCCCGATTATGGTGAGGCCTGCTTTGTGGAAGCAACGTGGTGGCTGTGGTTTAAACCCAAATCGCGGGGAGAGCTATGCTGGCTCGGTGTGAAGTTACATTTTTAACCGGGTGCCGTGACCCATAGATCGGTAGGAGTTTAGATGGTCTCCGGCACCTCACCAAGGTGTGAGGTCATGTCCAAATAACATGGCTTTAAATTGGTACTCACTGGTGATGTTAATCATAGGTGGGGGCGTTGGTGGACGCATTGTATTCACTCGTGCTTTGGCACCGTGAGGTAACGTCCTAGGGCAGGTACTCACGTTAAACCACTGACTTAAAAACACACTTACCGACTTCTAGTTTGGCTGTCGGATTGTAAAGACGTGTTTTTTCAAAGCGGAAAATTTTGAGTTGTTTCAAACTGTAGTGTGTGAAAACCGAGTGCTTTGCAAGTGTTAGTGATAAATTGTGAAGAGTTGTTGTTATAAAGTTGAGACTCCCAGGGGTAATTCTGTGGTGTCTCAGTTTTTGACTTCAAGGTCAGTAGCAATTTGAAGAAGTGAGTTTAGATAGGACTAACGGAGTGGAGTTACCATACTCGTGCGGTGGGTTTTTTGGTGCTGCCAGAGTGTGTTTTGTTGACGGTTCGGCGTGTTTATTGGACATTGATTTTTGAGTTGTATTTCGGTTTCGGTGTTTATTTGGAATTGGTGACGGACTTGGCTGTGTTGATTGACTTCCTTTGGCTCTGTTTATTTTGACTTTGGTGAGTCGCTACGTTTTTGGTTTTTGAATTTTATTATTATGCCTCCTGCGGGGAAACCTCGCAAGACGGCGAAGGGTGATGCCTCTGACGCTGCGTCTGGGGCAGTCACTGATGAGGTGATGGGGCCCTCTCCACCTGCGAAGTCTCGTCTCCGTCATACGGAGAGCGAGCTGAGCAGTTCGGGGTCTGAGGCAGAAGCTAAGGCGAATGGTGGTAAGGCGACCACCAAATGTTTTAAGTCTGTTGCTGTTGTTGATGCTGCTGATGTGGCTAAGAGCGGCGCTGGTCGCGGTTCTGCTGTTGGTGCTGCTGCTGGTGGTGGTGCTAGTGGTGGTGCTGGTGTTGGTGGTGTTGCTGGTGGTGCTGCTGGTTCTGGTGTTTGTACTACGTCGGATGCTGGTGCTGCTACTGCTATCTCTGATAGCTCTGCGGTTGGTGGTGGTATCTCTGCTGCGTTTCCCCCGTTGCCATCTGTTGGCAGGGAGAGCAGACAGCGTAAAAGGGCTGTGGCTTCGGCTACCGCCTTCCCTATTGGCTGTGATGCTGGTGTGACTGTAGCTGATGTTAAGGTTGTCACTGTCAGTTTCCGTGAGGTGCTGTTCGGTGAGAATCTGAGTGCGGAGACGATGGGCAGACTCATGAGCCAGGCTGGTAGATACGAAGAGTTGGTAATGAGACTCTTGGTAGACAACGAACGGTTGAGGGGTAGGCTGGACATCCTCCAGTCTCCCAGGTCGGTTCAGTCGGTGACCACGGTGCCAGCTCCCGCTGCTAGGCCTGTTGCTCAGGCCCCAACGGTTGCTGCGGTTGTGAGGGCACAGGGTGTCGCGGTTCCCAGGCCTACACTCAAGCTTGTGGAAACCTGGTCGGTGGTTGTTCGGGATAAGAAGAAGGGCGAAATTTCCAAGGAGGTAGTGAGCAAGGTCGTCGAACAGGTCGGACCCACCCTTGGAGTTAGAGTGCTCGAAATGCGGCCGCTGAAGAGGACGAGTGCTGCGGTTATCCGTACACCTTCGGTAGCGGAGAGGTCGAAGATTGCCTCAACCAAAAAGTTTGAGGAGGTCGGCCTGGAGGTGACTGTTAGCGATAAGCTTGGTCCAAGGGTGGTGGTTGCCGGAGTACACGCGGCGATCACTCCCAATGAATTTATGTCTGAGCTGTTCGAGATGAACCTGAAGGAGCGTATGAGCTATGAGGTGTTTAAGAGGAGCGTTCGTCTGGTAACCAGTCCCTGGATGTCTGACCCTGCCGGACAGGTCAGCGTTGTACTGGAGTGCAGTGAGCGTGTTGCGAACGCGCTTCTTGATGTCGGCAGGGTCTATATGAGGTAGTTCAGCTTCAGGCTGCTGCCTCAGGATGCGATCCCGCACTGCTACCGCTGCCTCGGCTTTGACCACCTGCAGCGTGAGTGCAGGATGGGGCAGGACGTGTGCAGAACGTGCGGGATGATGGGACATCTGGCCTCTCGTTCTGTTAACCCGGTGAGGTGCCGTAACTGCGAGATGAGGGGCCTGCCAGCGGACCATAGTATGCTGTCATTTGCGTGTCCCACGTACTCGGCTATGATTGCCAGGGCGAACGCCAGACATTAATGGAGTTGCGCCTTTTGCAGCTGAATTGTCAGCGCTCGAAGGCGATGACATGCGAGCTGGGGCAGGCTATGTGTCGGCTGGGCGCTAGCTTTGCCGTGATCCAGGAGCCGTACTTTGCGAATGGTGATGTTAGGGGGATTCCGGGAGGGATGCGCGTATTTACTGACGGTGTGGGAAAGGCCGCGATTATAGTTAGGGACAGCGACGTGGACTGTACGAAGTTAGTTGATAGCCAGCTTGGGGTATGTGTTAGGGTAAAAGGGTGGCTTGGGGAGATGTTTCTGTCAAGCATCTACCGTAGGCCTGGCGTTTCATTGGAACCCTATCTGGGGTATATGGATACGGTACTACTCGCGGCGAGTAGTATTCCGGTTATCCTCGGCCTGGATGCGAACGCCTCCTCTCGTATGTAGTTCAGTAAGATCTCCAGACTTGGGTCTGGACATCCGAACCTTATACGAGGAGGAGTGCTTGATGAATGGTTGCTCTCGCGAGATTTGAGCGTGTTGAATGGGCCGAGTGAGCTATATACTTTCGATGGGCCAATGGGCGTCAGTGACATTGACGTGACGGCTGCGAATGGGGCGGCAATTACTGCTTTGGACTTTAGTTGGAGAGTTTGTGACGATTGGGGGATAAGTGACCATAATCTCATCGAGATTGTGGTTACTTGTCCACAACGGACTAGGGAGGCTGGTGGCGTTTTACGATGGCGTGACGTTGATTGGGACCATTATCGGTACTGTTTTAGGGATGCATTGTCATCGGTGCCAATTGAAGACTAGGCTACTAACGATTGACGACCAGGTTGACAAGATTGTCCGGACGGCATCTGCGGTGAATGATGCACTGTTGGGCCGAGCTAGTTATGCGAAGCCCAAGAGGGTCAAATGGTGGACCCCTGAGTTAGAGACGATGCGGCGGCGCGTTCGACACCTCCGGAGACGTTTCCAGAGGGGTAGGCGTACCAATGCTGAAGATTTAGCTCAGCGTAGGACTGAGTATCTGGGCAGCCTTAAGACGTACAAGGACATGATTGTTACAGTTAAGGAGGACGAGTGGAGGAGATTTGTACAGGACAATAGGGATGACCCCTGTGGTAGGGTTTACCGTATCTGCAGGGGTAGAAAGAGTCAGGTGGACATAGAATGCCTCCATGTTGGCGACACCGTGTTGTCTTCATGGAGGGACTGCATGGACGCATTGTTAAGGGATTTCTTTCCAAGAGCGGAGCCAGGCAACTATCCCCCTCCACCGGTGGAAGTTGCTGACGCTCCAAACTTGAAGAGGTCGGAAGTAGATGACTGTTTTTGTCAGGTGAGAAGCAGGAAGTCCCCAGGTTTGGATGGGTTGACCGAAGAGATGAGTAAGAACATCTGGAAGGTCATCCCTGAATACCTGGTGTACGGTAGGTGCATTAATGAAGGCATGGAAATGTGCTCGTGTTGTGATACTTCTTAAGTCGCCTGATAGAGTGAGGAGTAATCCTCGCTCTTATCGGGGCATCAGCCTCTTGCCAGTATTTGGAAAAGTGCTGGAAAGAATCATGGTGTACAGGCTCAAGGAATGCTACAGCGAGGGCCCTTCATGTTACCAGTTTGGTTTTAGGGAGGGCAAATGCGTCGAAGACGCTTGGATGCATGTGAAGAGTTCTGTCTAACAGTCATTTTCGAAGTATGTGCTTGGGCTTTTCATTGATTTTAAGGGAGCCTTCGATTATCTTTCGTGGGACAAGGTCTTACGAAGGCTATCGGAGGTTGGCTGTCGTGAGATGGGCATTTGGCGCAGCTATTTCGAGGATAGAAAAGCGTGTGTTGTTGGATCCTTTGAAACGGTTTGGATGGAGGTTGTTCGGGGTTGTCCGCAGGGGTCCATCTGTGGTCCATTCATTTGGAATTTCATGATGGATACTCTGTTGAGACTGCTCGGGCTGACATTTAAACTATGTGCGGATGACTTGCTCATCCTGATCGAAGGCCGGTCTCGTGCTGAGCTAGAGAGGAGGGGTGCCAAGCCATCCGCATCGCTTGTGAGTGTGGTGAAGGGGTTGGTGTGGACATCGCAGTGGACAAAGCGGTGATGATGTTGCCTAAGAGCACATTGTCAACCGGGCGACCTCCACTCATTAGAATTGGTGACAACAGCATTCGCTATGTGACTCAGGTCAGGTACCTCGGAATAGTTGTAGGGGAGCGTATGAGCTTCCAGGCTCATCTCACCCATGTCAGGCATAAACTGGCAGCTATTGTTGGAAAGGTTAGGCGCATATTGAGGGATGATTGTGGACTCAGCAGGCGTGCCGTCCGTATCATATACGATGGGCTTTTCGTCGCTTGTGCGACGTATGGCGCGTCGGCGTGGTAAGATTCTCACGTGTCAGAGAATTGCACTCTTGGCATGTGTTCCGGTGTGTCGGACGGTCTCTACCGACGCTTTGCAAGTCCTTGTTGGTGTACCACCGCTTGACTTGGAAGTGGTGCATCGTAGCATTGCTTTCAGGATCAAGAGGGGACTGCTACTTGGGACGAACGATTGGCTTTCTGCGTCGGAGCTCGAGAATGGAAGAGATAGGTATAAGGCCCTTTTGCAGGGGTGCCTCGTAGATAGGTGGCAGACAAGATGGACGAACAGCGACAAGGGAAGGGTGACATTGATTCATTCCGGACGTTACGTTCGTACGGGAACACCCTGACTTTGGCTTTGGCTTGAGTCTGGGGTTCATACTGACGGAACATGGCTCTTTCAATGCATTTCTGCATCGAATTGGCCAGACTGAATCAGCTGACTGTCGGTGTGGGAGGGGAATTGAGGACTGGAGGCATGTACTGTCTTCGTGCCCGGACTATGATGACGTTAGGGATTTAGATAGTATGGGTATTACTCATACTGGGGGGGTGTGGGATTTCAGTAGGGTATTGTTGGACGATCGTACTTATGGTGGGCTGGGCGTTTTTGCCCTTGAGGTGTTTAGGCGTAGAAGGACGGCACTGTTAGCGGAGGTTGAACCTGCATCACCATCTTAGCGGTCTCCTGGCTAGCCTTTTCTAGCTTGGCGTCCTGCTGGGGTGTTGACGGTTGGTGTGTTATGCTGCTTGATTGTCTGCTATTTGCTGTTTCCCGGCCTGCTGTTTGCGGCTTGATTTGTGGGTGCAGTTTTGGGTGTTGTGATTTTGTACTGGTCTATTTTTGACTGGTTCTGTTCTTGTTTTTGTGTATTGTGTCCGTGGCGCACGATGTCACTTTGAGTTCTCCCGTGCGGGTGGCTCCGTTTATTGTTGTGTTGTTTGAGTGTTTCTTGTTTGTTGTATAATTCATCATGGTCACCAGTCCGGAGTCGTTTGGGACTTACACTGGTAGTAGCACTGCTACGAGGCCTGACCGGAGGCTTTATTCTGGTACCACGGGTGTCGGGAGCCCCAGGAATTTCAGTTCCTGCCCGACTATGGTGAGGCCCCCTTTGTGGGAGCAACGTTGTGGCTGTGGTTTAAACCCAAATCGCGGGGAGAGCAATGCTGGCTCGGTATGGAGTTACATTTTTAACCGGGTGCCGTGACCCATAGATCGGTAGGAGTTTAGATAGTCTCCGGCACCTCACCAAGGTGTGAGGTCATGTCCAAATAACATGGCTTTAAATTGGTACTCACTGGTGATTCTAATCATAGGTGGGGGCGTTGGTGGACGCATTGTATTCATTCGTGCTTTGGCACCGTGAGGTAACGTCCTAGGGCAAACACACTTAGCAAGGATCCTCACCACCAACAATCTTAACAAGGATCCTCACCACTACACAATACAATACAATGGAGGCGTCATTTCTAGGCAGCCATAAGATCGCAACCACATCATCCTGGAACGGGCTACAATAGACTAATCATCTACTTAGCTTGCAACAAAAAATGATTAACGAAATTGAAATAAGGCAAAATCATAATAATGAACAGGAAAATACGGCAACGACTTTTGGCACACGAAACAGGACGCACATTGCGTAATGGAATGTACGAACTCTTCGTGATGCATCAAGGCTTGCACAAGTAAAATGTTCAAATGGCGTACAGAACCGAAATGAGGTGGAACAGCAGTGGCGAACTTGTCACGGTAATAGTACTGTACTCTACAGTGGAAGAGCAAATGTCTGCAAAAGTGGAGTTGGATAGATAATATCAATAAAGGAGGATAAAGAACTCCCTTCAAACATGGACACCAATATTGGTAGGGTAGGACAACACGTTACCATTGTGCAGTGCTATGCCAAAACGGAAGACGCTGTAGAAACTAAGAAAGATGAATTCTACACAGTTAACGTCCACGCTCACTGAAACTAAAAGAGGTGAAATCATCATACTCGAGTGATTTTAACGCGAAGATAAGTAGCGACAATAGCAACATTCGATCCATTATGGGGCTGTGGAGTTAGGAATAATAACGGAGAGAGGAGCGAATTGTGCAGGATATTTCAATTATTCATAGGTGGGTCCATCTTACCGCATAAGGAAATACACAAATATATAGGAGAGGAGCTGACATCGGCAGTGACCACTAGGTCATCAATCAAGATCAAATTGAACACAAGGCGAAGATGGCCCTACCTACAGCAACTCCAAAATAATCAGGTACGCATTAACCTTGCCAATACGTGAGCGACTACCAACAAACCAACGTCACTCATCGGAAGATATCAGAGCAATATATAATCAAGTCACAGAAGAAACATTTGGTGTAATGCAACCACATAGAAGAGCTGGGATATCAGATAACACATGGAACCTGGTTTCTCACAGAAGGGAACTGAAACTGCAGCTGAATAGCAACAATACCTTGAGGAGGCAATACCAACAGCTGGCGAAACAAGTAAAGAAAGCAGCAAAAAGAGACAGAAGAAAGTCCTGGAACGACTTGCAACTGCAGCAGAAGAAGCAGCTGCCCAGAATAACATGAGAAAACTACACCAACCGATTAACTATCTTACAAATCGAAATTGCAATAGGAACCAAGCTGTTGCTGATCGAAATGGTACACTAATAACGAACAATGATGCGCAAACATAGAGATAAATAGAACATTTGGATAAATTAGTAACGTCACAAACACTTCTGAGGACAACGAAAGGGTTGAGAACAAAGATGAAGAAAATAGTCTAAGAATACAATGCAACCCTCCCAATCTGAATGAGATAAAAGAGACGATTAGTAAATTGAAAAATAATAAGTCTGCAGGCTAAGATGAACTACCAGCGGAAAATCTACGTATTGACATCCAAACCACAGCTGCATTTCTACGACCTCACATCATATCAGTATGGGAGGAAGAGAGGCTGCCTCCTATGTGGAAGGAGGGCATCATTGTGGTTACCAGAAAATGGCAACTTGAAAGAGTGCAATAATTGGAGGTAATTACTCTGCTTAACACCATATATAAGATACTTGCATTCATAATACGGAGGAGGCGTCAGAGCAAAATAGACAACATATTGTGAGACGAACAAGTAGGCTTCAGACCGAATATAAGCTGCGTAGATCAAGCCAATACTTTACGAATATTCATTGAACGGTCTATAGAATGGCGTACGCCCTTGTATTTACTGTTCAGAGGAACGGCAATATGGAAAGCACTAAGAACAAAAGGAGTAACCCAAAAAATTATTCGAATAAACTGAGCGATATATGAGGATGCAGAACTTTCAGTTCTTCATAACGGAAACATCAGCCAACCATTCCACACCAATGCTGGAGTTAAATAAGGACGTCCAGTATCACCTCAGCTATTCACCACCATGCTGGATGATATAATGAGCAAAGTCTGTTCAAAAAGATGATGGAGTCCCTTACGCCATCTCGAAGACTTGGACTATGCAGATGACATTTGTTTACTCTCGTATAAGATTTCTAATATGAAGTCGAAACTGAAGGACTTAGAAAGATTAGCTCGTAATGTTGGACTTGAGATAAATATCAAGAAAACTAAGGCCATTAGAATAAACAATACTAGCACGCAAAACATCATGCTTCAGGGTTAACCAGTCGAGTATCTAAATAGCTTCTGCCATCTAGGAAGTACCATGACTACAAACGGCGGGCAAAAAAAGACGTAGATAACACGCTCAATAAAGCGAGAGCGGCATTTGGACGACTGCAGTCAGTATGGAGAAGCTCATATATGACGGAGTAAGCTCAGAATATTCAACTCATGTGTTGTTAAATCAGTACTGCTGTATGGCAGTGAAACCTCGCTTGTATCAAATAACATCACGAAAAAACTCCAGATATTCAATAATAAGTGCCTCAGAATCATATGCAGAATATTCTGAACTAACACCATAAGTAACACAGAACTGTGACGCATGACTAATGAGAAACCCATACTAAAAGAGATAAGGAAAAGAAAATGTGGATGGATCGGTCACAGCATTCTAAAAAGTAAAGATAGTATCACCAGAATGTCATTCAATATCGCCAGAATGGAAACACACAATTATCCAAAACCTAAGACAGAACAACATAACATGAGAGGAAGCAACATTAACAGCGGTAAACCGTGTTAGATGAAGATGCTTTATGGAAGCCATCTGCCCCAAGAGGAGTAACGGAAAAAAACCACGTGTAAACTTAATACAAGTTTAATAAAAGTTTCTTACATCTTAACACCTTAATCTGCCTCACTAGAGCTCTTGTACTGAGTAAAATAGATTACGGTCTTAATTCTGATTACGGCACTAATTCGATCCTTGATGGTGATGTCTCCTCTATCATTAATGCTGCGAAGCTCAAGGGAATTATCATTATCATTATGCCCTGATCTGTACATTCCTCTATGTAGATTTAAATACCTTATAAAAAATTGTGAATCTTCGACTTGTCACTAGCCGAATACCGTAAAAATACGACACCAAAGTACGTCTTAATTAATTTATTGGCAGAACGAAATAGCAGTTGGCGATATCGGAAGGCGTTTTCTTTACACGAATGTCACTAAATCCCTCAACATTCCAGCTTATGCTATTGTATACGACATCGGTGAAAACCTTTTACCAGCACCCTTAACCAACACTCAGTATTCACATCAGAATCTTGTTTAATTTACTAGGCAATACGATTGATAACAGGAGACAAGAAGAAAATCGTAATATACTCTTTCGGTTTTGATAAAATAAATGGACTACAATAAATAAAATCAGAGACGCCCTTACAAAGAAACAACACCAATAAAGTGCATTGGATTTCAGCCATATTGGCGTTGCCGGTTATGAACAAGCCGATATTGCCAAAAAATATGCTTCTTACGCTCCTATCATCTCGGACTGTACTATTAAAAATCCATTTGCCACCACATTGCAAATTGAAACTCTAGCAAAAGTCACTTACTTATCCCGATTACTCCAACATTAATCCCTATTACATTATCCCAATCTACCCTACAACTGTAAGCTAACAACAGATAAGAACGTCCTCAAAACTGCGCTTAGGTTATAAATTTTTTTCGCACCAATGGCTTTTGACACAATCACTTTAATCTCGCAATAGATGCAACTTTTTTATTTTTTTTATTTATTTATTTAGAAATATTGTAAATACTATGAAGCATCATTTAAAAGATGCATCAGGTAGCATATTGTATAGTTTAAGACCCTTGAAGAAAAGAGATGTCAACATTATTGTTGTTGTTCCTCGAGTTAGCGAAAATTCCAGTATTTCTGAGGCAATATGATTGTACCTCTCCCTCAGTAAGGTGCCTTCCATTTACATCTTCGAGCCGGGACTACTTACAATATAAAAAGGACCCATCCAAAGTCTGTTTACAATTCATAATTTGATAAGAATTTGAATGAATTGAATGACCCTTTAAAACATAAATCCCGTATAAAATGGTGTTTGATGTCAATGTGATTTGGCCAACATATAGTTTAAGAGTTGTAACTTTTATGTCATTTAAAACTCCATTTAACCATAGACCTACTGAAGTAGCCAAACCTAAGCAACATACTTAGTCAGCCTCGCTTGAGAAGGTAGCCACAGTTGTTTGCTTTTTGCTGTACCAAGACACTGGACATTCGTAAACATCAAAGATATAGCCACTTTACGATCATCTGTACTAGAAGCCCAATATGCATATATCCAACTAGGACATCTTCAGATTCATTGCATCAGAATTTTTATCTATAGCAATGTTACTTGCATTATCTTCATATAGTAAAACAGGTAGTTTATGAGTTGTAACTTTTATGACATTCAAAATTCCATTTAGCCATAGACCTTCTGAAGTAGCCAAACTTAAAAGCAACATACTTAGTTAGCTTCGCTTGAAGAGGTAGCCACAGTTGTTTGCTTTTTGCTGCACCAAGTCACTGGACATCCGTATACATCAAAGATATAGGAACTTGTTGATTTACGATCATCAGTACTAGAAGCCCAATATGCATCTACATATCCAACTAAGACATCTTCAGATTTATTGCATTTGTGAAATTTTAGGTTAAGTAATTTAGTTTCTTTAAGATATCAGGATTCGCTTGAGAGTAGACCTGTGTACTTCACCAAAATTTTCTTGGTATTGTCCTATATAGCCAATCGCATAACAAATATCAGGGCGCACGCATAACATTAAGTACATTAAGCTGCCTAAGAGTTCTGTGTCACCTTTAAATTGGTATCTAAAGATTTTCTCTAAAGGAGTATCACTAACGTTACATTCTTCCATATTAAATTTTGATAAAACGTTTACACTGCTTGTTTTTTGATTTAAATATATAACACCATCTTTAATGTTGTAGTCAATTTTTATTCGAAGAAAGTAATTAAGTTTACCACAGTCAGACATCGAGCGCTTCAGATAGTTTTTTTTTTTTTTTTTTTTTTTTTTTTTTTTTTTTTTTTTTTTTGAAACGCTTGATAAAATTCAAATCTTTTTCTCCAATCAACACATCATCTACATAAATAGCAGCAATACTACCTTGATCAAAAAGTTCACGGGATAGCTTGACATTTGCGAAACCTACCTAGCCAAGACTACAACTATCTCTATGTGTGTTGGCGATTTCTAACAACTTCGACCGTGTTGACCGATTTTTTACAATTTTGATATGATTTGCGAGGGTAAAGCCGAACCCACATTCATCAAAGCGATCATTACTGGAAACGAGACGTGGGTTTATGAATACGACACGCAGTCCAGACATCAGGCAAGTGAATGGCGTTCACCAAATGAGCCGAGACCAAAAAACTACGTCGTTTTCAGCCAAAAAGAAGGCAATGCTCACGGTTTTCATGGATTTCAACGATGCAGTGCATCATGAATTTTTCGCAGAAGGTCAGACAGTAAACAAAGAGTATTATTTGGGCGTTGTGAGACGTTTGTGTGAAGCAATTCGCTGAAAGAGACCAAAATTGTTGGCAGAAAACTCGTGGATTTTGCACCATGATAAAAGAAACAAACGTCAAACAGAATAAGTTATCACTCGCGGATGCACTGCCAAATAATATGGCGTTGCTAGAGCTGAAAAATGAAGTGTTGTTAATAATTAAATCAAAGGAAAAGCAAGGAATTGAGAAAACTAAAGATGATCTAAATAAAAAAGTAGATCCACTTTTAAAATAACGAATATTGAAAATAAAAAAAATTGTACTTTAATAATACAGATTGAGAATATAAATGAAAGAGAAAAGATGAAGACTGAAAATAAAATATGAGAGTAAGGAATTAATTGAAAAACTAAGGAAACAAAATCTAATTTTAGAGTAGTAAAATTGAATTGGAGAGAATATATGAGACTAAAAGATATAATGGAAACATTTTTAATGCAAAATTTAGAATTGATGGTGACTCGTACCAGAAAGTACTTGCGGTTCCGAAATTGAATGGCGGATGGGAGAAATGCCCAGTTTGAGGGTACTAAGATACTGCAGTGTTTTAAATGCAAGGGATTCAATCATAAGTCTAAAGAGTGTAGAAATGATAAAGTATGCTTAAAATGTCATGGAAATCACAAAACAAAGGACTACTGTGATGAACAGATAGATAAATGCATTAATTTATTAGATCCAATAGGAAGCTAAACTTGGATCTTTATGAAAATCATTATACAACGAGTAAAGAGTGCCAGATATTTCAAAACAAGTTAAAAAAGAATGGGTTTAATTGAAGAGTATAACAGGGTTTTACACAAATGTGCAAGAATTAATTTACAACTTAACCAGGTAGAGGTAGTTGCAAAGATCGATAAACCGGATTTTATAATGCTTTCTCAAATACATTTAACTAGTGTCCATGAATGCGAAGTGCAAATGGAAGGTTATCGACAATACATAACAGTATCCAATTCTTCAAGGACTGGTGGCTTAAACATATATTTTAATGAAAAATGGCAGGTAAATTTGATCTGTGAAAAAATACGAAATTTAAAAATTGGATAGATAAGTGCATATAATGTTAAATTTCGGAATATTTCAATGATAATGGCAGCAGTATATCGATCACCTAGCAGTCAAGAAATCGAATTTTATGAAGTTTTTAAACAAACAATTAAAGAACTTAGTGAAAATAGTATATACTTTTGTTGAAGTTATTAAAAGAACAATATAAGTAAACTCACGGCACCGAAAACAGTTAATGAGAGAAGCATTAAGAACAAATGGTTTAATAGGCGGTTACAAACTCTAAAAATGGACAAAATTATAAAATATAATATTGCAAAAGCTGAGAATACTAATGAGGTGTAGAATAATTATAAAGATGCCAAAATATCTATAAAATAAGACTCGAGAATGAAAAAAATTTATACATTAATAGAACAATAAACAACACCAAAAATCAAAAGCTAATGTGGTTGAATATAAAAGATTTAGTGTTAAAAATCCAAGAAATGTTATGAAAAATGTGATATTTGATAATATAGAATATAATAATAGTTGTGGTACAGCGAATCGATTTAATCAATATTTTATAAATAGTATTAAGGAAATAATGGATAATATAGAGAACGTGTAATATATTAATCAAATAAATGTTGCTGTAAACAGTAGATATATATTCCGGTCAATAACTATTATATAACTCAAAAGTAAAAGTATGGAAAAGAAATCGGACTGTAAAAAACTGAAAATTTGTTTAATATTAGACAATTAGCACTTATTCGGGGAAATTTCCTTGAAGATAATTAATACATCGTTGGATACGAGTATTTTTCCCGAAAATTGGAAAACATCGATGGGAACTCCAGTTGAAAAAATTGCGAAGACAAATAAATGTAATGAATTTCCTCCTATAAACTCACATAAATTGTGCGAAAAAATCATCAAATTGTCAAACAGCTTGAGGAATACCTAGAAACGAATAAGATTTTATCAAAATAACTGTCGGATTTTCGGAGGAAATTTTCGTGTGAAACAGCAGTAAATTATGTTATAAATAGGTGGAAAAATATTAATAAGAATAATAAAATAATTGAAATATTTTTAGATTTAAAAAGAGAATTTGAAACCATAGACAGAAGTGTATTACTGAAAAAAAAAATCATATATTTATGGAATACGTGATAAAGAGCTAAATTGGTTTAAATCTTACTTAACAAACAGGAAACAAATAACTAAAGTTAAATAATATCAAATCTAACATTTTGGATAATGATTATTGTGTATAATACATATAGTATTGTAAAGGGTCCGCCATCTAACGTTTTTTTTTTTTCAACTAGTGCTTATTTCGTGAATGGTAAGACTTAGCTCATGTCTGATTTGACAGATAATTAGTTTTATCCTTCCGCTGAACGAATATGGTTGTGTATACGCTTCGCTAAGTGGGCCTTCGATCGACTTACAGAAGATGCCGATTTTGCCAAAAAAATCATCTTATCAGATGAAGCTCATTTTGATCTTGGCGGGTATGTAAACAAGCAAAATTGTCGCATTTTGGGCACAGAAAACCCGCACGCATACATTGAAAAGCCGATAAACCCAAGACGAGTCACTGTTTGGTGCAGATTTTAGTCCAGAGGCATAATTGGGCCATTTTTCTTCGAAAATGCGCAAGGAGTCAATGGCGATCGTTATCGGGCCATGTTGTTCACAAAAATTGAAGAGGTGGATATTAGCAACATTTTGTTTCAACAGGACGGCGCTACGTGCCACAGAGCCGAAGCAACACTCGATGTTTTGTGTCCTGTTTTTGAAGATCGCATTATCAGCCGCAGAGCTGATGTCGTTTGGGCACCTCGGAGCTGCGATTTGACACCGTTGGACTATTATTTGTGAGGTGCCGTCAAAGATAAGTGTTACGCCAACAAGCCAGAGACAATTGACGCTATAAAGGACAATATTCGTGAAGCCATTGGTGAAATACAGCTGCGCACAATCGATAATATGCCGATCTTGTAGGCTACTGCATGGCCAGCCAAGGCAGCCATTTCAATGAAATTATTTTCCATTATAAATCGGAAGGATTGTACTTTCAAATAAAAAAGAAATTTGAGAAAATATTCAGTAGTTTTTTTATAGCATTTTCAAAAAAAAAAAAAAAATTATTTCGCGGACCCTTTATATAAATTATAAGGACCTTTCGGTTTAGTGATTCGACATAGAATGATATTTATTTATTTTCCAAATTTGATCAGTTTTTTTTTTTTTTTTTTTTTTTTTTTTTTTTTTTTTTTTTGTTAATTATTTCGCAACATAAGTTTTTATTTCATAAATTAGGTGATTTATGCTTAATTACTATTGGTTAAAATACAATAAATTTCAATTTAATAAAAATTAACAAGGCATTTTTTAAAGCAAAAAAGGTATTAATTTCAAAAACAATATCACCTCATATGCTTTATTTGGATTGGTTAAATTACAATAAATTTTGGTTAACTAAAAAAATGATTACATTGCACAATATATGAAATTAATATGAGTTCACCAAAAACAATTATCAAGCAAAAAGTAATTAATAAGGACATTCAAGCCTGCTGCTAATTGTGTTGAAAATTAATAAGGGTATTCACAACTGTTGCTAACTTATATAAATGACTTACCCAATATACTGCAGACGTGTGAAATAGTTCTATTCGCGGACGATATTCTTAAATTTAATGAATCGGAATCAGAAGAAAAGTGCCTAGGAGACTTAATGTGTGACATTAATAATGTGATAATTGGCTGAAAATGAATAAACTTAAAATTAACAAAAGTAAAACGAAAATAGTGGAAATAAACATGATAACAACACAGTCTTTAAAATTAATGATTTTTTTTCTCCGTCACTCCTCTAGGGAGCATATTGGCTTTCCACAAAGCATCTATTACTTTACTTCAGTTTCTTTAATCAATTTAATAGTTCAAGCTAAGTAGATGATTAATTCGCTGTAGCTTCCACCATATGTTTTTTTTGTGTAGTGGTGAAGGATCCTTGCTAATTGGTGGTGATCTTTACTTTAGCATTGTAATTTTTTCCCAGTAGGTGGCGTGTTTTTCCTGATCATTCGTCTGATGTTTGTCATCATCGCCAGAGGTATGCGAGAAGGGTTAGGGGGCCTTTTTTCTTATTTTTTTTTTTTAATTATTTTTTAGATGGAGTTGTCTGGAGGGAAGTTGAAACCTTTTTTTTATTATTAAACATTCGAAACCTCAATTAAATTTTTTTTTTTCGTCATGTCTTCTGCTGGGTCTCGAACATGAGTCGTATGTGTTGTTATGCGTGCGCTCTAACCACTACACCACGCCACCCCCATTATTAATGATTAAATAATATAAAAGGTCGAAAACATAAAATATCTAGGTTTTGGAATATGTATATGCAAGAAGATTGGTAGAAAAATTTGAATTGAAAAAACAAAAAGGCTTCAAGTTAATACATTTACGTTTATATACAAGATGAAGAAGGGTAATGCACCGGAATATTTAACGGAGCAATTAAGATATGTCAACGAAAGTCAAGATGATTACTGTATAAGAGACTACAACTATTTAACCTACTACCATTGAAAATGAAGATTGAATGGAGTTATAATGTGTTTAGGAAAAATTGTGTATTTTTTATTAAAAATAATATTTATCAGAGCCAATAATGATTTGTAATTGTAATTATATATACTAAAGCTTTAATAGAAAAGTATTTAAAACACTACTAAATAAAATGAAATAAAATATATTTTCAACAGTTGCACATAGCGAATCCCACATCTCTTTTGTGTTCTTATCTCTTACAAATTCGAGAAAATCATCGTGAATAAAGGAGACAATAACATCTTGAGCTTTTGCGTCCAGTCTCTTAAATTCTTATTGGCGTACACCATCTGTAGGTTCTGTCTTAGTTAAACCAGCAAACTGCACAATACCAGTTGATTTTTCCGTTGGAGACCAATAACCTCTTATTTTATATCGGATAAAATAATTTAATGAAAAATTAACTTTGATAAAAAGTATTTTATAAATTTATTAAATAAAATTAGACGTCAGAACGTTTGAATATTTTTTCTCCGACAAACATATTTTATTTTTTAAATTACAATTGAAAAATTTTAAATTTACAATACAAATATTTCAAATAATACAAAGTAGAAAATGTAATAAATATATTACAACATATTTATTAAAAATTCTGTAATGAAAATCCAGTTTATAGACCATAATCGCTTCCTTATAGACTGTTCTATATATCATGCACATTTGCGCTATCAAAAACATTTTTCTTTTAAATTTTTTTAATTCCATGAATTCAAAAGAACAATTGCAGCAAAAAACAAACAAAATTCATAATCGAAAATACAATAACAATGTAATTTCATTATAAAGCTATTCAAACTGGATGCTAGTGCGATGGCTTTGTACTTTTAGTGTACATTAAATTTTACAATGTAATGGAAATGAGGCTCATCCAAATCGGATGTAAGTTGTATGTACTTAAAAGCTTTATTACAATTTTTCTTATTGACATAATATTGTACAATCGAATGAGTTTCAATTTGTAATAACTTTAGTATTGCAAGGCTGGTGCATTTCCCATTTAAATTTTTTGAATAAATTTGTATGTGTGAAATACCAGCCTTTGTTGCACATTCAACCACTTTAGCGTGTTCGGCATAAGTTGGATGGGAGCGTATATGTTATATTTCAGTATCGACCTCGACTTTATTTTTAAGCTTTTGCAATCTTTGTATTTGTCTATAAAATAATAGAGCCAAATACAAAATGCGATTTTTTCATTGTCTTATATATATTGATCGCAGTAATTAGTGACATTTTATTCCTAATCCGGTTTTAGAATCCATTCTTTTTCCAATTTTCCCACAAATATTTTCAATATGTTAGTTTAATTTTAAGTTTTTATCAATGATAAAATCCAGGTATTTAATTTTATTCACTTCTTCTGTGCTCTTATTATTAATTGTGATTGTTGAGTCACCGCTCATATTTATTTTATTGGTATGTTATTAAAGTCATACAATATATTTTGTCTACACTGTTCATCCGTACCTCCTTCCGCATATGTGAATGTTTTATCTGCATATAATATAACTTAATATTATCCGAGAATATTTGGATATCATTTATATATATAAACAGCAATGCGCCCAAAATAGATCCTTGCGGTACTCCAAATTCGTTATTCACCCTCTCTGATTTTAACCATTGACTTTTGTTATTTAATTCCTGTTCGGAAGATATGATTCAAAACAATCCAATTCATTTTCTCTAATTCCATACATATATAATTTTTGAAGCAATATTTGTCTTTCTATAGTCTCAAATGCTCTTAAAATCTAAAAATAATGCCATTTTCATTTTATTTTTTCAATTTATTTATCAAAAAATTTACGGTTGTTTCACTTGAAATTTTTCTCCAAAATCCTGATTTAAATTTCGAAAACAAGTTATTTTCATGTATGTGTCAAGTTGAACTTGATAGCAAATACATTACAGAAGTTTTTTTATATATTTTCTATTACATATATATATATATATATATGTAATAGAAAATATATAAAAAAACTTCTGTAATGTATATATATATATATATATATATATATATATATATATATATATATATATGTAATAGAAAATATATAAAAAAACTTCTGTAATGTATTTGCTATCAAGTTCAACTTGACACATACATGAAAATAACTTGTTTTCGAAATTTAAATCAGGATTTTGGAGAAAAATTTCAAGTGAAACAACCGTAAATTTTTTGATAAATAAATTGAAAAAATAAAATGAAAATGGCATTATTTTTAGATTTTAAGAGCATTTGAGACTATATATATATATATATATATATATATATATATATATATATATATATATATATATACAAATTACAAATATTTATAAATATATATACAAATTACAAATACAAAATTATATATATGTATATGTATATGTATATGTATATGTATATGTATATGTATATGTATATGTATATGTATATGTATATGTATATGTATATGTATATGTATATGTATATGTATATGTATATGTATATGTATATGTATATGTATATGTATATGTATATGTATATGTATATGTATATGTATATGTATATGTATATGTATATGTATATGTATATGTATATGTATATGTATATGTATATGTATATGTATATGTATATGTATATGTATATGTATATGTATATGTATATGTATATGTATATGTATATGTATATGTATATGTATATGTATATGTATATGTATATGTATATGTATATGTATATGTATATGTATATGTATATGTATATGTATATGTATATGTATATGTATATGTATATGTATATGTATATGTATATGTATATGTATATGTATATGTATATGTATATGTATATGTATATGTATATGTATATGTATATGTATATGTATATGTATATGTATATGTATATGTATATGTATATGTATATGTATATGTATATGTATATGTATATGTATATGTATATGTATATGTATATGTATATGTATATGTATATGTATATGTATATGTATATGTATATGTATATGTATATGTATATGTATATGTATATGTATATGTATATGTATATGTATATGTATATGTATATGTATATGTATATGTATATGTATATGTATATGTATATGTATATGTATATGTATATGTATATGTATATGTATATGTATATGTATATGTATATGTATATGTATATGTATATGTATATGTATATGTATATGTATATGTATATGTATATGTATATGTATATGTATATGTATATGTATATGTATATGTATATGTATATGTATATGTATATGTATATGTATATGTATATGTATATGTATATGTATATGTATATGTATATGTATATGTATATGTATATGTATATGTATATGTATATGTATATGTATATGTATATGTATATGTATATGTATATGTATATGTATATGTATATGTATATGTATATGTATATGTATATGTATATGTATATGTATATGTATATGTATATGTATATGTATATGTATATGTATATGTATATGTATATGTATATGTATATGTATATGTATATGTATATATGTATATGTATATGTATATGTATATGTATATGTATATGTATATGTATATGTATATGTATATGTATATGTATATGTATATGTATATGTATATGTATATGTATATGTATATGTATATGTATATGTATATGTATATGTATATGTATATGTATATGTATATGTATATGTATATGTATATGTATATGTATATGTATATGTATATGTATATGTATATGTATATGTATATGTATATGTATATGTATATGTATATGTATATGTATATGTATATGTATATGTATATGTATATGTATATGTATATGTATATGTATATGTATATGTATATGTATATGTATATGTATATGTATATGTATATGTATATGTATATGTATATGTATATGTATATACATTTGCAAAAGCTACGTAGCCGAAAGTACATCTATTTGTGTTGTCGATTTTTTACAATTTTAGAAATGGATTTAATTTGCAACAACGAACTTGTATTAAATTTTACGTAAAGAACGGATTTAATGGTGTGCGAACGTTGGAAATGTTGGAAAAGTGTTTCGGCATTATTTCTCTAAAGAAAACGATCGTTTACCAGTGGCACGAGCAGTTCAAAAATGGTGGTGAGTTAATCGAAGATGATGAATGCAGTGTCAGACCTTCGAAATCGAAACCCGACGAAAACATTGATAAATAAAAGAAATGTTGGTCAATAAATGTAAATTAAACATAGATAGATAACGGAGGAAATTTTGGTCAATGATTTAGGTTTCTGTCGTGTAGTAGCAAAGTTGGTGCCAAAAGACCTCAATTGCATGCAAAAAAGTGACCGTTTTGAGGTCGTAAAAGACATGATTTGCGAAGCTTAATCCGATCCCACATTCATTAAAAGCATCATTACTGGAGATGAGACGTGGGTTTAGGAGTACGACACGCATTCCAGACATCAGGCAAGTGAATATGTGTGTGAAGTTAAATACGAAAGTTAAACATGTTTTTCTTAACATAACAAAAACTTGTGTAAGTTAACAGAATATGTGTGAAGATAAATACGAATATGAAATTATTCTGTTAAGTTAACAGAGACTTCTATTTTAACATTACTTACACAATTGTGGATCATAAAATATAATTTTGGATAAAAATAACCAAAATAAGGTAAAGGATTGTAAAAATTAAAAAATAAATAAATTAGAGAGATACAGTAAGAATAACAAATTAAATGTATTTCTTATAGCTGGTAATTATATCTAAAACAATTGTCCACAAAAATATAAACATATCTGACCTAAGATGCAATTGTGGGGGAATCGGACCTGGTGGGCTTTATAGCCAAGGTATCAAGGCTTCAGGGACAGTTTTCCTTTTTGGGCTGCAAAGTACCAGATCGGAGATATATAGACCGTAGCTAACTTTTATTTTTCATTTTTACCGTATATATATGTCGTTCATGAAAAATCGGACCTAAGATGCAATTGTGGGGGAATCGGACCTGGTGGGCTTTATAGCCAAGGTATCAAGGCTTCAGGGACAGTTTTCCTTTTTGGGCTGCAAAGTACCATATCGGAGATATATAGACCGGTGCTAACTTTTATTTTTCCATTTTTCCCCCACCTCCCCGCCGACCAAACAATTTAATTCAATCCTATTATAGTAAACTAAAAATTAGCCTAATGAGAATTAAGAAATTTTTTTTGAAATTTTTGTAATTCTTTTTCTTTCTTTAGTTATTTTTATTCAAAATTATATTTTATAATCCACAGTTGTGTAAGTAATATTAAAATAGAAGTCTCTGTTAACTTAACAGAAAAATTTCATATTCGTATTTATCTTCACACATATTCTGTTAACTTACACAAGTTTTTGTTATGTTAAGAAAAACATATTTAACTTTCGTATTTAACTTCACACACATCAAGTGAATGGCGTTTACCAAATGAGCCGAGACCAAAAAACCACGTCGTTTCCAGTCAAAAAAGAAGACGAAGCTCACGGTTTTCATGGATTACAGCGGTATAGTGTATCATGAATTTTTGCTAGAAGGCCAGACAATAAACAAAGAGTATTATTTGGGGGTTATGAGACGTTTGCGTGAAGCATTTCGCCGAAAGTAGCCAAAATAGTGGGCAGAAAACTCGTGGATTTTGCACACCATTTGCCATCATTATTCGAAATTTTTTGACGAAAAATGAAACAAATACCATTCAACATCCACCGAATTCGCCTGATTTGGCTCACTGTGACTTCTTTCTGTTCAATCTTGTTAAAAAACCATTACGAGGAACGCGTTTCAACAGCCGAGAGGAAATAAAGAACATACCGAAAACCGAATATAAAAATGTTTTGAGGATTGGATAAAGAGCTGGCATATGTGTGTTGCAGTCGGTGAGGATTACTTTAAAGGAAACAATATAGATTTAAATGATTAAACTTGTATTTTTAATTTTCTGAATAAATTCTAGGAATTTTTTGTTCAAAATGGTATTATAGTAAAAAAATAAAAACATAGAGTGTTTTGGTCATGTACATATTAAAAATTGCAGTTTATATTGTCGTTCGTATAGTATTGTGCCATAGTGTATATATAAAAAAAATTATAGTAATAGAATAGGGAATAGAAAATTATATTAATACAATCTACAACTCAACATTAAATCAGGAAGAATTTTCAAATAATAACTCTTTTGTAGAGTCTGTGCAAAAAGATTCCAAAGACGTCCCCCATGCAAAGAGCTGCCTTTCACAAACAAGGTAACGATAACTTGGAATGATAATTTTTCTACCCCTTAGAGATCTTGCGACTCTTATTCTATCATAAAGATATTGAAGAGTCGATATTAATTATCCTATGCATTAACAAAATAGCACGAATCTTAAAGCTATCAAAAGACACGCCACAAAGCTCTGAAGTTAAATGAGATATATCATCAAATCGACACAAACCAAATACATATTTCAAAACATTGTAATATAACACGTTCAACTTTTGCCAACTAGTAGAGTTACAACAAGCAAAAAGCCAGAAAGTAAACCAGGAACAAAATATATCTTAGTAAGTAGTTTCCTATATGCAGTGGTGTGAAATACCGCGTTGGCCAAAGAGTTCTTAATTTCCTGTACGTTCTACCTACAAATGTATTTATGTGATCCGACCAGGTAGAGTACTGTTAAAAATTAATCCAAGTTTCCTCGTATTATTTGCAACGATCAGAGCAATTTGTGCAGCTAAGAGTTTCAAATACTATATGATAAATTTCAGAAACTGGAGTAAAAGGATTTGGCAAGAAAAGCATTCGTTATAGTTAAATTATAAAAATTTCTTATTTCACTATATTGATAAAATTTTTGCCCTTTAAAAACGTTTATTTAATCAGTTCGAAGATTGCACATAAAATAAAAATATTTTTATAAATTTTACATTTATTTTTTGCAGAAAGCATAGTGAAAGATAATGTTGGTGATTTCGAAACCAGTAAGACTTATTCAATTGAAATAACCAAAGAGTTACATTTCGAATGCGAGGAAGAATGGAACATAGGCGGTATACCTGAATTATTAAATGAATTAGATGCGGATATAGAAAAATCTTTAACTAATATTCAGACTGCGGAAATTAATTGTGCAAAGTATGTAAAAGACAGCAGAAAGGAAGTTTTAAAACAAATACAATCAAAATTGGAGGAGGAAAAAACGAATAACAATTTAACCCAAAGTCTTGAAAAAATAAATTCGAAATCGTTAAATTCAGGCAACTTAACTTCTACGTTTGCTGGATTTTCAAAAGGTGGACATCTCATTTCTTCTAATTCACACAATTTTCAATCATATTCTTCAAAGATAAATGATAAAATTAATCAAAAGTTAAAGCAAAGAAAAGATTTAAATGTCAATATTTGTTCTATCAGTATGTCATCGCAAACCGGAAATAACAGTAACAGTAGTAGTACTATAAGTGGTTCAGCAAATAACATAAGTAGTGGCCAAAGCAGTTCGGGGTCGAATAGTAATAAACAAAATAAAATGTCTATTGATCATCAAGCAACACTAGATAAGGGTCTAAAAATGAAAATAAAACGTACAAAACCGGGTACAAAAAGTTCAGAAGCTAAGCACGAAATAGTAAAAGCTACAGAACAACTACAAAATGGATTAACAGCAAGCGGCACTGGTA
This sequence comes from Wohlfahrtia magnifica, assembly GCA_023159175.1. NCBI lineage: Eukaryota > Metazoa > Arthropoda > Insecta > Diptera > Sarcophagidae > Wohlfahrtia > Wohlfahrtia magnifica. The sequence goes on along the minus strand of JAKWBJ010000168.1, from coordinate 975,070 downwards.
CTACAAATCAAGATGATAACTCTAGTTTAATGTCAGTGTCGGGCCAAACAACCTCAACCAATTCTCAAAATACCAATGTCTTATTGGGACCTACTAACAACCAAGGAAATGCAAATTCCATTGGTAACAAAAAAAATGTGGGAAACTGCATAAATCAATCGAACAATATTTCGATATCACCTAGTAATAGTAGTAGTACTATTTTGCATAATACGAGTTCAGTCAATAACGTTTCCCAGTCAACATCTCAAAGTACAAAGCGTGGAAGTTCCGGTCATCGGCGAGATAAAGTAAAAGAAAAATCATCACATTCCAATCGTTTAGGGCTTGAAAAAAATTCTTTAACAAATACTGATAAAGAACAAAATGAAAAGACTACATGTCACTGTAATGTAGCAGAAAATACCGTTTCTGCCTGTTCTAATAGCATTTGCATTCGTAAGACTGAAAATAACACTCAACGATTATCAAACTCCAATTCATTGACAGTTCCACCAGGAGTTTTTACTCCATCAACTGAAACTTCCAACACAGTAACAGTTTCAACGTCAAATCTTTTGACAGTTACTACAGCTGTTAGTACACCTGTGTCTACCCAATCCTTATCTATCAGTGGAAGTGCCAACACTCCAGGCCCGCCGAGTAAAGATGTTATAAGTAATAGCAATAACACTATAAAAATTTCGTCCCATATCGCCGCACAATTAGCAGCTGCTGCAGCGTCAAACAACTCTCCTAATGGGTCAAATATTTTAGCATCTAATTATCCTAACACTGATTTGAAGACATCGTTACCAAATTCTTCGAATCAAGTAGTAAAACAAACAACGCCTGGTTTAATTTCGGCTACTGTTCATCATACACTACCTCTTCCAATTTCCAACAGTAAAAACGTATCTAGTGTAATACCTGTTAAAGAAATAGATAGTTCTACTTCCCCTATTGAAAGTTTAGAGTCTCCTCCAGCAAAAAGAACAAAACTAGCGGATTCCAATATTGTCTCGACAGCAGCAGTGAACAGTAAAGAAATGATTGATATATGTGTTGGAACATCTGTGGGTACAATTACAGAACCGGATTGCCTTGGTCCTTGTGAACCTGGCACATCTGTAACACTTGAAGGAATTGTATGGCATGAAACTGAAGGTGGTGTGCTGGTAGTTAATGTTACATGGCGTGGAAAAACATATGTGGGAACTTTACTTGATTGTACTCGTCATGACTGGGCACCTCCAAGGTAAGTGCAATTATTTTATTGAAATATTAAATTAAATTAAATTACCTTTTTAAATTTAAAGTTTAAGTAAAATTGCAAACTAAATTTTTCTATGTAAATACAAATTTTCAGAAATTTTCAATTATTACACTGTGCTCGAATTTGACATTCTTTTCTGCCGACAAGCGGGGCACCTGGCTGGTAAACCTAATTCTAGTACACTGAATTAGTGGTGCTAAGCACTATTTTTTTAGTTAAGCTCCTGTTTTCGAAATACATTCAAACTCTTTATACGGCCTTTCGCTAAAACAGCTAGTCTGAATTATGGCACACCTTCGCTTTACGACACATATAACCTCGTCTAAATAATTGGGGATTTACCATTTTTTTTAAGTATAAGGCAATCAAAAGCAACTCATTATAATACGGCATTTCGATTTACGGCCTACATTTGCAGAACCTATGTAGGCTGTATAAAGATGTATGAGTCTATACCGTTATTTTGAAAATAGAGGAGGTTGCACTACATACATATGTATATTGAACAAGCTAAAAAATCTAAATTCCACAATAAAATTACCTTTAAATAAGACTAAAACATTAAGACTTCGTATATTTTTCAAACGTATTCTATTGTTATAACTAAAGAAACTTTTCTCTAATCCGTGCCTAGTTTCTGTATTTATTTGTGAGAATTTTTCAATTCGAAAAATGTGAAACAAAAAATTTAGTCGTTCCTCGATTTGTGAGTAAAAAGTGTTTCTGTAACTCAATGTAAAAAGAGGTAACGTCTTTTACGTTTTTATTGGAATATTTCAATAAAAATCAAAATGAAAAATTTTAGTGTCGTGTAACATTGTAAAAATCTTGTGCTTATAATTAGCGTTTTCTTTAATTATTGTAAAATAATCGCTAAATTGTTACATGATCGATACATTTTGGAAAATGTAATCGATAACTAAAGGTTATTCCAATTGTATTTGATTCAAATTTCCTTACATTACGGTTATTTATTTTTCTTAATAGAACAAAAATTTGAATGTCAATCATTAAATAGTGACTGCCGCCACATAAACGTATACATTATTTATAATACTCTTACAAATTCGTATTAAAAAAAATAATAAAAAATAATAAAAAATAATAAAAAATAATAAAAAATAATAAAAAATAATAAAAAATAATAAAAAATAATAAAAAATAATAAAAAATAATAAAAAATAATAAAAAATAATAAAAAATAATAAAAAATAATAAAAAATAATAAAAAATAATAAAAAATAATAAAAAATAATAAAAAATAATAAAAAAAATAAAAAATAATAAAAAATAATAAAAAATAAAAAATAATAAAAAATAATAAAAAATAATAAAAAATAATAAAAAATAATAAAAAATAATAAAAAATAATAAAAAATAATAAAAAATAATAAAAAATAATAAAAAATAATAAAAAATAATAAAAAATAATAAAAAATAATAAAAAATAATAAAAAATAATAAAAAATAATAAAAAAATAATAAAAAATAATAAAAAATAATAAAAAATAATAAAAAATAATAAAAAATAATAAAAAATAACAATAATAACAAATAATAACAATAATAACAATAATAACAATAATAACAATAATAACAATAATAACAATAATAACAATAATAACAATAATAACAATAATAACAATAATAACAATAATAACAATAATAATAATAATAATAATAATAATAATAATAATAATAATAATAATAATAATAATAATAATAATAATAATAATAATAATAATAATAATAATAATAATAATAATAATAATAATAATAATAATAATAATAATAATAATAATAATAATAATAATAATAATAATAATAATAATAATAATAATAATAATAATAATAATAATAATAATAATAATAATAATAATAATAATAATAATAATAATAATAATAATAATAATAATAATAATAATAATAATAATAATAATAATAATAATAATAATAATAATAATAATAATAATAATAATAATAATAATAATAATAATAATAATAATAATAATAATAATAATAATAATAATAATAATAATAATAATAATAATAATAATAATAATAATAATAATAATAATAATAATAATAATAATAATAATAATAATAATAATAATAATAATAATAATAATAATAATAATAATAATAATAATAATAATAATAATAATAATAATAATAATAATAATAATAATAATAATAATAATAATAATAATAATAATAATAATAATAATAATAATAATAATAATAATAATAATAATAATAATAATAATAATAATAATAATAATAATAATAATAATAATAATAATAATAATAATAATAATAATAATAATAATAATAATAATAATAATAATAATAATAATAATAATAATAATAATAATAATAATAATAATAATAATAATAATAATAATAATAATAATAATAATAATAATAATAATAATAATAATAATAATAATAATAATAATAATAATAATAATAATAATAATAATAATAATAATAATAATAATAATAATAATAATAATAATAATAATAATAATAATAATAATAATAATAATAATAATAATAATAATAATAATAATAATAATAATAATAATAATAATAATAATAATAATAATAATAATAATAATAATAATAATAATAATAATAATAATAATAATAATAATAATAATAATAATAATAATAATAATAATAATAATAATAATAATAATAATAATAATAATAATAATAATAATAATAATAATAATAATAATAATAATAATAATAATAATAATAATAATAATAATAATAATAATAATAATAATAATAATAATAATAATAATAATAATAATAATAATAATAATAATAATAATAATAATAATAATAATAATAATAATAATAATAATAATAATAATAATAATAATAATAATAATAATAATAATAATAATAATAATAATAATAATAATAATAATAATAATAATAATAATAATAATAATAATAATAATAATAATAATAATAATAATAATAATAATAATAATAATAATAATAATAATAATAATAATAATAATAATAATAATAATAATAATAATAATAATAATAATAATAATAATAATAATAATAATAATAATAATAATAATAATAATAATAATAATAATAATAATAATAATAATAATAATAATAATAATAATAATAATAATAATAATAATAATAATAATAATAATAATAATAATAATAATAATAATAATAATAATAATAATAATAATAATAATAATAATAATAATAATAATAATAATAATGATAATAATGATAATAATGATAATAATGATAATAATGATAATAATGATAATAATGATAATAATGATAATAATGATAATAATGATAATAATGATAATAATGATAATAATGATAATAATGATAATAATGATAATAATGATAATAATGATAATAATGATAATAATGATAATAATGATAATAATGATAATAATGATAATAATGATAATAATGATAATAATGATAATAATGATAATAATGATAATAATGATAATAATGATAATAATGATAATAATGATAATAATAATGATAATAATGATAATAATGATAATAATGATAATAATGATAATAATGATAATAATGATAATAATGATAATAATGATAATAATGATAATAATGATAATAATGATAATAATGATAATAATGATAATAATGATAATAATGATAATAATGATAATAATGATAATAATGATAATAATGATAATAATGATAATAATGATAATAATGATAATAATGATAATAATGATAATAATGATAATAATGATAATAATGATAATAATGATAATAATGATAATAATGATAATAATGATATAATAATGATAATAATGATAATAATGATAATAATGATAATAATGATAATAATGATAATAATGATAATAAGGATAATAATGATAATAATGATAATAATGATAATAATGATAATAATGATAATAATGATAATAATGATAATAATGATAATAATGATAATAATGATAATAATGATAATAATGATAATAATGATAATAATGATAATAATGATAATAATGATAATAATGATAATAATGATAATAATGATAATAATGATAATAATGATAATAATGATAATAATGATAATAATGATAATAATGATAATAATGATAATATTGATAATAATGATAATAATGATAATAATGATAATAATGATAATAATGATAATAATGATAATAATGATAATAATGATAATAATGATAATAATGATAATAATGATAATAATGATAATAATGATAATAATGATAATAATGATAATAATGATAATAATGATAATAATGATAATAATGATAATAATGATAATAATGATAATAATGATAATAATGATAATAATGATAATAATGATAATAATGATAATAATGATAATAATGATAATAATGATAATAATAATAATAATAATAATAATAATAATAATGAATAATGATAATAATGATAATAATGATAATAATGATAATAATGATAATAATGATAATAATGATAATAATGATAATAATGATAATAATGATAATAATGATAATAATGATAATAATGATAATAATGATAATAATGATAATAATGATAATAATGATAATAATGATAATAATGATAATAATGATAATAATGATAATAATGATAATAATGATAATAATGATAATAATGATAATAATGATAATAATGATAATAATGATAATAATGATAATAATGATAATAATGATAATAATGATAATAATGATAATAATGATAATAATGATAATAATGATAATAATGATAATAATGATAATAATGATAATAATGATAATAATGATAATAATGATAATAATGATAATAATGATAATAATGATAATAATGATAATAATGATAATAATGATAATAATGATAATAATGATAATAATGATAATAATGATAATAATGATAATAATGATAATAATGATAATAATGATAATAATGATAATAATGATAATAATGATAATAATGATAATAATGATAATAATGATAATAATGATAATAATGATAATAATGATAATAATGATAATAATGATAATAATGATAATAATGATAATAATGATAATAATGATAATAATGATAATAATGATAATAATGATAATAATGATAATAATGATAATAATGATAATAATGATAATAATGATAATAATGATAATAATGATAATAATGATAATAATGATAATAATGATAATAATGATAATAATGATAATAATGATAATAATGATAATAATGATAATAATGATAATAATGATAATAATGATAATAATGATAATAATGATAATAATGATAATAATGATAATAATGATAATAATGATAATAATGATAATAATGATAATAATGATAATAATGATAATAATGATAATAATGATAATAATGATAATAATGATAATAATGATAATAATGATAATAATGATAATAATGATAATAATGATAATAATGATAATAATGATAATAATGATAATAATGATAATAATGATAATAATGATAATAATGATAATAATGATAATAATGATAATAATGATAATAATGATAATAATGATAATAATGATAATAATGATAATAATGATAATAATGATAATAATGATAATAATGATAATAATGATAATAATGATAATAATAATAATAATAATAATAATAATAATAATAATAATAATAATAATAATAATAATAATAATAATAATAATAATAATAATAATAATGATAATAATAATAATAATAATAATAATAATAATAATAATAATAATAATAATAATAATAATAATAATAATAATAATAAAGATAATAATAATAATGATAATGATAATAAATGTACATCTTATATTTAAAATAACAAATTAAATAAATTACTTTTGAAAATACTTAGAACTACAATTAAACCTACAATAAAAATTGATTAACATAAAACTACTAAAAACTTAAACTACTTAATACCTGCTTAATTTACATATAAACATTATATGTATATAAACAATTTACATATACACTTAATTTACATATAAACAATATATTTATATAAACAATATTTGCTATTTACGTAAATAAAGGAATTATAAGGTTAATTGAAAAATCATCTCTTTTCTTATTGGTAATCTGGTATCCCAATCGCAAGGAAACTACTTGTCAAATCGATTACTGATAGAAAAGAATAATTAACAATTAAATTCTTTTCTTTCTCCCACATATTTTACATTTGATTATCCATTTTATATTTGATTACGCAGTCATCGACTAACTCTTACGACGTACGGTTTTATTTTACGTTTCGTTACTTACTCTTATTTGTTTATAACGATTTTCTCTTAATTTTATATAATGAGAACCTAAAGTATACCCCCCTTTTTGCGTATTAGTTCAGTTTGATTGCCTATTTTGCCCACCCAATTTGGGGGACAACCACTTTGCATTATTAGTGGATACCCCCATGTGAAAAAGAAACGGACATCAAAACCTTTTAGAAATATACCTCAAACTTCCCCCAAAAACAAGATCCGAAGTTAGTAGTTATGTCCGCCATTTTGAGTAATAAAACCTCCAACAATATTGTCGCTTCGCGGTACATAGATCACTTAAAATTATTTCTTCTAATATACTTTCTGTATCCGAATTAAGAAACGGAAATCTATTGCTTTTGGTGGGGACCAAAACTGGTGGTGACAAACTTATTTGCACAAAATACCTTCCCGGAATATGCAGCATTAAATGTGAATATCACTCAAATCTAAACTTTTCCATAGGAACCTTGTATGCCACATACTTAATTAACATACCGGAAGCAGAAATCATCACTGAGTAGTTAAGCGCGCAAGATGTAGTAAACATTTGTAAATACCAAAGAATAAACTCTGAGGGTAAAAGTGCTCCTAGCCGCGTTATGTTCTTAACTTTTGACAGATTTCATACTCTAGAAAATTTTGAAATCCTTTGGCACAAAGTCAAAGTACGACAATTAATTTCTAAGCCTATGCGTGTGAGAATTGCTAAAGGCTTGGTCGCACTCAAGAATGTTGCAAAAATATGCCTAAATGTGAAACGTGCTTTGCCACCACATATACCAGAACTCGTTGTGTTAATTGTTCCACTGACCACCCATTTTTGTCTAAAGTATGTAAAATATTTTTACAACAAAAAGAAATATTACAAACTAAAACAAAAGAAAAGTGCTCCTTAAAAGTTGCTGAAGAAAAATACAAAGCACACAGTTAATAAGCCCCTAAAAAATACTGTCTCTGAGGCCACAAGCAACAAAATTATCTCTTCAACTACCATAAACAATAACACCAGCATCACTTCCAGCAACAATAATACCACATCCAAAAACACACAAATTATTTCAAACAATTTAAATAAAACAACCAACAACCTAGAAAATAAAAATAAATCTAAATTAATATCACAACAAAATCCACATCAGAAATAACTGAACAAAAGCCAACATCAAACAAAACAACAAAACCAACAACCTCTATTGCAACACGTTCAATGTCAAAGACTAACTCACATATCCCAACAACAAACAACATAAAGAAACAAGAAAAACTCCCAAAGTGACTCAGAAGAGTGCTTTAAAATTACAAGCAAAGCTATCAACTAATAATACAATTAATAATGATGATGATGTTATGGCTCTTGATGAAGAACTAATGAATAATTATCACCAACTACAAATCCTACTAAAAAGCTTTAACCCATGCATACTCTCTTTACAGAAAACCCATATACCCTTCGCTTTCTTCCACAACGCCTCTATCAATAGTCACGCTAAACAAGGTGTAGGGATATTAATAAAAAAAATCAATCCCACACAAACTTGCTGACTTTAATTCAGTTCTAACACTTTAGCTATCCAATTTGACATCGGTCGGAAATACCCACACAAGAACAAATATCAGCGCATACTTTGTAAACATTAATAAACTTCGCTTGCCAACCTGTCATAATCACAGGAGACTTAAACTCTTAGAGCACTCTTTGGGAAAATACTGAAACAAACTAACGTGGAAAAATATCTGAAAATGTTATACTGAACGAAGATCTTATTATATTAAACTCTGGCTCCCTACACACTTTTCGACTCACAATACATTTACTCATGTTAACGTTTCCCTTTGTTACTCCGCTATTATTTCTCTTTGCACCTGGAATATTATGCACAACCTCTAGTATAGCGACCATTTTCCCATTCTTATTGAAATTGTTAAGAACGATGACACTCTCATCTAAAAGGAAGACCAAATTCAAAACTGATTTGGCTAATTGGCTTAGCTTCCAAAGCACTTGCGATACTTACCTTAAAACCATTAAAATGACCCAACATTAACCAGCAAGCTGCAATCCTTACTAAATGCATAAAATTGGCTGCCAACCAATGTATACCACAAACTAAATATAGAAAAACTATATGTCATACCTTCTGGTGGAATCCCAATCTGGAATCTTTAAGAAATAAAAACAGCAACTCTGGCAACTTTAAACTGAAAACATAATCTTATACAAAAAGTGCAATGCTTTATTTAGAAAATCCATTAGGGAAAGCAAAGCAGCATGCATTCAACGATTTTCTTGGGCTGATATCAAACGAATTACAGGTGGTAATCCCTTTATCACTATTAAGTATTTACAATTTTGCCAGTCTACTTTCTTGGTCCGAAAAATCAGCCGATTGTAATTTTACTTCACTGTTTCAATAAAAAAAACTGCTGTTTTAAACAGCGTTAACAACCCGAACATTCCTAACATTCATTTCAATAAAATTCAAACGCCAATAAACATTACTGAACTAGATGAAGCTCTTAAGTCAGCCAAAGGTAAAACATCTGGGGGGATCGTATTTCTTGTCCAATGCTCAAAAACCTAAGCCGATCAATGAAACAACACATGCTTAAAGTATACAATAATATTCTGCCAACCAATATCTATCCTCAAGCCTGAAAGGGTACAACAATAGTACTAATTCAAAAACCAAACAAGAACCCCTATCAAGTGGACGGTTACAGGCCTATATCGCTCTTACCATGTATTAGCAAAATATTAGAAAAAATGATTGTCAGACGCTTAATGTGGTTTCTAAAGATCACTAATTTTATTATACCCAACTAGTTTGTGTTTATGAGAAAACAGGGAGCAGACGACATCCACTAATGCCTTCAACATTTCATTTACAATGCGTTGTCCAACAAAAGCCATGTTATTGCACTTTCAATCGACTTTAAAAAAGCCTTTCATAGGATTGGCATCCACGTTCTATTATTACAACTAAGAGAGTGGAACATATGTAAAGACATGTATGACTATATAAAATGTTTTTTAATTATTAGAAAAATCAAAGTCAGAATAAATAATCATAATTTCACAATTTTTTCCCTACACAATGGTATATCTCAGGGCTCACCATTATTCGCCGTGCTTTTATTATTGCATATAACCGACTAAGTGAATTAATTTCCAGACAACGTTTTGCTAATCGTGTTACAATGATATAATGAAATCTTCCTTTTTAAATGTTGTAAAAGAAATTGAAAATTGTGGTCTCCATATTTGCCGGAAACATAGTTGTGACATAAGCAACATTCAATATAATAACCTGACAATTGCAGTATTCGATCAATTTAAAATATTAGGGGTAGTTTTTGATAAAAAAAAAACACCTATAAAGAGCATTGCTTATATAAGAAATAAACTTAACTTAAGGCTAAATATTATAAAATTCCTCACATCAAAACACTTCAGGATCCATCTATCAACAATGATTAAAATTACTCTCTGCATAATTATTTCAAAAATATACTTCGATCTACCCATATATGGTGCCTGTTCTAAACCCAATATAAAAATAATCAAAGTTCCCTGTCACGCTGTGTCGAACAGTCCAAAAAAATTGGACTATCATTGCAGCCTATTTATATTGAAACTCCAACGGAACCTCCATGGCTTCTTAAATTCTTCTCACTTTAGTCAGAAAACCTAAATCTACCACTTCTCCATCGGTTTACAAACAAGCCTTTCTCAACATATTTGACAATTTGTCAAATATGCGTGGAAGTTTATTTTTACTTATGCACCGAGGCTTTAACATCTACCCAGTAGTGCAGAATAGCAACATAATTATCTGTGACTTTATTGGCAAATACTGTACTAATTTTACAACGGAAGCGTCAGCAATACTTAAGGCGACCATTTTGGCTTTACAAAACACGCCCTTAATAAGAGAGATAAGAAATAACTACATCTTATACTCCAATAAAATTAAGATCGTATGGATCTCCTCCCATGTAGGCATTCACGGCAACTCGCGGCTATTTCTGCGACTGAAGCGAGGAACAGTCCTTTATCTACTCTAGCGACAGATGAACCCAGATATTAACTAAACCCTATTATAACCTTTTACAATGGCTTTTTAAATCAAAATCGGTCCGAATATGAACACACCTACAAATTCATTAACCCAGTGGGAAGAAAGCCCTTATGCACAAGGTCATGCCCGAGACATATCTAAACCTTAATTGTGAGAATGAGAATTGGACACACCAAACTAACTCGCAGCTACCGATTAGATAGAACATCCCCCCATTAAGCCAAAGATGTAATATTCATTTTAACATATTCTACATCTTAAATGATTGTCCGTCCTTCTATAATATAAAACAGAATATCTTTTTTTTTCATCCAACATAATTTCTAAAAAACAACATCGAACTAATTTATAATATAGAAAGCCACTGTAGCTCGTACTCTCCTCCTTTAGTTACTATAATTTATTTTTGTAATTACTTATGAATAAATAAATAAAAAATATTTGATTATGAGAACAAATATATTGTATTTGCTTAAAAGAGCAAGTATAATATCAAATTTTTCTCTTTATAAGATTGATTTTTTTATTGTTCAACAGTGTTGCCACTGATAAAATTTTAATTCTAGCAAAATGTCCTCAAAAATCTACCAAAATCGATATAAATCTACCATCTTAAAAAACATTAAAAACATATTTTTAATATGGTAACAATTTTTACATATGTTGATACACTGTTATGTAAATGTATACGATGTAGAGATGTAGGGTTCTTTAGCTCTTTTAATGAGCTAGTTCGTTCACTTACAACACAAAACATGTGTGTTAAACACACACATACAGTGTATCACTAAAGTGAGTATGCAGCGATAAATATATTTGAAATGATTTGAAAAATTAGTTAAGTTTTGAAATAAAACCACAAATATTATAATTTTTCATTTATTTTATATAAAAACTTAAAAAAAAAAAAATAATAAGGAACAAAAATGTTTCTAATTCATTACCAGTCAATAACAATATAATTAACAAAATGGTTAGAATTCAGGTCACATAAGTAAGTATGCAGTTCATAAAAATTGGCAATATGATTAAATTTGTAAAGTCAGGATGATATTTAATATTTTGTTGGATAGATCTTTGCCTTTTTGACTGACTTCAATCTTGACGGCATCGATTTGACAAGATTTTGGGTAACCGAAGGTGGAATTTTATCCCACTCTTCAAGTAGTACAGCTTTTAAGGTGTCTTTGCTTGTAATGCCATGAGTTCTAATTATTTTTTTCGAGATAATCTCACAGATGCTCTATTGGGTTAATGTCGGGTGATTGGGGTGGTGTTTTTAGTTGTTTTGGCGTATTATACAAAAGCCATTCTCTAATGATATGGGCTGTATGCTTAGGATCATTGTCCTGTTGGAATACAAATGACCCTGTTAGTCGCAATTTAGCTGCGCTTTGATGCAAGTTGTTTTTTAAACTATTCAAATACACCGTCTTATCCATTTCTCCTTCGATAATCACCTGATGCTGCCATACACCCCATACCATAACCGATCCACTACCATGTTTTACTGTGGCAGCCATATTTTTTGGATCGAGCTCAGTATTCACTTTTCTCTACACTTTTTAATACCCATCTGAGCCAAAAATATTATATTTGCTCTCATCGGAGAAAATAACTGATTTCCAGAAATTTTCATACTTGTTTTCGTACTACTCTACAAAATCTAACCGTTTTCTTCTATTTGTGCTGTTCACAAACGGCTTTTTTCGAATGTTACGGCCATGATAACCAGAAGCATACAGAACTCGACGAATGGTTTGTGGGTGACAGATTTTTCCAATCTCTTTTTCTATTTCTGACATTACTTTTGGAGCGTTCATCTTGGGATTTGCTTCTATTTTTCTGGCGATAATTCGTTTCTCTCTGTCATTAAAGATTTTTGGACGCCCAGGTCGAGACTTATTATTAGTACTTCCCTCCTTATTATATTTTCCTATAATTTTTTGCACTGTGGAACTACTTTTATTAATAATTTTTGCAATTTCACATTGGCTTTTCTGTTCTTTATGAAGTTTAATAATTACATCTTTTAAATCTTGTGAAAGTTCTTTTCCATGAGGAGCCATAATTACAGTTTAAGAAAAATTTGCAATAAAAAATTAATTTGGGTATTTAATCAAGTTTATAATTATTCACTTTTTCCGCGAAAAAATATTTTACCAAACAGTGGCAACACTTTTGTTGAACCCATCTAGTTCAATCTTATAAAGAATTTTGTTTTTTTAAATAACACATGTTATTTTAACTTATATGAAACATATTTTTCTTTAAGTGTTATATGTGGTAAGAGTTGGACACCATCAATAGTGTGTACAACACGCATTTACCATTTTAATAAGTGTAAAAAAGCTGAGACACCATGCCATCTGATGTTTTAATGATTTGGTGATATCCCATACTCCATATTGAAGACCGGGTGTTATGCGTGCATAAATCAGACTGCCGTTATGAACAGAAGAAAAAGTGGTTTCATATCTTACACTGCAACAACATATGCTCAACTTCCGCTGCCACGTTGTAAAGAAATGCCTCTTCCGGATAGACAAATACCTACAGAAGATGATTCCTTACAATTTCAATGTGTTCACACCGGCTGCTGTATCAATGTATCAACAGTCAAACGTTATGATTCCATTTACTCAATGAAATAACGCAAAATCGTCTTGGCAAGGGACTTAAATTTGCATTGATATATATATATATTTAATATCATAATGTTTTTATTTTACAGGAATTCGCAATGGGACGTACACACGTCGTCTAATGAAGGATTAACAATTTGAAGTTACAGTAAATGATATTGAGCTACTAACCTGGAATTGTGTGAAATCAGTGCTTTAAAATGTTTTAGGAAATCATTGGCCAGAAAATTGGCGAATTTTAATTGAAAATATGCTAACCGCGTTTAAAAAATTAGACTTCAGAACGCCAATGAAGAAAATAAATTTTTTGCATTGTCATGAAGATAAATTAAAAAAACAATAACCTGCCGATTCTGATGAACATGGCGAGAGATTTCACCAAGTAACAGCCAGACTCGAACACTGGTATAGGGGCAAAAAACTCGATTTGCTTTAAGGGAATATTTGTTGGAATGTACAGGAGGAAGAAAACAAATTTCTAAATAAAACTTACATTTTAATTAAAAACAAAAATAAAATGTGTTTAATTTTTAAAGTTTAAAAACCAAAAATTGTGAACAGAATTTAATCATTTAGGTTTTTTAAAGCTTTGTTTTTTACACGTGTAGAACAAAATTAACACCATAGCTGAATTTTGCAATTTTTAAGCCATTAAAAAAATTCTCATTATGTGTTGTCAAAAAAAAAAAAAAAAGAAAATGATCTAGACTGACTGCGATGACTAAAAAACAAATTTCAGTCTGACTTAAATGTAATTTTATTGCGGAATATTGGTTTTTTAAGTATAGATAGCATATTTTTCATGAAAATTTATAACATTAAAGGAGCTAAAACAAAGTGATTCCTCCATAAATTTAATTAAAGTTAGATGGGTATACCAAGAACCCCATAAAAATAAAGTTACCCAATGCTATAACTTACGCTCATTGTGCTGGAAATCATAAAACCGTAGACTGTAATGCTTCATTTGAGAAATGTGCTAACTGTAGTGAACCTCATTGAGCTATGTCCCCGACTGACATTATCTGGAAGCAGGAACAATACACAAAATTATAACAATAACACGAACAACACTGCTAACTTCCCTAATTCGCTGAATCAAAATGTTATTCCAAATATGAGATGTAATATGATAAAAAACAAATTGGCATCAGTTTTAATCATCAATAAATATAAATATCTCTCTTGTCCTATTGACATATACATAAATCAAATTGAAGAAGTTATATCAGAAAATAGAATTTTTTAGATCTAATAGAGGAACAATATAAATTATATTAGATATACTCGTACCAAAGCTGACTCTGAGCAGCAGTTTTTCATAAACACTATTTGCCTTTGGTGCCAACTAACCTCTCAATTACAAATGCCACGACATCCAGTGCAAGCCATTTGAAAACTGCAATATTTACACACTTCGTAGTTATGTTTTTTATATTGTATTTGTCTCAATGGTTACATTATAAACAATATTTTGTATTATATAGTTGTACTTTTTCTTAATTCATTATAATTCCGAAATTAATTTATTAACTTTTACATTTTCAACTTTTAAATTATTTTATATACATATATGATAATTAACTAAACAATACTTATATGTTCTTATTGCATTAAATTTACCATAAATAAATAAAGTTATAGTAAAAATAAAAAAAAATAGTAAAACAGAACTTTAAAATTGCCAAATCTACGGGAATGGTACTCTTAGATACAAAAATTTGTATTTTATTCTGTCTGGCACAACGGCCTTATTTATATGTAAGTTAAAGAGTTATGGGTCGATTATGGATGGCAACCGAACTTTAAGTTGCGTTGCCGAATGGCAATTATAAATTTCTAGTTGCCTACACTGAACCAAAATTTTTCGTAAATACTGTTAAAAGGGGTGTGGAATTGAAGAATTTTCTTTATATATCAGCTAACAAAAATGTGTAATCATATCTACGTCTTTTTTAGTAAAAATTTAAAGTTATAGTAAATTATTCATATTGAAAAATTTTATTTATATTGAAGAAATTTCTTCCTTTATTCATATTAAAGAAATATGAATAAAATGCCTTTGTAATTTAGCGGGACGTAAATATGACGATATTTAGTTGAATTTAATAAACAAAATAGTAAATTTAACTAATTAGTTTAGTTTTAGTTTAATTTTATTCATATTGAAGAATTGTTATTTATATTTGCTATTAATTTTTATTTATATCGAAGAATTTATTTTTAATTTAACTAAAATATTTTGTTAATTTTTATTCATATTGAAGAATTTTTATTTAACATAAAGTGATTATTATTCATATTTAAGAATTGTTTTTTAAATTAATTAATACATTTTGTTAATTTTAAGATTTTTTAAATTTTATTACCAGGTTTTATTCACAATTTTTCTTAGTTCTAGGCAAAAATAGAAATAAATTTGATTACTTTCTTTTAATTAATTTTTTTATTATAAGCAATTGCTGTATAAACATAGAAATTGAGTACATATAATATTCTTTTAAATATATAAAATACATACTTACATATACAGTAAAAAAGCAACTTAACTCAATTATTAAAAAAGTTGTATAATAATTATAATATATAATAATAATAATAATTTGTAATAATTATATACATATATTATAATATATAATAATTATTATTATAATATATAACAATTCTTATGTATGAATACATATATATGTACTTTACGTAAAACAGTTCTGTGAAAACAGTTAAGTTAAAAAATTAAGAAATACTTCTGAAGAAAGGAAAATGAAAATTCACATAACATTAAAAGAATTTTGTTATTTTAGCAGAGTAAAACGCGTGTGCACAGTATTGAGGTTATAGAAGAAGAGAAAACAATTTATTAAACTTGCTTTTATAATTACTAGAAAAACTACTTATCAACTATGTAATACAGTTTGTAGAGATGTAATATATTAAACGGTTATTCGATTTTATAACACCTTCCCTGAATAAGCATTTAGTGTTTACACATTAAATAGAATAGTAAAAAAAATTGGAATTACAAAATCTAAATGAGACCAAACTGTTCAATAAAAGATTTATATTTATCAGCTGGGACGCCCTTTGTAAAGTTGTCAGCTAGCATTTTGTTGGTTTCCAAATACTCAAGCTTTATTTCACCACTTTGCAGTTTCTCGCATTATAAATTTGATTCGTATATCGAAGTGCTTTGTTCTAGAAGAATACGAGTTGGTCTGAGCTATTTGGATTGCGCCTTTTTTA
The DNA here is from genome assembly GCA_023159175.1 of Wohlfahrtia magnifica. NCBI lineage: Eukaryota > Metazoa > Arthropoda > Insecta > Diptera > Sarcophagidae > Wohlfahrtia > Wohlfahrtia magnifica. The sequence continues at coordinate 957,570 of JAKWBJ010000168.1, read as the reverse complement.
TCGCAGTATAATTTCATTGACACAGGAGGGTCATTTATTAATTCACTTTTCAATTTTCGAAGCCACATAGATTCCTGAATTGCAGACACAATAGACATAAATTCAGTTTCAGTCGAGGAAAGTGCCACTGTACGTTGTTTGTTCAATCCCCAGGATAGTAAAAATATATCCGGTTGTGGACCACCTATCATCAATGTTGCTTGCCCAATCTGCATCACAGTATCCACCAAGCTTAATATCTCCACTCTTATAAACGAGACCTTTATTGATTATACCCTTAAGGTACCGCATCACCCTTTTCACTGCCAACCAATGAGCCTTCCCTGCGCTTGTGCTAAACCGGCTAAGCAAATTAACAATGTAACAGATGTCAAGCCTTGTGTTCTGAGCAGCATACAATAGGCAACCAATTGCTTGCATATACGGAACATTTTTCATTTCGTTCTTATCTTTTTCAGATTTCGGGCACACATCAAAGGAGAGCTTTTGGTTTATATCCACTGGTGAGCTTACTGGATTGCATTTATCCATTGAAAACCTCTAGCATATCCTGAATGTATTTTGATTGATCGATTTTTATTGCTTCATCAGATTTTTGTATTCTCATTCCCAAAACAGGGGATGCTTTGCCCAAATCTTTCATGCGAAAATGTTTAGATAATTCGTGTTTGAGTTTACTTGTGGTCTGCATATTATTAGAAATGATCAAAATATCATCTACATAAATAGCAACGTATAATTTGTTACCATTGTCAATGTTAAAATAAATACATTGATCAGCTTTGCTTCTCTTAAGGCCAAATTTAATAACCCGACTGGATTGTTTTAGTCCATAAAGGGCTTTCTTTAGCAGACAAACACGGTTGCTTCCATCGCTATATCCTTTAGGTTGTTCCATAAAAATGTTATCCTCAAGATGTGCATTTAAGAACGCCGTTTCCGCATCAAGTGGATGAATGTGTAGGTTGAACTTAACAGATAGTGCCAGTAAAAACCTTATGGATGAATAGCGAACTACCGGAGCAAAAGTCTCCTTGTAATCGATGCCCTTTTGCTGGCTAAAACCCTGCACAACCAGCCTTGCCTTTTTTCGAATTTCATTTCCATGGGCGTCATATTTTGTCCTGAAAACCCATTTGCTCTTTATAGCTTTCTTTCCCTCCGGTAATTCTGTTAGCGTCCACGTTTTATTTAAGGCTAAAGATTTCATTTCCTCTTCCATTGCTTTACGCCATAGTGTTGCATCCTCTGAGCTTAAGGCCTCTTCTACTGACATGGGATCATTCGATAAAAAACTAGCTGCACAAAAGTTGTATTCGCGTCTGGATTTTGCAGCTAGACGATCAGATCGTCGAACAGTAATATTTTCCTTTACAAGATCTTCAGCACTGCTCTTCAATCGCATCTTCAAAAGTCAAACTATCCATTGAAGCAACGTCATATTCTACTTTAAGGCTATCAGATAACGTGTTTTCCATGCAATCACTCCTGTCTTCTTTCTTGATGTCCATCGGCACACCTCATGTATATTAACGGATAGCAATTCATTTACCAATCCCTCCTCTGAATTAACATTTTCCTCAGGAATTTCTACTATAAGATTTGGAACATCGTTAATAGAATTTATACCATTATTACGTACCTGATTTTCCAAAAAATAACGTTTCGAGTGATTATTATCTTTTTTGTCACTGGATCATATAGTCTATATGCTTTGCTCTGCATGCTATAGCCAACAAATCCTACCCGACCATATTTCCTCAGGACAAACGTTGTTGTTTCTGCACGGTATTCTATTCAATAAATACGCTGCGGTTACAGCTGCTTCAGCCCAAAATTTTTCATCCAGATTTGAGTCGATAAGCATACATCGCACTCTGTCCATTATTCTGCGATTAAGACGTTCAGGTACGCCATTCTGCTCTGGCGTATATGGAGCTGTTTTTTCATGCAATATTCCACAACGAGTCAAAAACTTCTCAAACCGACTATTCGTATACAAATTGCCGCTGTCAGATCGAAAATTTTTTTTCTAGTAGAGCACTGATTTTCAGCCACTGATTTAAATTTTAAAAATTCCTTGAAGACGTCAGCATTGCTTTTCACCGGCGACAAAAATACTTCTCGGGAATAGTCGTTTATAAAAGTTACAATAAACCTTGCCCCAGAGAAAGATTGTGAAGCAAATGGTCCTATTACGTCCGAGTGTACGATTTCCAAAACTTTCTTTGCACGATGACCTTCCTCTTTGAATGGACTTCTTGTTTGCTTCCCCTGGACGCATATTTCACACAAATCAGAATTTAGTTGGATTTTGAATGCGTTTTCATTTCTTATTATTATTTTTTTAAACTTTCATTGCAAACATGACTGGTGTTCTTCACATTCAGAGACGTGATTACCATTTTGTTTATATATTCCACCATAGAATCAAAGTCTGCCAACTTTAACTGAACTAACTGTCTCAACAAATCGACCTTTCGTGTTATAGCCCTATCTTCAAAGGCTCCCAGTAATGCCTCCCAAGCCTCTTTTGCCGTTGTCGCCGTTGCTATATGTGCAAAGTTATTGGGCTCGATCAAAAAGGTTAATTCTGCCAAAGCATGTTCATCCTTTTTCTTGTCGTCTTCACTTGCACCGTCTTTAACAATTTTCCAACAATTCTTTAACACTAAGTACGATTTGGCATGACGCTTCCAATTGTCAAAATTTTCGCGGCCACGTAATTTTTTAAATGGAAATAATATACCCTTTGCCATTTCACAATCGTTTTCACTCTTATCAGAACAAAATTATTCTTCTTTGACGATTTAATTTTTTTCTTCTTATTCTGTGTGCAAAAGGCCCATAACCTGTTATTTTAGCAGAGTTAAACGCGTGTGCACAGTATTGAGGTTACAGAAGAATAGAAAAAATGTATTAAAATTGCTTTTATAATTACTAGAAAAACTACTTATATTATCAACTATGTAATACAGTTCGTAGAGATGTAATATATTAAATGGATATTCGATTTTATAATAAATTTTCTAAAAAACGTAAGCTTACAACTAAATAAAGCTATTTCAAACTTAAGATTAACGTATTAATCTGTGGGCTGCTGAAATCGGTAATCTCGTATAGAAAATCTTGTACATATTTTTTCCCATTAATGACATAAAAGTTTTTGTTGATGGTACAAAATACTGTGTAGTAGGAAAAAAATACCGACACACTGACCATCTGAAAAAATAAAAATACATATAAGATGTCTATCGTCATATGAAATCCAAAAAAGCCTAAGTTACATTTCAAAAATTTTACAGGAGAAGCAAAACTTTTTAGAATATAAAATAAACGGAAAATTTTTAGAATTTGTTTAGGTTAAGTAAGCGTATTTTGTATTAAAGAATTCGTATTCGAAGAAAAATTTACTATTTTTGTATCACTTATAGAGATATGAAACTCAAGCATTTGAGATTCAGTTTTGTCAGAAATCGAAAACGGCGTAAGTTTTAAATTTTTTAATGTTTAAGAATGTGTAGGAAGTAATATATATATATATATATATATATATATATATATATATATATATATATGTATGTATGTATGTATGTATGTATGTATGTATGTAATTTAAAAATCCTATTCCTCTTCCAAAATCCGTTAAGGAATAGGTTATTATTCAGTTATTAGCTTATAAGTGTATGAAGGTGCGAATAATCGATTCTTTGTCCATACCTCAAGATTTTGAAGGTATTTCGAAAATTTTATTAACAAATTCTTATTTTGCTCGATAGTGCTAGTTAAAAAAATAGTATAACTTCCCATGTCTTTCAACTTCGTTCTTTCTGCACAATAGCGCTTTTTTATAATAATAAAAAGAAAAATGAAAAAAGGCGTAAGTTACCTTTTTGTTTTATAATTTTATTGTTAAAAACATTATTTGATATGTATATACATAGGTACAGTATAAAATTTAATATGGATAAAATGTAAACTTACTTTTTCACTTATATTTGTTATTTATTTCATAGTATTAAATAAAAATTTGTCTAATGCGATCTTCCAACACCGAGTAAATTTTTAAGCTAAAGGTTTCATTTTCATTGTATTTACTTATGGATTCTGTTTTTGGATAAAAGTGAATGAAATCCATATCGATCTGAAAAAAATTAATCAAACATACATTTATTAAAATCACAGTTAAAAAAATTAAAGAATGTCATTCTAAATACTAGATAATAATATTGTTTTGACATTACATACATACCAATATAAAACCAAGTGGTTTTTTTATATTGCGGCCATTTGTCTATTATATCAGAAGTTTATTTCGTAATTGCTACTTCCGATAGCCGGTTGTTTTTAGTAGCCGCCCAATGGTTTTTCAATTTTCCCCCATGTGCAGTTGTCGAGACGGATTGTTTTAAAGCTTTCCTCAGTATTTTCTTCAGCAGGATCTAATTAGACATAAAAAAATTGTATAACCCTTACCTAAATTTGCAGTCCTCTTCTGCTCACTAACCGAAGTTTTAGATGAGTATGCCCTCTTTTGGACAGCGCCAGTTTGTTTTAGCTTAATACTTTTTTTAAACTGCAATATAAACAAACGAAATAAGGTGTGCTTCAAAATGATAAGGTCGCCTTAATATTTGCTCAATTCATCCAAACAATAAAATGTTATATATGGTCACCATATTAAAAAATTCTACGTTCAAATAAGTGAATATTAAGGTGACCTTATCATTTTAAAGCACACCTTAGTTAATATATACTACAGACTCAGTCTTAAAAACCCCACTTATATCGGTTGCTATATTTTGAGAACTTCATTAAAAAAAATATTTTTTCAAATTATTATTATTTTTTTTTTAAATTGAAAACACTCAGAAAATTTTTTTAAGATGTACGCAAGTTCGTACGAGACATGAAACTAATATTGCAACATACATTTTTCCAAAGCCAGCTTCGTTTTTTAATACTTACTAAAATAAATAAGATAAATTAACAAAATTTCTTTAATTTTACAGACCTTGTAGTAGATTAAGAAAAATAATAATTCGACTAAAATAAGTAGGTAAAATTTATTATTAATATCACATATATATATTTATTGGGGATTTTAGCATTTATAATTAATTACATTTAGTATTTATAATTAATTAATATGAATTATTATTATTAATTCATATTAAATTCAAAAAGTATTAATTTTGTTTTTAGGAATAATTTCGGAATTAAATATGAATAATTGATCATACCTCATAATTGTTACTTATTTTTTCTAAATAAGTATGTAAAATTGACTAAATTTTTTCTAATTTTACATGTAACTTTAACTTATGTTTATTCACTATATTATTTTTCTGTAATAAATAAATTAAATTGTCTGAATTTCCTTATTTTTATATTTCTATAGTAAATTTAACGAATTTTCTTCAATTCTACTAAATTTTATTAAAATTAACAAAAAACAATTATTCAATATGGCTAAAAAATAACTAATTTTTTTCGTCATTTTTATTATAGTATGTTTATTTAATTTTAGGTAAATAATAGTTAATTTTACAAAATTTTAGATAAATTATAAAATTTTAGTTAATCACGTAACTTTTCCACAATCAACTTGTCTACAATCTTCCGAGACATCAACCAAAGCTGTTATACACAGGGTTGGCAAAAACCTGGGTTCAAAAAAATCTCAGTCCACCGGGTTTTATTTTGATAGGTATATTGGGTTTTATAACTGCTTCCTAATTGCATTCAATTCGACAATATTTTTTTACTTGTTAGTAAAATTACGTTTTTTATAGTATTTATAAAGCAATTTTATACTCTTGGTCGGATTAAGGCGGCGTTGTGCTCTATAGGCTGCTAAAGCATACTGCAATTACTTCTTTTGAATCGTGCATTAGGAGAAAAACGGCTGGAGTACAAAGACGTGATTAACTTTTTCTTTGGCATGGCAACGCTCGGCATCATATCGCAAAAGTTGGCTTGAACTCTGGTTTAAACCATGTTTCAGATACGCGAATTACATATGTCAATGGCCAAGATCTCGAAAATAAAACGGAACTCGTCAGTCCTCAAGCTTTGAGCATTGATATGATAGATCTTAATACCACTTCTTTGATTGGCCAAGATCCTCATCATACTCGCCAATGAGATCACCTTAATATTTGCTCAATTCTTCCAAAGTATAAAATGTTATGTATGGTCACTATATTAAAAAAAAATTCTATGTTCAAATAAGTGACTAATAAGCCGGTTTTGCTTTTAGAGATGTATCATTATATTATGTTTATTTAAATTTTGTAAATAAGTGAAAAATTCAGTGAGCCGAAATGATAAGGTCAGTGATTAATAAGCAATTAACCTAATCAGAAGGTATCACAATTGTTATTTTTATTTTTTTGTAATAATTTATAATTTAAATAATATCTGCGCGGTATGGGTCGCGGGAAACCTCTGACACCTTATGAACAAGGACAAATTGTGGCACTTCATGAGCAGGGATTGAGTATGCGTGGAATGGAGAAAAAACTGGGACGATCTTTGTGTGTTGTGCAAAATTTTCTCAAAACAGAGAAAATTATAGTTAAGTAAAGTATATCATGTAAAAGAAATGTTCTTTCCATGTCGTCTAAAAATCTTAAAATCGGTTAACATTTAGCTAAGCTATTTATCTTATAAGTTTATGAAGGTACAAAAAAATTGTTTTTTGACCGTAACTTTGTATGAAGAGATATTTTGAAAAGTTTAAATGCAAATTATTGTTGTATTTGACAGCACCTTTAGAAAAAATGCTATCACTTCCCAGGTTTTAGAATCATTATTTTTTAGCGTTTCGTTTTTGTTGCAATAACTCCGTCAACTTCCGCCATATTTAAAAAAGTTAAGTATCATTATATTTATTACTAAACATTCTACTTTAATAAATCCAAAAATAGTATATTATATAAAATAAGGGGTAAAAACATCTCTAAACTTTAAAAGTAAAGAAAGAATTTAATAAAAAATTGTTGGCTTGATAAATACTGTTAAGGCAATTAGTGTTTTAATTATTACTAGTGTACGTAGCGCCTGACACAATCATTCTAGCATCTTATTTTTTATTTATAAAGCTTAAAATTAATTTTAAATGCATTTTATTCAAAAATTTCCATACAAAATTTTCTTCAAATACATTTCTCATACAAGCCTAAAAATATAAAATTAAATTTTCCAAAACATGTACTTTTTTAAATTAAGAGAAAGTATTTTTATATGACAAAAAAATATTGTTACGAAAATAAGAAGGTTGGGCACCTCTGCGTTTATTATATCGTTAAAATAAATATACAAAAGCTGCAAGAACAACTATAGGTGCCGTTTATAAATGACCAAAATCGACAACATGTTTACATTCGCATGGCTACAAAAGAACTAAAAAGAAATTAAAAGAAAGAAATGTAATCTACCTGATATATCGAGAGGCTCGAGAGCTTTCGAAGCTTATTTGTAGTAAACTCAGCGAGTACAGTTTATGTAAAGAGAGTTTGTTGGTTTGAACTCTGTGTGAAGAGAGTTAATAAGGAGTAAACTTGTGACGTGAATTGAGAAGTAAAAAAAAAAACAGTTTAGTTGTAGCTAACTTAGTAAGGAGAGTTAAGTGCGGATAACCTCTGGTTGAAAAGGTTGTGATCGAACCTGAGTTATAACTACGATCGGGTTGGAAGATCTTTAAGTAGAAAGATCTATCGAGTAATTGTTGTTGTTTACAAAGTTGTAAACAGAATGAGTAATTAAGAATAAAAATTGTTATTGCTTGTAAAAAGGTTACAAGCAGTGGTGCACAAAACTGTGTTGAATAAAGATTTTAATTAAAAACTTAACACAAGATTTATTTTATTTTAACTACAATCTACGAACTTATAAATACACGTTTTTAAAAGGTAAAATCGTAACAATATATATACTACACACCTACATATTTTCTTGTTTTAGATTTGTAGCTACACAAAAAAAATGTTTTTTCTTTCTATGTGTCACTAAGAATTTTATAGTCGTTTTACTCCTAAAGTACTGGACCGATTTAAATGAATGTAATATTGTGAACATCTGCACAGAAAAAAACTTTAAGCCCATATATATCTTTTTAAAATCGGTGCAATAAAACGGGCGCAAAAGGGGTCAAAAGATATGTTGTTAGCCTAATAATCATGTAGGTAATAACATTGAGAATAATGATCTTTATTAAAAAAATATTACTTTAGAAAGTGTTATATAAATGGTAATGATTAAATATGTAAATATATATAATTTTTTAGCCTCACTGGATAAAGATATAATAAAAACCGAATTTAAAACGGTTAAAAATAATAGGCCAAAAACAATATTTAAATTCATCAAATACACTTAAAAAAAAGAAAATAAACTAAATTAAATTTGGGTTGTCTTTAAACCGGTGTCTTGCCGGCCACCTTGCAACACATAAAATAAAGATGAATAAAGATTCAATTCTTGCCAAGACAGTCGATAATTTTTTGAATGTATATCTGCAAGATTGAGCTTGCTTTCGAAGATTATGCTTAAAGCTTTTAACACCAGTTTTGCACAAACCTTCCATATGAGGAGCGCCGGCTGGTATGAACCTCCAATTTAAATTAGTCTAACCAAGACCTAGGACACATCCTGGTCTGGCATTCCCTCAAAAAGGTGGTAAAATCTCTAGAAATTTCATTCGCGCATGTACAACATTTTTACAATTATCGTAGAAAATTTTGTGAGGACAACGTCTTCACGAAATAAAGCGATTAAAGGCAGCTAGAAATACATTTGTCGATGAATCCGACGCAGCTTCTAAATCAATCACCTTGGTAGCAATACAGACAAATATACAAACATATCCTTGTGATCTGATAAGGTCGACCAGTAAAGGTTTTAATGTCAATACGATAAGCCAAGTCAACCGCAGTATTCGTAAATGTGCGAGCCAAAGTAGTCCTCTCAGGGGGAAGAGCAGCCATAATTTGACTACATGTTCGTTTCCATTCAGTTATACAACGTTTACACCGATAAATGCGCAATATTAATTAGTTACCACCATATATGGAAATCAGATTCACAAATTCCAATAGAAGTCTATCAAATCGACAATGATACGGTGAGATAATGTGATATTGTTCTCCGTATAATAGTGAAGGTGACTTTTCAAGGCGACCATTCAATCTCATATGTCCTTGGTCATCCAAAAATTGATTAAATTTGACTAAAGAGCTCTTCGCAGGTAAAGTAATCTTATCCGATAGGCAAGGTTTTTGCGCAACAATGGTCAAGCGTAATTTCAGCATTTTAACTTCAGATAAAGCGATCATAGTTGAATCAAATCTAAATCGATTTCTATATTCTAAATTTAAAGCGAAGAAAAACAAACATACAATAACTCGAATGGCCCAGCCAAACGACGAAAATCGCTCGAAATTATCCTCAAATTTATCGAAGAAAGAGACATGAACTTTAACTTTCCTGTCCTCGCTATCAGTATTTAGCGACCCAAGATCCTTTAAATTCCAAAGATTCTTATACCGATGGAGCCACTGTGGACCATGCCACCAAAGTTCACTCTTAGCCAACTAAATTGGGATTACGCCTCTCCTACCCAAATCAGCTGGATTAACCATCGACCATTCATAGTGCCAATTATGACAACCTGTATTCTCATGGATAAGACAAACCCTGTTCGCAACGAAGGTCGTTCGCGTGCAGGGTCGTTTTATGGTCTTTTATGCAACCAAGCTAACACAGCAGTGAAATCGGTCTAGCAATAAATACTCTCAATAGGAATATCAATTTCCCTAAGCAAATTTCCTAAAAGTTCTGACGCTAATACAGCACCACATAATTCAAGACGAGGCAGAGGTACAGATCTAATAGGGGCTACTCTTGTCTTTGAACACAAAAAATGAGTAAAAATCGTATCATTAGGGGTCCGAATGCGAATATACACCACCCCCGCGTATGCTTTTTCTGATGCATCAGAAAAAACATGCAATTCCCAGATTCGTAACATAAAAGGAATTTTATACATTCCCTCTCAGTAGAAGCGGGAAGGCATTTATCACAATTTATATTGTCCTGCCAAATGAGCTGCATAATAATCTTGGCCATGACAATCACGGGACTCAATCAGCCAACTGAGTTAAAAAGTTCAGCGACAGTGTACAAAACTTCTTTTTCTTGTAATTCAATTTCATTTCAATAGGACTATCCTTAAAAACGAAAGAATCTAATTGCCCATTCAACAAAATCCCTAAAGATTTCGAGTTGCTAGATTCTTCTAGTGTTAAAAGTTTCGTGTCAACTAAATGTGCAGTGGGCACACCTGACAGTACTGACCGCTCATTCAAAGTCCATTTCCTAAGCTCAAAGCCAGCCGAAGAAAATGCTGCTACCAATTGATCCCCAACAATTAAGGCAGTGGATACATCATGTGCTCCCACCAAATCGTCCTTAACGTACATGCTTCCCGCAAAAAGTCGGGTACTAAGAGTAAAGTTTCCTGGCAATCGTCAGCTAATTGAATAGTAGTAGTCCTAATAGCTAAATAAGGATCGAAATTCACACCAAAAGTCAGTCTGGAGTTCGCATTCGGTCAACTCGTTATCAGGGAAGCTTCTATAAAGAATTCGCTGAAAAGAAGTATGCGAGAGGCGATACATTCGTGTGATGTCACAATTAAAAACGTACTTACAAAATCGCCAGCAAAGAATTAAAAAGATTAAATCAACCTGCAAATAAGCAATCATTCAAAGAAGTACCTTTCGAAGTCTTATTCGACGCATTGAAAACTACCCTAACTTTTGTCTTCCTATCAAGCTTAAAATCAAGATGGTGAATAACACGAATAAGTGACTGCCTTGTCAGAAGGATCTGCACGTTTCATATGACTTAAGTTTCAATATACCCGCACAACCCCATTGTACATATCCCTAATGTCCGGTTTGTGTAAAAGAGATGACTCAATTCTAAGAAAATGCTTAGTTCTCGGTATACCTAAGCTGATAGATAAATGGCAGTCGGGCTTAAAAAGAAACGTTATGATGTATCTTCCGCTAGAGTTACGGTGTGACTTAGACCTCTGCTCACAATTTCTATCCTCAGGAGATAAATTCCGCCTTTTCTGGGTTTTTGCAAGCACCCAGAATTTGAGAAGATTTCTATTTAAATTATCTTCCACGGAGAGGGTAATGGCAGTGGCATAAACATTAACGGTACGATTCTTAACCACTCCTCTTAAGATCCATCCAAAAACAGTTTCTTCCAAGTAAAATATCAACAGGGCCACTCTTATAAAAGTTCGAATCCGCAAGTCTAAGGTCCGGAATGAAGGCAGATTAGCAGAAATTGAAGATAATACAAGGGCAGATGTTCCCAAATCAATACTTTCATCAATCAAAATACCAATTCGAAGTGTACAAACTTTTTTAGGTAAAACAAGCATTCTTATCGGCGTCGAAATCCTAATACTCGTAGAAGTTGACGGAAGTCGCAGTTGATTTCGCAGGCGTTTCGATATAGAAGCTTCCGAAGCGGGATAAATCAAGGCCCGTGACGTGATAACCGGTCATAAAATCGAAAATATGGTCGTCCACAGTAATAGCCCTGACAGACATGTGGTTTACATACCATGGTATGTATACTACGGTTTTTGATACTATGTAGCGTGGCAGACATGTAGTATCCGTACTACTATTTATTATTAAATTAATGAAATTAGTGTATTTAGAAGCTAGTACTGCCAACGTGGCAATAATCCCAAGCATACAGCAAGCATTGTAAAGTAGTGGTTTTTATATAACGTTCCGAAGCAGCTTCATTCTACTTATTAGACACCTGACAAAAGCCCCACAGACAATTTGTTTAATATATCGGACCATAGAGTATACAAAAACGGAATTAACTCCAAACGTGGCTTAAAAACTTCTTTTTGTTATTTTTCAAGTGTTATTACACCCCGCGAAATAAATATAGAGTACAACACTTATTACGATTTTAAAAAACCAAATGGTTTTATTTCAGATTTTTTTTTTTTTTTAAATAGAAAGAACTCAATGTAGATATAAAACTTATGTATTGAATAACACAATGCAGATATAAAACTTATGTACTGAATAACTTTATCTTATTATAATTAAGAACCTATATTTTACGAACGAAATAAGTATAACGTATAAACTAATTTTATCAATCTTTTTTTAAGCAGGCTCAAAACCTAATAGTTTATTTTACCAAGATTAAATATAATGATATCATCCAATTGTCTTGGCATAGATTTGAATAGATTTCGTAACGTTCAAACCGAGTTATCAAAAATGCACGTCCTCAAACCCTATAAAGTCTAAAAATTGACGGCCGTTTGTATAAATTCTTTGGAGCAGGGAATCCATGGAAACGAATAATTTGACAGACAGAGAAGCTCGACGGGTTTTAATTGTGCCGGTAATTCTTAGTGTCACTGTGGGATACTCATGGGGGAGGACCGGTAGCCCTATTAGGCTGTAACTGCTCAATAGGAGCGAACTGAAGATAATAACGGGTCTATTTACCGCGTATTGAGGTCTTAGATACATCAGATTGTTTTCGGAATGGTTGAGACTTATTGGTGTAGACTCTGCACGGTTTAGTCAAGACATCTTACTACGTAATTTGTGAGTGCCCTTCTATTTCGGCCCAAACAATTGGGTTTGTAGAAGATGCTCTGTTGACTTCAAAGGAGGAATTTTATTTTATCATCAAATAAGATAACTGACTATTCGTAACCTCAATTTTTTGTGGTGAACATATTGGATTGGTCAAAAGTTTCTGCAGAATTTGGCCTCAATCAACATAACATAACTAAACATATATACAAATGTCTTTTGTTCTAGTTAAAAAAAAACTTTCCCATTTCTTCTTTTAGATTTTGTGATTCTCCAACAGAAGATTTAGATTCTCGAACTCCAAAAGGTCGTGGAAAACGTGGTCGAGCGGCAATAACTCCAGACTTAAGTAATTTTACAGAAACTAGAAGTTCGGTAAGTCAAAGAAATTTTATTTGGTTATATATTGCTTGTTTTTTACTAATTAGGCTGGGACATATGTACTGAAATACTGTTACAACATTGAACATAACCATTATACCACCTTGTCAAAAAGTTCCCGGAATAACCCCAGTGTTCTGATTTTCTTCTTCTTTTTTTTTGTTGTTTAAGTAGATAATCTGGAAATCGAAACAGAGGCTTTAAAAAAGGAAATATCTTTCTTTAAAACCGCGCCAAAAAACCACAAAATTCAGTAGTTGCCTGTGAGATGCGGATTGTTGTTCTTCCGAAACATCAAGTCTAAAATCTACGTGATATTCGAATATTTCCCAATCTTTAAACGTTTGCTCACCTGAAGTGAAGGACATTTTTAGAGTGTCTGAAAAAAGATCTAAAGATGGAGCTTGGACCCAACGATTATTGTCAAATACAAAACACCTTATGATTGCAACTTTATGATGAAATCCCTAACGGCGCATATAAAGGAAAATAGTGTCTTACGATTGACTCTTATAGGTTTCGAGGGTACTTGTCCTTTCTATGCCAACGAAAACCTTAATCCTGAGAATCATCGCATTTTTATGGAAGCACATTATCTAATATAACGAAGAATATTAAAATCTGCCATTACCAACAGGGGTCTTATCTACATAAAGCGAAACGGAAGTGACATCTCATATTTCTAATGTAGCTGATATTCAACAACCTCATAATTTTTTCATCGAGATGTCTCATTTCCTTTAACTCAATAATTTTTTGTATGCGTAATCGGTTAATGATATTCAATACATCTAATCATAAATTAAATCTACCTGTTTTATATCATCGTTTTTGTTATTATTTTGAAAACGTGCGTAATTACATATAATAATTCATATAAAAATGCTTGCATTGTCTAACGAAATTAACTTCAAATTATGGATCTACAGTGACCTGATATAATGGAATTTGGTTCTCGCGATATTCTTCATAATATGATTTGGATACTCTGTAAAAGTTCTTATGGTCTGAATATATGTCACATTAATGCCAAAAGTCTTAACAACATGATCGACGAATTTCGTTATGTGTTTTAAGATTCTGGAATTGATGTAATATGTGTATCGAAGATATGGTTTCATGCTCATGTACATGATAGTGTATTTAATCTGAGCGGTTATCGAATTTTTCGCCCTATTTTTGTAAAGTCTGCAATATGGTGTAGAGTAAAATACAAAAATGTGAATAACAGTGAAAACTCAATGAAAGTTCACTGAAATATGTAATGATAATCTTAAGTTATTACTTGGTACTGCTTATAGACCACATAGAAATGTTGATATTTCCCATTTCATAGATCACCTGTCTATTCTTACCCTTGGATATAACAGTATAATCCTAACTGGCGACTTCAACGCAAACATATAGAGTTAATGTTAGATATAAGTGCTATTGGTCTATTTTTGGTGAATCAAACTACACCTACACACTTTACTACAAGCACAAACACATTACTTGACCTATGTTGGAAATCTCTCTCGAACGCTTCTACCCAGTACTGTAGTATAATTATTTCTTAATAAATAAAAAGGAGACCAGAATTGTGGCAGAAAATTCGTGGATTTTGCACCATGATAACGCACCGTCGCACAGTGCCATCATTATTCAAAATTTTTTTATGAAAAATGCAACAAATACCATCCAACAGCCACTGAATTCTCCTGATTTGGCTACCTGTCACTTCTTTCTGTTCAATCGAGTTAAAAAACCATTACGTGGAACTCGTTTCAGCAGCCGAGAGGAAATAATGGATGGACATACCGAAAACTAAATATAAAAAATGCTCGACGATTGGGTTATGCGCTGGCATAAGTGTGTTGCAATCGATGGGGTTACTTTGAAGGGGACAATATAGATTTAAATGAGCAAACTTGTATTTTTAATTATCTGAATAAATTCTGGGAACTTTTAGATCAAGGTTGTATTTAATTTAAAATACGTACATACTATTTATTATACTTTAAAGTCTGATTGTGTTGCTAAGGAGTAACGGTATTTTGAAATTAGTTTTATTCTACAGATAAACTTCCGAAAATTATGTTAGGTGTTTTCCTTTTGCATTTGCATAGTTTAGCAATGATTTTCAACCTTAAAGCAATGGTATGGCAAGTTTATACATACGCAATGGCATGTACACAAAACTAAATGGTACTTCGTAAGGTTTTTTTTTGTCGTTGAATGATACCATAAAACTGAAGTTTTAGTTCCAAGCTCATTAATATAGCGGTTTTTAAAAGTTTTTGGGTTCAAAGTACAATAATATTCAAGAAAAGACGACCAGAAAAGAAATTAATATTGCTGAAAGTGAAATGATAGTATGTAATGGAAATAAGACAGACTTAAAGCGAAATCTGTCAAGTAGTTGAAAGGAATCGCTTCCCTATCCAGAGAGTAATTGAAAAATGTTAAAAACTCGGGAGTTTTAATCTCAAACCTTCGTTCTAGTCGCTGGTTTGTATTCGAACAAAGTATAATGTTTCAAAATGAATCAATGCAAAATATTAACAAGTATTAGGAACGCAACAAAAAAGCAATTATGGCATCAGTTTTATAGTTGATGCTTTTACATTGCATTACTGTTAAACAAAAAATAGAACAAAATGAACTATATAAAAACTTAAGTTTTATTTGTTGCTGAAACATTCAGACAAAACAGCAAAAACCTGTTTCCATTTATTTTTCATCGAACAACACACAAATTATATTTAAATCATATTTTTATATTTCATAAGTCAAAATATACAAAGTCCAAATTGTCTTGTTTGTTTTTGTATTTAAAAAAATCGAATTTTAAAAACCGCCTTTTTGTGAAATCTGAAAATTCTTGGGAGGAAGAGTGGCTATTTCTCTAAAACATGGAAACGCTCCCCTATACCACTACATGCAAATGTTTGTCCAAGAGGTCATGTTTAGAGGCCATATAGGATCTTATTCGTCGGGGTATCCGAGTTTTTATTAAAACCCAGATTGAATTATAAAAATCTATTACTTTTAATTTATTTTATATATTTATACATATGCGTATGTATAAACATGCCATACTATTGTTTTGAGGTTGATAATCATTGCCAAACTATACAAATGTAAAAAGAAAATATATAACATAATTTTTCAGAAGTTTATCTGCAGAATGAAACCAATTTCAAAAAAATACCATCACTCCTTAGCACCACAATCAGACCTTAAGTATACTAAATAGTCTGTGCGCATATTTAAGCCTAAAATTTCAATTTAAAAAAATTTCCTGATTTTTTATTTGACCTAGTCAAAATATTTAGTAAAGTTTTTTGCAGGGTATACATGCATTTTATTATGTATTAAACGTTTTATTATGTTTTCATTTCTTTTTATATAAAAAATAAACTGAATTATACAATTTGTTAGCAACACAAGAAAATGTGTAAATTTTTATGAAAATTGAGATTTTATTGCAGAACGATAGGTTTTAGCAAATATGCTAAGTCCAGTAACTGTACGTAAATATGCTAATTCCAGAGTAAACAACAAGCTTGTGAAACAATTTTAATGCTTATATAGTTCAGCAAAAAATATAGTACTATTATTAAACAAAAAATTCTGGAAATCGGCCACACCCAAATGGAGGCAGATAGTGTCCACTCCAAATAGAACGTGCTTTGAAAAATAAAAATATTGATGTCCACTGAATACATTGGGATTTGCAAAGCAGCCCGTAAGAAGCCCGAATCGTATGATGTCATATATTTGGATCATACGGTTTTTAAAAGTTTTAACAACGCTCGATTTTTCAAAAGTATATACGCTCCAAATCGCAAAACATTTTTTAAACTTAAATTTTGGAATCAGTATAAGACTTTACTTCAAAAAATTAATCAAAGTATAATTGCTCTGAAGTTCTTAAATCTTCAGCAATTATACATTGAGAGGAGGAAAATAACTAATAACAAAATACGAAGACTACAATATTTAAAGCAAAGTTTACCCAAAGACCATCACAAATCTTATGATGGCTTGCCACACGAGCATACGATTAATAATATGTTAATAAAGAGTGTTTCTATAGAGGTATAGAGCTTTGAAATGGCATACGATTAATAATATGTTAATAAAGAGTGTTTCTATAGAGGTATAGAGCTTTGAAATGGAATAAAACAAAGATTAATTTTTTTAATTGACATGACATTTACTTTATTTGAAAGATAATCTTCTGGCATTATAATTTAAATATGACTTCTGGCCTATGATCGCGACGGCTGGCTCGAACGTAGTCTAATCTGGAGGTCAACTTTTCGATGATTTTTTCCAACATTTGTAGCCGCTTATCGACAATAACGTGTCGAATGTTATCCTCCAAGTGGTCAATCTTTCCGCACTTATCGGCGTAGACTAGCGACTTCATATATCATCACAAAAAAGAGTCTAGCGGTGTTAAATCGCACGATCTTGGAGTCCAATTCACGGGCCTGAAACGTGATGCGGTTACCAAATGTTTCCTTCAATAAATCTATTGTGGCAGGAGCTGTGATATGTTGTGCCGTCTTTTTGAAACCACAGCTTCTGCACATAATGGTTGTTCAATTGAAGGACAAAAAAGTCAGTAAAACATGGCTTTATAGTGGTCGCCATTGACTGTAACGTTCTGACCAGCGTCGTTTTTAAAAAAGTAGGGACCAATTATTCCACCAGCCCATAAAGCACATCAAACAGTTAGTTTTTCTGGATGTAACTGTGTCTCAACATACACTTGAGATTTATCATCACTCTAAATACGGCAAACAAAAATAAGCTTCATCGCTAAAAAAGTGCCTGATACGTATTTTGAAGAGAACCATGATTTCCTAAATAAATTTGCACAATTTGGAAGCGTTGTGCATAATACATCAGTCTATTCATGTTGAAATGCCAAACCAAACTAAACACAAATCACTTGACAGCTGACAAAATGGCCGCCAGTTAAAAAAGTTTTGCCAACTTGAAGTTTTATACCTCTATAAAAAACCCCCGTATAATTATGTAGTAGTAAAATAAAACAGTTTTATTTCAATTTTTTATATTGAAAATAATGGACCAAACTGAAATTGTTTAATTTTTTAACTTCAATAAAATTCGATTTTTTAATGTGTATTTTATTCTGAATTAATCAAAAAGAAACACACCAAATCTTTTACTTCTTCAAAATCTCATTTTAAGTCCAAAAAATAAAATAATAAAAAGCAATTATGCTAAGTCCAAAAACCTTTAATTATCCTCCTAATGATATATAATCAAACATTTTTTGGTATTTAAGTGGAACAAATAATCGAAAATTGCATACTGCGTTTACCGATTGAACAAATGTTTACAATAGAAAATGTTAGAAAGTTTTCTTCCTCCTGAAAAATTTATATATGTGGACTTAGCATATATTCTTGTGTTACTAACGAAATAATCAGAAAAAATATTCGTACATTTGGAATAATATTGGAAAATGATTATTTTATGATGTCCCATAATTATTAGTAATTAGTGGGACATCTTTAGCATTGAAGAACTTTCAAAAGCTTTTTTAGTACTAAATAGGAATATTTGTATGTTCTAATTTTGGACCATTCCTCTCCTTTCTATAAGATGAGTTTCAGAGATTAGCGTGATGTCTATTTAATGTTTTTAAAAAAATATTCAAGTTTGTTTTTATGTTGGCGGATGTCGGTTGCGTTCCAAAAACATATTGTTACGTTTTAACCTTCTTAAAACGTTTGAGTTCGTTTATATTGCGTTAGAATAAAATCAATCTGTCACTTTTTATTAATTCCACTGTACTTTAATATACTATGTCTAAATACAACAAATACAACACTTTTTATTTGCGCCTTACACAGACTTTACTTCTTGACAGCCAATTCAAAACTAACTAACTCACTAGCCGCAATTCGCCGCTTTTTATAGTGTTTCATCTTTAGTTTAGTACGGACAATGTTATAATTTTATAGATAATTAGATAATTAGTAGATAATTTTAGAAGTTTTTAACCCTTGACACAAACCAATACATTTTTAAGCTATGTCTAAATACACCAAATACAACACTTTTTATTTGCTCCTTACACAGACTACTTCTGGACAGCCAATTCAAAACTAACTAACTCACTAGCCGCAATTCGCCGCTTTTTATAGTGTTTCATCTTTAGTTTAAAATGATCTAGTACGGACAATGTCCTAAAATAACACAAAAATAACCGATTCATACGCTTTACAGCACTTTTAATTAGTCCAGATAATTTTAGAAGTTTTTAACCAATACATTTTTAAGCTGAAAGCTCATAATAAGCTCTGACGGGGTGAATTTTGTCTTTAGCATTTTCATTTTCGTAACAATATTTTCAGACAGTTCATGGTTTGTTGAGTGCAGCTTGTAGAAGCATCTGTTGTACACTCAGAATTTTCATCATAATTTTGGTCATAGAGTTTGTAAAGTAGTTATTTACAGCAGTATTCAATACAGGACTCCAATCGACTGAAGTTGAATTTGGAAGCCTATGCTTTGGGCTGAGAATGTGGTACAGGATTCGATTTATTTGTCGTTGTCTGTAGTCTGACTAGCTTAAGACATTTGGAAGTAGAATGGATGAGTTTTTAAAGTTGCTCTTTGGTTTTGATTGTACTTTGTTTATTTCAGGTCTTCGAACTGCTGATTATTTTATTTATTCGCCATGGTTTATATTTACAGTGTCGCTTGCCGCAGTTACTAAATTTTTTGACATTAGGGTCCTCTTTTGGTTTGACGCATATGGTTGAAACATGCAGTTCTCCGCATGCTACACAAACATATCGCACTTGTACCGCTAAAGTAAGTTAACTCAATATTGTCAAATTTTTCGTAGGGTCAAAAAACGTTTCGGTTTAATATGCAATTATATCCCAAAAAGAGATAACGAGTGATTTTTTTTTTGGCGAAAAAGTAGAGAAAAGTAGAGATTTTTACAGTGGGTAGATATAACCATTGTATATCGTATTCTTGCAAAAATTGAAAATTGAAAAATTTTCATTTGAATCAGTTTTGCGGTACAAGTGCGTAGCAGTTTGCCCAAAGTTCTGGCAATTTCCACGCTGCATTAGTCCTATACGTTTCAGACACTCTTTTATAGTCACTTCGCGATGACATAGATTTTTAAAATCCGAAATCACCTGGTTCCGTTGCCACCCTACACATGGACTGGTAATCGTATTCTTATTTTTAATATTAATTACCAGGGAAATCAGAAATGTGATCTTAAATGTGTTTTATGCGCATAAAATATGCAGTTAAAGTACGAAAATATGCTATAAAAAATGAAAAATTCTTCTTTTGAATGTATTTCTTCATTTGAACGTATTTAAAGTAAGATATAAAAAACAATACAACAGGATAGAAAACAAAAATTGTTCTTCAATTTCTAAGGAGGTCTGAATAAATAACTAAAAGTAAATGAAAAGCGTTGTCTATTACATCTAAGCAAACTCTTATAGGTTGAAAATTTAATTTCAATGTCTACTGAAATATGGGGGCGTATTACCAATTCCTTAAGATCATATTTTAAAACTTAGCTTGAAGAAGATGCTCTATATTTAATTTCACTTGCTTTTGGTTTACATAACATGTCCGCCTGTTAAGAGGTAATAAATTTAGTTGAGATCTAGATGGCGCAATAAATTGAATTGCCAGATAATTAGAAAAGCCTGAACTTGATCAGCATTTAAAACAAAAATTTTGTTTTTGCTGTAAAAATATTTTAGAGCTAAAAATCCAAATATGCGCTTAAAAGATTTAAAATGCTCTTTGAAAAAAAAGTTTCAAAAACATACCCTTAAAACAGAAATATGCAAAAAAATGTTATGTGCAAAAAATTTGAAAATATTCATTAACAAATTGATCCTAAACAGATAAATATCTATAAATAAATAAATAAATATCTATCTAAAAAAATTGTTTCGGCTAAGAAAACTAAATTTTTAATTGTTTTTAAGCATATATTTTGGATATTGGACATCACATTGGTTAATAGAGCACTACATAAATTGTTTTCTTTAAATCTAAAGCAAAAAAACTGTTTATGTATTTGACAATATCGAAGTTTAACTAATTCAACAAAATGTTATATCAGATGTAATAGCAGATTGATTTAAAAAAATAGTCGAAATGCAATTATTTATTATAGTCGAAATGCAATTATTTGTTGTAAATAAATGTTTTTTTACAATAATATTACAAGACACTCAAAATTGCTGCGACAAACTAAATCACATAATCTCAGTCATTCATTGTTTGAGTGCATTTCAAGTCGATGCAGTACCGTTTGAATAAAAACAGTTATTGGTGAAGCAAAATAAAGTATTAAACTTTTAAATCAGTCGGTGGTTATTTATCCGTTCAAATAATTAAAAAATAATAATAAAATGGCTGGAAATAAGTATTCTGCTTTATTCAGAGAAAAAATTGTAGTCGAATTTAACAAAGGCGACAAGCATTGCCAAAAAATTTTGTTTTGACCCCAGTGCTGTACCCAGAACTTTAAGCCGTTTCCGTTCAACTGGTTCTGTAAAAATATCGCATCAAAATGGTAGACCGCGCAAGACAACGAAACGTGAGGACCATTTGTTGGGACGATAAAAAAGGATCCTTTTACATCAGCGAGATCTATTCAAAGTGAACTGCATTTAAATATTTCACTTAGATCTATCCAACTACGAGCTGTGGTGGCTTACGAACGTACAGAAGCGTAAAAAGACCATTTATTTTTATGTAAACTGGACAGTTTCAAAATGGCGTACCGTACTATTTTCAGATGAATCAAAGTTCAACATCAAAGATTCTGGCGGATTTAAGCTAGTACGCAGGCCAAAAGGGACATTGCCTAAATCCACGTTACACGACGGCTTCTTTGAAAAACGACGGAGGTAATGTAATGGCCCGGAGATGTTTTTCCAGCCATTGAATCGGCCCAATTCATAGGATCAACGACATAATAGATCGTTTTGTGTACAAAGATATTCCTCAAGATGTCATGTTACCTCATGCGAAAGAAGAAATGTCATTAAAGTGGATCTTCCAACATGATGATGATCCAAAATACACTGCCAAATGTGTACAGGAGTGGTTATCGGTAAACA
Organism: Wohlfahrtia magnifica; assembly: GCA_023159175.1. Classification (NCBI taxonomy): domain Eukaryota; kingdom Metazoa; phylum Arthropoda; class Insecta; order Diptera; family Sarcophagidae; genus Wohlfahrtia; species Wohlfahrtia magnifica. The sequence continues at coordinate 935,384 of JAKWBJ010000168.1, read as the reverse complement.
AAATCGATGTTTTGGATGGTCTGCTAAATCACCTGATCTCAATCCCATAGATTCTCTTTGTGAAATTGTAGATAGGAAAATTCGACACGAAAACTGCAAAAGAAAGGATTCTCTTCATCCAAGCGGAATTGGCATGGAGAAATATTTCAAAAGACGTTTTAAATAACCTAATAGAGTCTATGCCTCACAGATGTGAAGCAGAGCTTAAAAGCAATGGTTTCACCACCAAATATTAGAAAAAACTGAATTTTTTTGGATACCCAAATAAAATGATTTAGTTTTTAGCCAGATCACAGATGTCTGTTGGCATTGCAAAGTTTAATCCTTGATTGATGTTACTTTAGTTTTTTTCTTATTCATTTACCTTTTAATGATTCACTTAGAAAAGTTCTACGTCGTTGCGTTTCACTGATGACAATTTGATCAATAAATTGAATTTTGCAGCTCCTTGTAATATATCAAAAAGTATAACATGGCGTATTTCTTCTAAAATTTTGCACACGAGCGACGAATTAAAAAACTCGACGAAAAATGTTATTGTAATCAAGTGCTCCATCTGCACAATCGATTTCTTTTTTTTCCGATTTATGGTAAAAGATTATATTCGTATGAATAATAAAGTTAACACAGGGGATTAAGTCCACAAAAGCAAAGGTACAAAACCAGAAAAAACAAATTGATAACTAACTTTTTGAAACATTAAAAGAAACAAACCTATAATCAATTTTCTGCTTTTATATAATTATATCGTTTTTTTTTTCTGACAAAAAATTAAGAAATATCAAAGATTTTTTAATGGCAACATTTTAAATATGAATAGAGCACCCTTTCTTTGTATTAAATTTTTATTCTAAAATGAACACAATAAAAGAAAGGCTAACATAGTGCTACATTACCAACTTTTCTGTCAATCTCATATGAAAAATAATATGAATCACTAATTAATATAAGCATGTAAGCAATGCAAAAACTATTGTTTCTGTGATGGTACAATTTTACTGTTTTCGATGTTACATTTTACAATGTTTGTATTATTTTTGAATGGCTACATACATATATATTTACTCTATTGTCCTAATTTTATTGGAATTTAAGAAAAGGCTAAAAAAGCTAAAAGAAAGGTAATTCATAAATTTCGAAGCTAAATCGAACATTAAAAAGTTTAATTTAACTTAAAAAAGCTAATATGGTCGCACTGGTTGCTTGAGAAAAAACATGGAATCTAGTTTCGCTACTCATTTCGCCTTTAATTTTGAACCCTTTTTAATAAAATATCCTGAGTTCGTCTGTGAAGGTAGTCATTGCTCATCATTAAAGAACTCAGTCTCTGCACCAAAGTCCCTTAGGCTCTTTCAATCAACGCCAGCAATGAAGTTCATATCCGGTACTACATAGCGTCTAAAATGCCCCGCCATAATCCAAAAGCAAAATCTGGGCATGTGCAAAGGAAGTGTTCGAAAGTCTCGTCTCCCCGCCTGTCCTACAATAATTAGACCCAATACAGCCCGTCCTATATAGCTGTGCTCACAATTTGAACAGTTCATCCGTCCTACTCCCATCAGTCCTTGTAGTCCTGCAGATTGTGACATTCGACCAATGAGCCGTATGTTACCTTTAGCTCATTGCTTCAATTTCGCCTTTGTCGGCTCAATAACATACCTCCCTTTCAGGGTGTCGCAATCAGCCAATGCCCTCTACAGTCGAGCACTGCTCTCGATTGGACATCATCGGTAATTATAGCTCGAAATACCATCCGGCTTGTTAATCTCCTTCGAACCCATATCTTCCCTGACACAGTTAAAACCATATCAGTTAAATTACGATTATGATTAGTAATCAATTGCATTACTTTTAGAAAAGAATCATAATGATTACTAATTCTAAAAACAGAAATTTCTGATTACTAATTGATTACGATTACAAATAATCAAAAAATAATCAGAATTACTGCCAATTACTACGAAATAATGTAAAAAATCAAAGGTAATCAAAAAGTAATCCCAATTATTTTCAACAATTCTTTTTGCTTCGTCTTGAATACTTTCCATAATTTAATACAACACAGTTCAACACAGTTCAAAAGAATACTGAAGAAAAACTTTGAAGTGGAACTAAAGTAGGTTTTTTTCAATAGTAAATATCTCTACTTTAAGTAAAGTGATTAATGTTCATAAGATTCAAAAACAACTAGCAAAAATTTAAATGTTTATTTACTAAAACTTATTTTGTTTGCATTATGTGAATTATGCTTTAATTGTAGATTACCATACGGTATATATCCTTAAATTTTTATTTTAACCAGATTGTTAACCGTTCTTGCAGATTTGTAGCCTCTTCGATGGATAATAATGTTATTAATATAAATTGGATGATATTCAATTTGCTTGTAAATAAAATTTACTTTAACTGATTTTGACTAATTCAATTTTTTTAATACAGTTGCTGAAAGTAATCAAAAAGAATCGTTGAAGATAATTAAGATTATCTTTTGATTACTACAAACAGCGAAACTTTTGGAATATCTTTAACGACATCCCTAAATATTCGTTAGTAATATTTGTATTTATTTTGATATAGCTAAACTTTCGTTTTTGATAGTTTGGCAGTAGTTCGACATTACTTTTTTTTGTTTCCATGCTAAAAACGAGAAAAATTGTTTGCGTGTTACTTTGTTCTGTTAAGCATTTATGTTCAACAAAAACAAGAGTGTAATATAATGTATAAATATTTGGCGAGAAGTTAGCGAAAATAATTTTTGTATTTGGCCATCCAAAATTATACAATACATTCGATTAAAATATTACTTCATTCATTTTTTACAAGTGGAAAAGTAAATAGCGATTGGTGCAAGTTCAAATACAAACAAAATAAGCGAAAAGTAGTTTCTTTAGAAAAAAAAAATTAAAGTATTGGATTAATTACGTAAAGTAAAAACCGTTTCAAAAGTTTCTTTAATGCATTCTATCGATAAAGAAACAATAGGACCAATTAAAAGTAATGAAAACTCTAAATATAAAATGTGTACCATCGGGAACTAAGTCTAGCCTTCACACAACTTCTTATGTGTGAAATATTCAAATGGAAAAAGTCTCTATGATATGGATAGAAGATTAAACGTAGAAGATAATCCCTGTTGTTACAAACGCAATTACAAATAAGGTAATTCGTGCTTATGAACAAGGTTCCGATGATATTTATACTCCTAATGAATATCCTTGAAAATTGAGTAGATCTCACCAATTCATACACACCTTACCAAGTGTTTAACGCTGACGAAAAGAGATATTGGAAGAAGATACTAGATAGAATGTTTGCCGCAAAATCGTTTAAGACTGCAACTGGGTATAAAACTGCAATCGATCGATTTTATCCAAGGCCTCTGGAGATTATATAATGAGAGCATTAGTTATAAATAAAATGAAACACAGCGCTCGTTTAAATGAGTAAACAGAGAAAACTTACTCGTTTACTGGATGGCCAACAAAAAGGTTTGGGTAACAACTGATTTTTTACCATCTTTTTCCAAATACTAAAAGATATTTACTAAAAGATATTTTGATTAAAAATCGGCATATATGAAATAAAAAATCAGCATTATCGGCACTTCAACATAAAAAATCGACAAATTAAAATTTTCCGTTTTAAGGATCATCCTTTTATTAAGAAAAACTAACAAAACAGAACATTAACTAATGCTTATAACTTATAAACCAATATAAAAATAAAAAAATTAAAAAAAAATACCATAAAATAAACGTTATATAAACAAACTGCATTTTATTGTTAGGACATCGGGTAATTCTTCCATATATTTTTATATGTTAGTACAATTACTATGTTTTATTATTTATAATGAATTTTGCACTCTTGACAGAACATAGAGAGCGTCATGTACTACGAGCTGCTAAAACCACGATACACACTACAATTTCTTCGTTTGAATTGTGAATTACGAAAAAAAAATGGCCGGAATATAAGGACAAACATTATAAAGTTATCTTGTGTGACAACTCTGGGCAACACTTCGCAAAAGCTACAAAAAAAAATTAGAAACGATCAAATGCGATATCTACGAGGAGTTTTTTTCGAGACGAGATTCGAATTTTATATGAGAGGTGGGGAGAAGTTGTTAGTTATAATGGACAATATTTTGGTTTACTTGTTAATTCGTTAAAATAAAATAATTTTTTTGAGAACCGAATTAATTTGTACTCCTAATAGATAAATTACATGGTTCGACAAAAAATGGCAGAAGGATCTGTTTTTGAAATTTTAAAAACACCTCAAAAATCTCGAGTTACATGTAAAAAACCGGTTTTTTGAACGTTCGGGCACTTATAAGCTCATATATTAGGATATATAGCTGAATATTACCCGATTTTAAGTTTTTTTTCGGATTTGGAAAGAAGAGAAACAAACCTTTTAAAGGATATATATGTCGTTTAAGCCTTTAAGAATCTTGGTGTATTTCTTAAGTTAACAGCTTTTCCATCAAATTTTTTCCACATTTTTCTAGTTTATATGCGTTTTTGCGAAAATTATATTAAGTTATGAATAAAAGGAGACTTAAGGTTAATAAATCCATTCGAAATTGACGGAGTTATTAGGATATAGCTGATATTAACAGTTTTCTCATTTGAATAAAGCAATTATTTAAGTATTCTCAAAAATTGTTAATGTTACTAAAACAAATAAAGTTGCCGTGCATTTAGATTTTCTCGAAAAATCGGCATTTTTGAGCACAAATTGCCATTTTGATAATTTTAAGGCAAAACATCGGCAAAATGAAGATGAATCGGCAAATATTCGCAACTAAGTTATGAATAACTTTAAAACTGTTGAAAATACAAAAAAAAAAAAAAAAAAAAAATATTCAGGTGATTTATAGGAAATTTTATTTCTAAGCATTTGCTGGTACTTGGATTAAAATCGGTCACCTCGTTTTCAAGTTATGATGAAATATATTAACATAACTTGTCACGCCAATAAAAAAAAATTAAGCCCGATGGAAAAAAACGGATTTGAATTCAGCGCATCATAATCAATTTATTCCACATAGTTTTATTTAAAGGCCCGAAATTTTTTTGTTTTTTGTAGACCAGTGTAATCAAGAGCTTTTGGTTGAGGAACGTGCCGATAACACTAGTTTACACGATTTTTGTACATAAGTTAAAACATGCATGGGGGTGTTAGTTTAGACCCTCTAAATACTAAAAAAATTCTTACACGTCAAACTTTTGAGATATTTGATCAAAATAAAAATGTAAAAATAACATCAGTTTAGAAAAAAAAAAAAAAATAAATAAATAAATAAAAAAAAATTAGGGTTTTACTTCTTTTTATATATGAATTCTCAAAAACCTTGATAGTTTCGCTTAAAGAATTTTATAAATTGGTGAAACCGTTCACCATGCTCGTCACTCATATTTCCAAGGCTAAATATCTAAATTGGACTAAAAATGAATTTTGAGGGACATATTAACACCCTATCCTTCGAAATTCTTCAGTAAATCACCAACAATAACTTTGTAATTTTCTCCTTTTTTATTTCCTAAAAATTCCTAAACAACATGTTTAAACGAGTTTTAAGCAGCCCGTTCATCATCGACTAAGACACTCAAACTTAAAAAATTTGAGGACCCACAAATATTCCTTCCTTAATTTAGATTCAGAAAGATTCGGAAATACACTGTCACTACCCTGCTGTAGTGGAATACCATACTTTCCATGAAACATGATTTCTACAGTGGTTAGTAGGTTCTCTCTAAATGATTGGCTTACCAAACTTTCAAGATCCTCTTTTATCAGAGATAAGGATTAGCGTACAATTTGTGCAAATCATAAGGAATCCACATTATTCTTGATGCTATACCGGAAAAGTAAAATAATGCAAATAAGCACTTTGAAATTTTTTATAATAGGGAATGCTTGCTTGGCATTAACAACTTTACCGCAAACATAGCAAAACCGATTTGGGTTAATTTTACATGTTCTAGACCACATTTTATTGAATGAACAAAATTGTAATTTCATACAATTACAATAATAAGTACTATTGCAAACTTATATTGAATAAAATATTTTTAAAGCAGCAAAGCTTATTTGCTTGGGTGAAATACAATTACATCTCTGAAAGCATTCAGTAACTAATTTTAAGTATTCTGTGTATCAAAAACTCTATTCGAATTCGAATGTACTTGATATCAACTACTTAAGTAATACTATACTATTATAGTATATAGGTGAAAATTAAAAAACCAAAAGTGGCAACTAACTACCGTTTATTGACCTTCTTAAAAGTATACGTTCATTCCAAGTACAAAAAAATATTTTTTGTAAACTTGTGTAATCAGAATTATCTGGCGAAAATGGAAAATAAATTTGGGGAAGCGTCTAGTGCAACAACCGAGGAGCTGCAAGAAATATAAGAGACGGTAAGCCATGACATGTCGAGGCAAGAGTGTCAAATCTAGAAAAGACTGCTGACGAAAAATTTAATTTAATAAAATAAAAAATTAACAGCCTCCAATGTCAACGGTTGAAACAAGTGCGAATTGTATTAGAAGATTCCGGCAGAATAAAAACTCCTTGCTTCGATGGTAGCAGTCCTCTGGCAGTATTCAGATTATAATTTGATACCGTGGCCAGTAGAAATAGATGTGGCGATGAATAGAAGGCCATAGAATTAATTTTGGCCATTAAAGGCAGCAGCAAAAGTTCTAGAAATACTGCCAACTAGCAGCAGAAACAACTACAACGACTCATTTATGGCATTGTATTCGGTGACGATGGCGAAGAGCATCAAAGGTAAAGGTGCAGAAAAAGAAGCCGAAAACGCTGAAAAATAGGAACGTTAACATGAACTACTCACATTGTTGGTGCACAAGCGAACAAAAATTATCGGCTTAACGTGAAGGGCTGGGTATATTTGGGGTTGCGTAAGGTAAAATTGGTCCCACTTTACATACCACAGCGACAAAAGAGTTGACTTCTAAATTGCTTATTAACCGAAGTGGAACCTGCGAAGTAAATAAGAGAATAAATGAAGTCAACTTTCGTATCCAGAAACATTACAACCAGAGAACAAAGATGAAGGCTTTATACCTAGAGCGATTGGTGAACCGAGGGAAAACAAATATTAAGCCTATTCTTATCGACAGACTTAGGTGGGCCACAGTGTTACTAAAATCAAGTTTGTGAACCATTGTCGTGTGTTAAAAAATAAACAAAAGCCACAAAAAACAACTAAACGGCAACAACAAGCAAGCAGACAATGAAACAAATAGGAAACACAACAACAACACAATAAGCATTGAAACAAACAAGTCGTTTGTTATTGAGCTGCTTAAAAAAAGACTAGAAAGAAAGAAATGGAATTTACCTGAGAAATGGGCATGTTAGAGAGCTTTCGAAGTATTGTTTACTCAGCCATATAAAAAGCACATCGATACGGACAGCAGTAATTCTATGTAGTGTAAACTCACTGAAAAGTTTAAGTAAACTAAACTCATCGAATAGAGTTTACTGGTTTGAACTTAGAGTAGAGTTTAGTGTGGATAACTCAGGTTGAAAAGGTTGGTTCGATATCCTAAGCTGTAACAACGATCGAGACGGAAGATATTTAGGTTGAAATATATTTCTAAAATTGTTGTTTACAAAGCTGTAAACAGAGAGAGTAATTAAGAATATAAATTGTTACTGTTTGTGAAAAGATTACGAGCAGAGGTACATAAAACTGTGTTAAACAATAATCGGTGTTCAATTAAAAACCAAATACAAGATTTATTTTATTTTAACTGCAATCTGCGAACTCTTTTAATAAGCGTTTTTAAAAGCAGTATTCAGGAGTTTGATGTTAGCTTTTTTTGCCTGTTCTATTGGTGTTGTATTTGGTGATAAGCCCAGGTCCTTCCTTCCTTAATAAATTGTCAAAATTTTAGTTTTTAATTTTGTCGTGTTAAATAATTACTGAACAAAAACGGTGATTAAGAAATTAAAGCAAATAAACGCGAAAGGCAGTTAAGTCTAGGGTAATTAACACTTTCATGAATTTTTTGTTTGTATACAACAACATTATTTGACAGCGCATCTCTCATCTCTAACGATATTTTTAGACAAAGTAATATAATATTGAATTCAATGCTTTCAGTTTTACTTCTATGCTTCAGTTTGTTCAGCAGATTTCCGCTTTCCCACACCTGCAAAAGTCCTCTGACCCACCCACCAAAGGCGCTGGGCTCTCCTGTACGAGACCTAGGCTTATGTTATCATTAGCAAACCTACGACTAAATATGCTCGACGTATCTTTAACCATACGTAGGTTGATATGAAGTGCTTTGATGGTGCCCTCATCTGTGCTTATTCGAAAGTACCGCTGCCGCCTTCTTGCTTGGCGCACGTGCACAGTAAGCTTTGATGCTTCGGCCTTCTTTGAGTAACCCTTTCAACCCTCTTCGGTCTACTCGGGTGTTATGTCTTTGCCCTCACCCCCGGTAGACACCTCTTTGGCCGAATACCTGTGCCCTTAGAGCTGTAGTGTTTATCGGAGTACAGTTGCCTAACCTTGACAACCCTCTTTAAGTTCGCACTAGACAACTCCGATTCCCCGTGTATCTCAGGCTTCACGAGCCGTTGGATTAGGTTGTAATAGTAGTAGTAGTAGTAGTCGTAGTAGTAGTAGCAGTAGTAATAGTAGTAGTAGTAGTAGTAGTAGTAGTAGTAGTAGTAGCAGTAGTAATAGAAGTAGTAGTAGTAGCAGTAGTAGTAGTAGTAGTAGCAGTAGTAAAAGAAGTAGTAGTAGTAGCAGTAGTAATAGAAGTAGTAGTAGTAGCAGTAGTAGTAGTAGCAGTAGTAATAGAAGTAGTAGTAGTAGCAGTAGTAACAGGAGTAGTAGTAGTAGCAGTAGTAGTAGTAGCAGTAGTAATAGAAGTAGTAGTAGCAGCAGCAGCAGTAGTAATAGAAGTAGTAGTAGTAGCAGTAGTAGTAGTAGTAGTAGTAGCAGTAGTAATAGAAGTAGTAGTAGTAGCAGTAGTAATAGAAGTAGTAGTAGTAGCAGTAGTAGTAGTAGTAGTAGCAGTAGTAATAGAAGTAGTAGTAGTAGCAGTAGTAATAGAAGTAGTAGTAGTAGTAGTAGTGTTAAATGTCTTGATGCACATTTTTCTTTTTAGAAGTGGTATAAAATTTTGAATAATTTTGCATTCTCCAATTTGAAAACCGGAACTTCTACACAAGTTTTTTTTTTTTGTTACACACTGTGAACAGTGCCGGAACTTCTGCACAAAAAAAAACTTGTGCAGAAGTTCCGGTTTTCAAATTCATATAACTCTGTAACCGTTAAAGATGAAAGGTGAATTAGTCAACTTTCTATAAAAAATAGTTAATTTTACTAATTAATTTTAATATTAAAAATAAAGGCTTTGCTGAGACTAATTTAAAGGCTTTGTACACGTGTCGAAATATCTTGCTCTATGAGATTCGCAAAAATTTAATGGACTATTGATATTCGTGTTAACAAAAATAATACACTTAAAAATATAATTTTTCTTTTCTATTTAACTCGTGTGGAATTAAATTCGTCTAAAAAGAAAAAAAAAAACTCACGTAAAAAGAGAATTATGTGTTAAATAAAAAATTATATGGAAAAATTTATAATTTATAATTATTATAATTTATTTTCTATGTTTTTGCTGTTACTTATCAAAATTTTGTTTTTAACAAATTCGTCCGTAATAGAACAGAACGGAAAAACTATCTACTTATATCTACATGTTTTTTATGTACAAAACAGCAACAGCTGATTCGGAACGTAACAGAATGTAAAGACTAATTATGCCTTAAGCCTAACTCACTTGTTTATGCTTTTAAAATTCTTTTTTTTTTAATAGGCCCTATATCAATATTAAGCACAAGTCAGCTTTAAAGATTTAAATCTTTTTCTCATAGAATGAGCTAGATTCTTTGTCATATATATATTTTCTCATATATCCAGGAGGACATTCTTTAGTTCATTATTGCTCCAAATTTGATACTAACGTAATTTGAACTCCATATACACCCACAAATTCTCTCATTATTCTACTATTTGGGAATAATGTTTCGCATTATTGTCCTGAAACAAACAATAATTTCTATTTACATTTGAGTGTTATTGTGCAAAATTATCCATCAGTATCTAAATATCCCGTGTGCCGCTATGGTATGGTGGGTAATACACCCGCCTACCAACCAGAAGATCGTCGGTTCAATACCAGGCCAGACTATCTTAAAAAAAGTTTCGACAGCGGTATCACTTCATAACATTAGCTAGTAATTGGTTATGACTATTACTACTATTGAAAATTTCTCTAAATCAATTTGTAGAAGGTCCCTTTCAATGAGTTTAAAAGTAGGATCGGGTGCCGCTCATTGACTGAGAGTCCCCATGTTCCTTCATGGAATGTTATGGGAATTAATAAAAATAATCTTTAAATATCCCATCTTCTTCATTGTCCATACTATAAAAAAAATCAAACTCCATTTGAGCTCATTGAACCATGATACATACCATGACATGCCAGCATTCATGCTTGACAATTTTGTTAAAATTATTGTTATTTAGAGCTTGGCTTCTTTCCACCATACAAAAAGCCGATCATGAAATAAATTAAATTTTGATTCATCACAGTAATTTTCTTCTATGTCCCAAAAGTTACTGCTGTGTTAATGCCCTAAATAACAAAAATTTGAACAAAGCTGTAAAAATAGCTGTTGACATATTATGGTTGCAGACATGTCATGGTATGTATCATATTTATTAATGATGAAATGTCAAGAATTGAGCTGTCAACCTTTGACACACATACACTCTTGAACAAAGAATTTTAATTGTGAATATTTTACTGTATCACTTCGTACAATTCGAGCAGCTTTACCTCGTAATTAGGCTCCTTCTAAGACCCCTGTGAGTAATTTAATCGCTAACGCTCACGGTACTCTTGCTGAAAATAGATCAAAACAATACACTCGTAGTGGCCGTAGTAACGTAAACATAACCGCTGTATAGCAAAGTGCTAAGAATGAGTCTGGAACATCAACTCGTCGACTTTCGCAACAATTTGGCATCACCAGAGAAACTTTGGGTAATTGCTCCTATGAATTTGGTGGTGATAAAATCTAAGAGGACAATTTTCATATCTCGTTTGTCTTGTGAGACCTCTATGTCAAGTCTACAATTGATAGACCATTTAAGTCACATAGCTATAAGGTGTAGGTATCTTATCGTAGCATTTCCTCCTTTAAATTATATATGGTCCTGATGATATGTTCTATGTTATTGTTAACCCAGTGCTCTGGCCACAGATCACTTGGGTCCGTGAATTTCAATTTAGGGAGAACCATCGGAGAAGGGGTGTTGCTTTATCTTCTTCTATCTTTCGAAAAAACTGAGTTTGGGGCTGCCATTGAATGTTAGTATTGTTTATCAGAATGTCCGTGGACCTAGGTCTAAGCTCTCCGCTTTATAAAGGTAGCTTTAATTTTGATTTTGAGGTAATCATGTCTAGTGATTTCAATATTTTTAGACGCAATAGGAAAACAGGTAATGGTGGTGGTGTTCTTATTTCTGTTTGTGCTTGTTATATGTCCGCATTGATTGAAATCGCTTTTTCTGAGGATGTTGAACTTATTTGTGTTAAGGTGTGTATTCGAGGAAGACCTGTGTACATCAGCTGTTTATATATTCCTCCTTGTTCTGATATTCGTATCTATGAGGCTCATTTTGAATTGTCTTCCGAAGTTAGGGATTCGATGGAGTAAAGTGGGTTTATAGTGGTACTGTGTGACTTTAATCTTCTTCTCTTCAAATTTTTCGTCTGAAATCGTTTCGATCGTTTCTTAAGTCCTATCACCTGCTTATATATTCCTCCTTGTTCTGATATTCGTATCTATGAGGCTCATTTTGAATTGTCTTCCGAAGTTAGGGATTCGATGGAGTAAAGTGGGTTTATAGTGGTACTGTGTGACTTTAATCTTCTTCTCTCCAAATTTTTCGTCTGAAATCGTTTCGATCGTTTCTTCAGTCCCATCTTGTGGGGGTCTTCTGTCTGCTATGTCTGATCTTGGTCTTTTTCTAGTAAAACATGTATTAAACTTAGTGAATAGGATTTCAGATCTTTTTTATTGATGACCCAAGTATTTCGTGTGGATCCTATATATGTCTATGTGAGGATATCTATTATCCGACGCTGTTACTGCACATCGAATTTAATTTTTGTTTATCTAAGGGCGTGAAGAGTTCAATGGATACAATTTTGATTTCGGTCATACTGATTTTTGCCGTTTGAATTGATTGTTATATTCTATAGATTTTTCGTCTTTACTGAGTTCACTCCAGTATGACTCTTTTTCACTTGATGGGATTATAGATAGCTTTTATGGGGTATTATTCTAATCTAATTTAGATCGTTCTGATCCTCCATGGAATTCTGCTAGACTTGCAAAATTGGGGAATAGGAAATCGTAGCCGTTTAGAATGTTTGTGAAATCGTGGTCTGGTATTAATTATATGCTCTACTCAAGGGCGCGTGCTGATTTTGATAGGATGAATCATTATTGTTATATGGAGTATTCGAATAGAGTAAAATCTAATTTTAGTAGTAACCCGAAATCCTTTTACGACTTCGTTCATGTTAAACGCAAATCATCTGTGTTTCCCACTGATATGTTCTACGATGAGAGGCGACTTCCGATTATCTGAACTTTTCGAATATGCTTTCCGACTTCTTTCTGTCTACGTATGTATGGGCAATTGGACTCTGTCTTGGTTTCGGGGGAACATTTTTTCATACCCATATTCTGTGGGAAGTGAGTCAATTTCTAATATTCAAAAATTTAGTCTTGAGACTGTTCTTAAGTCTTTCTTTGCACTAAAATTTATATATTTTTCCAGGACCTGATGGGGTTCCTGCTGGTGTCTTGAGCTGCTGTGCTTGTGTTTTGAGTACTTTGGCGTTTATCTTCAATGAACTTTTAGAGAGAGGTAATTTTCCTAGTATTTGGAAGAAGTCCTTTATTATTCCTTTTCGTAAGTCGGGTAGTAAAGGGTGGTCCAACCAAAACGTACGATATTAACTGTAAATAAGGCAAAAAGTTCTCAGAGAATTATTTGAATACTTTTATTATGATAGAAGGATCTATAACAATTATGTGTGAAACAAAATATCAAAACTAAATACCTCTATCCGTCGCTTCGTATTTTCAATGACTGAGATATCAATGTGCCGAATTATCTCATCCTTTAACCCTTGAATTGTCCTTGGCTTATTGGCGTACACTTTTTCTTTTCAATATTCCAAAAAAAAAAGAGTCCAACGGTGTCAAATCACATGATCGTGGCGGCCAATTAACATCACCATGACATGAGAATACACGATCATTGAATTTCTCTCTCAAAAGAGCCATTGTTTCGTTGGGTGTGCGACAAGTGATACCATCCTGTTGGAATCACATGTCGTGTAGGTCCCTATCTTTAATTTATGGCCAGAAGACGTCCGTTATTATCTCGTGATAGCAAACACCATTCACGGTAACTCGAGAAGTCGAGGTTGACGGCTCATCTACAGCACTGTCGCGAACAACAGCAATGTTCTTCGCAGAACGAACTGGGCGAGCATGCCCAAGTGTTTGCAAAAATTTGCGCACAATTCTCCCGATTGTGGACACATTGAATCGCTCTTGCCGACCAAAAAAATCACGTAGTGCACGATATGAATTTTGATTTGAATCGCTGCCCAATTGTGTACCTCTCCACCCTTTAAGAAGTTAGTGACTATTTTTTTCCCCGTTACTCCTCTTGGGAGCATATGGCTACCACAAAGCATCTCAATATAACACGGTTTACAACTGTTGACTGCCTCTTCCCATGTTAGGTTGTTCTGTCTAAGTCATGGATAATTGTACGTCTCCAGAATTTTTTTGGTAGACCACGATTTCTTGAGCCTTGAGGATTCCACTCGAGTGACATTCTAGTGATACCTTCTGGACTTTTTCGGATGGTGTGATCCATCCCCACTTTCTTTTCCTTATCTGTTTCAGTATAGGTTCCTCATTAGTCACGCTCCACAGTTCTGTATTACTTATGGTGTTAGGCCAGAATATTCTGCATTTGATTCTGAGGCGCTTGTTAATGAATACCTGGAGTTTCTGTGTGATGTTATTCGATACAAGCCAGGTTTCACTGCCATACAGCAGTACCGATTTAACACATGAGTTGAATATTCTCAGCTTAGTTCATTTGGATATATGTGAGCTGACTGCAGTTGTCCAAATGCCGCTCTCGCGGTCTGTTGTCTGCCGTCTGGTTCTGCGCCACCGTTTGTAGTCATTGTGCTTCCTAGATAGCAGAAGCTATCTACATACTCGACTGGCTGACCCTGTAGCATGATGTTTTCCGTGCTCGTATTGTTAATTCTCATGGCCTTGGTTTTCTTGATGTTTATCTCAAGCCCAACACTACGAACCAAACTTTGGGTTCTCCAGTTTCGACAGCATATTGGAAATCTTATGCGAGAGTAGACAAATGTCATCAGCATAGTCCAAGTCTTCGAGTTGGGGTGAGAGACTCCATGTGGTCCCTCTTCTTTTCGAACAGACTGCTCATTATGTCGTCCAGCACGATGGTGAATAACTGAGGTGATAGTAGGCATCCTTCTTTAACTCCAGCATTGGTGTGGAATGGTTGGCTGATATTTCCGTTGCGAAGAACTGAAAGTTCTGCATCCTCATACATCGCTCTAATTATTCGAATTATCTCCTGAGGTACTCCTTTGGTTCTTAGTGCTTTCCATATAGCCGTTCGCTTGATGGTATCAAACGCTTTCTTGAAATCAACGAATAGTAGATACAGGGTGTACGCCATTCTATGGACTGTTCAATGATTATTCGTAAAGTGTTGACCTGATCTACGCAGCTTCTATTCGGTCTGAAGCCAGCTTGTTCGTCTATTCTGCTCTGAAGCCTCCCCTGTATTATGACTACTAGTGTCATATATATGATATTAAGTAGAGTAATTCCTCTCCAATTATTAGTCTTTTAAGTCGCCACTTTTTGGTAACTTTACAATGATGCCCTTCTTCCACGTAGGTGACAGCCTCTCCTCCTCCCATACTGTTGTGATGTGAGGCAGTATAAGTTCAGCCTTGGTTTGGATGTCAACCCGTCGAATTTCCCCTGGTAGTCCATCTTAGCCTGCCGCCTTATTATTTTTCAATATACCAATCGCCTCTTTTATCTCATTCAGATTGGGAGGGTTGCATGATATTCTTAAACTGTTTTCCTCATCTATGTTCTCAACTGTTTCGCTGTCCTCAGTAGTGTTCGTGACGTTACTAATTTCATTGAAATGTTCTCTCCATCTCTGTGTCTGTGCATCATTGTGCGTTATTAGTGTCAAAGGTTGGTGCGTTTTTCACCAAGCTAATATTAAAAAAAAAATATTAAAATACGAAAAATCGCCAGTTTTCTGTAGAAATTTTAATAATTTTATTTAATTTTACTTCCAAGTAATACAATAGAGAATAATTGAATAATAACAAAACTCTACGACATCATTAACTGTGTGCTTTTGCAGAATCGCATTGTCGGGGTTTGGCTCACTCACTTCTAGTTTGGCTGTCGGATTGTAAAGACGTGTTTTTTCAAAGCGGAAAATTTTAAGTTTGTTTCGAACTGTTCGTGTGTGAAAACCGAGTGTTTACAAGTGTTAGTGATTAATTGTGAAGAGTTGTTGTTATAAAGTTGAGACTCCCAGTGGTAATTCTGTGGTGTCTCAGTTTTGGACTTCAAGGTCAGTAACAATTTGAAGAAGTGAGGTTAGATAGGACTAACGGAGTGGAGTTACCATACTCGTGCGGTGGGTTTTGGTGCTGCCAGAGTGTGTTTTGTTGACGGTTTCGGCGTGTTTATTGGACATTGATTTTCGGGTTGTATTTCGGTTCGGGCGTGTTTATTTGGAATTGGTGACGGACTTGGCTACGTTTATTGACTTCCTGTTGGCTGTGTTTATTTTTGACTTTGGTGAGTCGTTGGATTTTTGAAATTTTGAATTTTATATTATGCCTCCTGCGGGGAAACCTCGCAAGACGGCGAAGGGTGATGCCTCTGACGCTGCGTCTGTGGCAGTCACTGATGAGGTGATGGGACCCCCTCCACCTGCGAAGTCTCGTCTCCGTCATACGGAGAGCGAGCTGAGCAGTTCGGGGTCAGAAGCTGAGGCAAAGGCGAATGGTGGTAAGGCGACCACCAAACGTTTTAAGTCTGCTCCTGTTGTTGATGCTGCTTCTGCTGCTGCTGGTGGTGGTGTTGTTGTTGGTGCTGCTGGTGTGGCAGTTGGTGGTGTTGCTGGTGGTGCTGCTGGTTCTGGTGTATGTACTACGTCGGATGCTGGTGCTGCTGCTGCTATCTCTGATAGCTCTGCGGTTGGTGGTGGGTTCTCTGCTGCGGCTCCCCCGTTGCCATCTGTTGGCAGGGAAAGCAGACAGCGTAAAAGGGCTGTGGCTTCGGCTGCCGCCTATAGAAAAGGCCATCCCTGAATACCTGGAGGCGGTGTACGGTAGGTGCATTAATGAGGGCTACTTCCCGAAGGCATGGAAATGTGCTTGTGTTGTGGTACTTCTTAAGTCTCCTGATAGAGTGAGGAGTAATCCTCGCTCTTATCGGGGCATCAGCCTCTTGCCAGTATTTGGAAAAGTGCTGGAAAGAATCATGGTGTACAGGCTCAAGGAATGCTACAGCGAGGGCCGTTCATGTTACCAGTTTGGTTTTAGGGAGGGCAAATGCGTCGAAGACGCTTGGATGCATGTGAAGAGTTCTGTCGAACAGTCATTTTCGAAGTATGTGCTGGGCTTTTCATTGATTTTAAGGGAGCCTTCGATTATCTTTCGTGGGACAAGGTCTTACGAAGGCTATCGGAGGTTGGCTGTCGTGAGATGGGCATTTGGCGCAGCTATTTCGAGGATAGAAAAGCGTGTGTTGTTGGATCCTTTGAAACGGTTTGGATGGAGGTTGTTCGGGGTTGTCCGCAGGGGTCCATCTGTGGTCCATTCATTTGGAATCTCATGATGGAGACTCTGTTGAGACAGCTCGGGCTGACATTTAAACTATGTGCGTATGCGGATGACTTGCTCATCCTGATCGAAGGCCGGTCTCGTGCTGAGCTAGAGAGGAGGGTTGCCAAGCCATCCGTATCGCTTGTGAGTGTGGTGTAGGGGTTGGTGTGGACATCGCAGTGGACAAAGCGGTGATGATGTTGCCTAAGAGCACATTGTCAACCGGGCGACCTCCACTCATTAGAATTGGTGACAACAGCATTCGCTATGTGACTCAGGTCAGGTACCTCGGCATAGTTGTAGGGGAGCGTATGAGCTTCCAGGCTCATCTCACCCATGTCAGGCATAAACTGGCAGCTATTGTTGGAAAGGTTAGGCGCATATTGAGGGATGATTGTGGACTCAGCAGGCGTGCCGTCCGTATCATATACGATGGGCTTTTCGTCGCTTGTGCGACGTATGGCGCGTCGGTGTGGTAAGATTCTCACGTGTCAGAGAATTGCACTCTTGGCATGTGTTCCGGTGTGTCGGACGGTCTCTACCGACGCTTTGCAAGTCCTTGTTGCTGTACCACCGCTTGACTTGGAAGTGGTGCGTCGTAGCATTGCTTTCAGGGTCAAGAGGGGACTGCCACTTAGGACGAACGATTGGCTTTCTGCTTCGGAGCTCGAGAATGAGAGAGATAGGTTATAAGGCCCTTTTGCAGGGGTACCTCGTAGATAGGTGGCAGACGAGATGGACGAACGGCGACAGGGGGAGGGTGACTTATGGATTCGTTCCGGACTTTACGTTCGTACGGGAACACCCTGACTTTGGCTTTGGCTTCAGTCTGGGGTTCATACTAACGGGACATGGCTCTTTCAATGCGTTTTTGAATCGAATTGACCAGACTGAATCAGCTGACTGTCGGTGTGGGAGGGGAATTGAGGACTGGAGGCATGTACTGACTTCGTGCTCGGACTATGATGACGTTAGGGATTTAGATAGTATGGTTATTACTCATACTGGGGGGGGGTGTGGTATTTCGGTAGGGTATTCTTGGACGATCGTACTTATGGTAGGCTGGGCGTTTTTGCACTTGGGGTGTTTTGGCGTAGAAGGACGGCACTGTTAGCGGAGGTTGAACCTGCATTATCATCTTAGCGGTTTCCTGGCTGGCCTTTTCTAGCTCGGCGTCCCGCTGGGGTATTGACGGTTGGTGTGTTATACTGCTTGCTGTGATTGTTTGCTGTTTCCCGGTCTGCTTTTTTTTGCTTAATTTGTGGCTGCAGTTTTTGGGTGTTGTGTTTTTGTACTGGTCTGCTTTTGACTGGTTGTGTTCTTGTTTTTGTGTATTGTGTCTGTGACATACGATGTCACTTTGAGTTCTCCCGTGCGGGTGGCTCCGTTTATTGTTGTGTTGTTTGAGTGTTTCTTGTTTGTTGTAATCACCATCTTGGTCACCAGTCCGAAGTTGTTTGGGACTTACACTGGTAGTAACATTTATGCTACGAGGCCTGACCGGAGGCTTAACTCTGGTGCCACGGGTGTCGGGAGCCCCAGGAATTTCGGTTCCTGCCCGACTATGGTGAGGCCTCCGTTGTGGGAGCAACGTGTGGTGACTGTGGTTTAAACCCAAATCGCGGGGAGAGCTATGCTGGCTCGGTGTGGAGTTACATTTTTAACCGGGTGCCGTGACCCATAGATCGGTAGGAGTCTAGATAGTCTCCGGCACCTCACCAAGGTGTGAGGTCATGTACAAATGACATGGCTTTAAATTGGTACTCGCTGGTGATTCTAATCATAGGTGGGGGCGTTGGTGGACGCATTGTATTCACTCGTGCTTTGACACCGTGAGGTAACGTCCTAGGGCAGGTACTCACGTTAAACCACTAACTTAATGTCAGGGTTTCGCTATTTTGTTGCTGACATTAGTGTACCATTTTTTATCAGCAACGGCTTGGTTCCTATTACCCTTTTGATTAGTGAGGTATTTAATCGTCTGGTGTAGTTTTCTCATATTATTCTGGTCAGCTACTTCTTCTGCCGCTGTTACCAGTCGTTCCAGGAACTTTCTTCTGTCTCCTCTTGCAGCTTTCTGTACTTGTTTTGCCAGCTGATGGTATTGCTGCCCCAAGGTATATTTGCTATTCAGCTGCAGTTTTAGTTCCCTTCTTTGAAAAACCAGGTTCCAAGTGTAATCTGATTTCCAAACTCTTCTATTTGGTTGCACTACACCAAGTGCTTTTTCCGCGACTTGATTATATATTGCTTTGATATCTTCCCACGAGTGACGTTGGTTTGTTGGTAGCCGTTCACGGATTGCCAAGGTTAATGCGGTTGCATCATTTTGGAGTTTTTGTATGTAGAGCCGTTTTCTCCTTGTGTGCCTGATGGTAGTGACTAATTAACTTTCTTTAAAGAAGAAGCTATAATGTCACCCTCACCGCATGCCTGAATTTACTACGAGTGTGTTTAGGAGCTTTATTGCGGGTGCTCAGACTGATGTTATTTATACTGGCCTTTTATAGAGCTGATCAAGGGTTTTGCTTCATAAACTTGCACTGATTGGTACTCCTGATAGACATCATCGTTGGATAGACTCTTACCTCTCCTTTAGAACTCAGAGAGTCTTGTTGCGAAATATGTTATTTAAGACCGTGTTTGCTACTTCTGGATTTCGCAGGGTAGCCATTTGGGTCCGCTTTTGCTCTTGTTATTCCTTAATGACCTTCTTGATTTATTTTTTGACTATAGTGTTCTTATGTATGCTGATCATGTTAAATTATTAATTTAATGGATCTCAATTTTAGGAAATGTAACATGTGGTTTTTTCTTGCAGTTATGATATTCCTTTCAGGTATACGATTGATTCTTACCAGTTAGAGACCGTTACTACCTCCCTTGATCTAGGTCTGTTATTTGGACAAAAAACTGTCATTTCTTGATTATACTAGCATAATGACTAGTAAGACTCGGGCTGTTGTTGGTTTTGTGAAGAGATGTTCGAGGGAGTTTTCAGATCCTTATATTACGAGACAGTTATAGATATCATTTGTTAGGCCTATTTTGGAGTATGCTTCAGGTGTTTGGAACAATTATTGCCAGTGTCATATTAATTCAATTGAATCAGTACAGAAGTAGTTTTTATTCTGTTTACGTGGCTTTCAGTGGAATTATGTTGATGCATTACCTTTGTATGAGGCTACGTTGGGTCTGATTAAATTCCTACATTAAAACATAGGAAGACAGTTCTGAATACTTGTTTTGCTTGCAACCATATTGGGGGTGATATTGATTCTGGGTTACTTTTTCTGACCCAGAATTTTAGAATCGCTGTTACATTTTCCCGCCTTTATCGTCCTCTTGTATTGGACTTCTACAGAACGAATTATGGAAATTCGTTGCCTTTCCGTAGATTGTGCAATGATTACAATTTATGTTACGAGTTTATTGATTTTAACTGTGACGTTATCAATATTACATATAGTTCGTAAATTGTATAATATGTATTTTCATAATTAATTCAATCTATGTTACATTTTTATTAGCTTTAAGTATGTATATCAGTTGTTTTTAAATTCAGCTTGTGATTAAGTTTTATGACTGATTCGTATCCTCATTGCCATAATTTATTTGCTTGTATTCACTATAGTTGTACGTGTCTTCATGCCATGGAGACAATCCCTCCGCAGTCGGGTGAGGGCTGGTAAGTGAGTGGCGGGACTGTTCGACAAAAATATATTCAAATACTGCAAAGTACTGATTATAATATACGTAGAAGAGTCTAACAATGACAATAATAGTGATTCGGATGCCAGTAATTAGGATTCTACACGAATTTTTTTATTTACTTTACTATATTATTTTTATGCCTGATTTTATTATTTGTTTTAAAATGAAAGAAAATAATTAAAATAATTTTTTTCCTCTTTTTACATAATTGTGTAATGACAATGTTTCAATTAAAAAAAGTGTACCAAAAGTTTTATAGTGGACACTTAATTATGATGACTGCAGCTGATATTTTATTTTTATCATTATTGTCCCTGACCAAGCACTATTGCGGACACTGCGACCAATGGGATCTATTGTGTCTCTTCCGGTCTATAGTTTGCTTAACAGATCCGTTGCCTTCCTAATGAACACCAGCAGATCTGAATCCAAAATGGTTGATATGTCACCCACCTAAACACATCTCTGATGCCTGTAAGCACAATCTACAGACATCCGTTACCGCCATCTTCAGATGCGCCCTTGGTATACAGAGACTCATAAAGAACTCCGTTAGGAGTTTCAAGTCCGGACTGCGATACTTGAGAACCTCAGAGCGACTCAAATTGTGGAATAATCGCCGCCTTAGAGGAGGAGAGTCCCCTTCGAGCATTCCAAGGTTTCGAACGTCTGGCAATTTCCAAATCCTTGACAAGATTGAGTATGGTAGTAAGTGGTGCTACACAACAAGGTTCCGGAACGATATGTCACCATGTGGGGGTGCTGGATGCTGCATAATTCCTCTTAAACTAGCTTTCTTATAAATAGCTTCCTCTTACCGTCAATTAGAAGCTTATGTTTCAAAATTTGTAGCACTTTTCCTTATTTTACGTAATTAGGTAATGATAAGAGGGCGTGCCTGTGAGCGGATTTGTATAATTTTTTGCACACGTCTTCCTTAAGCTGGTTGTATATTATTCCACTGAGTATAACGATATGTCAAAAACTGAAATAAAATGATAACTTATAATAGTGTGAACACAATATTTAATGAAAGGTTATAAAATACGGATAGAAATTTGACAGTCGTATGGCTCCCATAATTTTTAGAAATTTGTCTAAAGGGCGAAATACACTATTAAGCAGATGGAAACTGCATTGTAGACGATATTGCAATTAATGTTATGACAACAATGCATTGACTAGTTTATACTAAAGCTGCCTAGAGATGATCATCGCCTTATATGTATGCGCTTTATCGTACTTTTTCGGCCACACATACACGTTGTCGGTATTGATAAATGAAAATCAAAAAATTCCGATTGTTTTATCTGATGACTTTTTATTTGATCGTCAATATTGTAGTAATGAACACATACGCGGATAAAAAAAAAATTATTTTGTTGCCGTTATGGGTTTGCGGGCTTTCAATGAGTCTATTTATTTACAGAAGATGAAAGAAAGGTATTGTTGCTCAAGTATGCATATCATTTTCGATCCACCTTGGTTTTCACGTTATTTGTGAGATGTTCAAGGTTGACATACATACAAAAATCATAACTTTATTTATATAAATAGTTAAACGATGAGCATATTTGCAATAAAAAAGTATACAAACGTATACAAATTATACTTATTTAAATTAACCGGTTATTCGTGTTAAATCGACTGTTTTATTGAAAATGAAGATTTTGAAAAAACCGTATCCGAGCTCCCTATTAACTACCATTCAAACAACTAAACACTTTTTGCATATTTTTTAAGTTTAAATTAGGGAGGTTTTTGAAAAAAATTTTTTGTCAATTTTTTTTTTTTTTTTTAATTAAGCTAATTTTCTTTTTCTTTGATTTAAATTTTCAAGCACTAATTGCCAAAATTTTGTGCTAGTGATATTTTCTCTTAAAAATTTAAAATCAAAAAAGATACAATTTTGTTTACTCCTCCGAAATTAGCTGATATAATTGTAATAGAAAATATACACACAGTATAACAAAGCTTTGTAATGTTTATGATGATTTTTTTTAATTTATAAGAAAAATTTAGAACATGAGGCAAACGTTGTTTTTATTGATTGTTCAGTTTCAAGGTTTTGTTCTTGTAGATTCCAGCAAATCTCACCTAAAAGCGAATACAATTGCTTACCACTGTACCAGTGTTCTAGTCATGACATCACTTGATGGAATTGTTCTCCATGCTTGTAAAATGCAACAGGTGATTGTTCAGCAACTTGTAAGTAAGCATTTTTTCTATGTATATATGTGAATACTCCAATTTTCTAACCGATTCATACTAAAATTGTTGTTCGCAACCGCTTCAACTGAGTTCCACTCCCACTCTTCAAAACTTATTTCAAGGTACATACTTGATAATTTTGAAATTAGAAAAAATAAAAAAAATTGCCACGTTAAAAAAAAATTTTATAATTTATATAAAAAAATATTTATTTTTCGGTTATCTCGAAAATGAGATCAAACTTCGAAAGACGGCTGACGTAGCCTGAAGTAGTTTTACCAAAAAAAGTGCCCAGCTTTTAAAATTAGCATCTTGCTCAGTGGAGTTTTGATTCGCGAAAAGTTCGAAAATGAAAAACGGCTATCGCAATAGAATTAAGCATGTCTGAAATAGCTTTATCAAAAAGGTGCCCAACTTGTTAAAATTTTTGTAAAGCACAGTCATCAGATATTACGCATAGACAAAAAAATATGTTTACTATGACGAAAACCGATTCAATTTGCCTTATCTTAATTGTTCAAAGTAACTTACTCATAACAATTTTTTTGCTTTTCTTTTTTATTTCAAGATATATTTTTCTCATTCACATGTACATTCTAAGCTTAGAAATGGATCTGCTAAAAATGGTCGTGGAGCATCACGTACATTAAGTGCTCCACCATCTGAAAAAATAAATAGTAGCTCTTCATTATCATCAGGAAATGGAGGTTCAACACCAAGTACATCACCAACTGCTTTTTTGCCACCTCGATCGGAAAAAAGAAAATCAAAGGATGATTCGTCTCCTTCTCCTGTTAGTGTCGATAATGAAATAATGAACAATAATGTGGTTAACGCCAGTGGAATTTCAATTTCTGCAAATATCAGCTGCGATTCATCTAACCAACCACAAAGTTTAATAAATCCTGTAACAGGTTTAAACGTGCAAATAAGCACGAAGAAATGTAAAACTTCGCCATGCGCTATATCGCCTGTTTTAATTGAATGTCCTGAACAAGATTGCAGTAAAAAATATAAGCATGTAAATGGATTACGCTATCATCAATCGCACGCTCATGGAAGTACATCTTTACTAGATGAAGATTCAATAATAGAAACTGAAGAGCAAATAACGACACCTATTCCTAGCCCTTTATCATCAACACCATCTATCACTCCTAATCTATCCGAAACACTGTCAAATACTCAAATCAAAACGATATCTCAAAATACAGCCGTTGCATTGTCAGAAGACTTAAACGTAATAATTAAAGATGAAGATGCTGTCCCTTTGCAATTAGAACATACAGAAAAAAATTCTATTTCTGATACCATCACATCTTCTGCGGAATCATTGAAAACTGAATCTAATTCTGCTGTTTCTACTCCAACCGTTTTTTCATCAGGTGGAAGTATAATAGCTGGAACATCTCATAACGGGCAAAAGAAACAATTTGATTTAATTTCGAACACAAAAGCTAACTTAAATACACTTATTTCCATTGAATCAAACAATCAAGAAATACAGCATCAAAGTCCTTCAGGTATGTAAGATAAAGTATATTGATTTCGTGCATTTTCAGAACATATTTTTCAGCTTTTAAATAATGTATATTTGTGTGTTTTTATTATAACTTTTATAAAACTTTTCGCAGACTTCCTAATTTCTCTTAATAATGTGGTCAATTTAATGACAACCAAATTCTAAATAAATCAAGTTTTTTATGCTTTTTTGATACAATCTTAGCTGACGTTAATATAGGTTTTGGTCTATAGTTAATTTAAAATTAATTTTTCATAGCATTCTAACAATTGAACCTAAACAACTTTATAAGGGAAAAGTAGTTTGTAACAGCAAAACTCTATGCGAATGTTATAATTCCGGAAAGATATAATTAGTACTGCAGCAAAAACATTCAAGTTACATTGACAGAAGCTAACTGATAAATAAACTTTTATGAGTGACATATATATTGTTACGCTGTTGCTACAAATTTTTTATTTACTTCACTATAACTTTTATACTATTTATCTTAATAAAACACTTAATATTCGTTTACAACACACTTTTATTTCCGCTTTAACACAATTTTGTTTATTGACAGCCAAACGATAACTAAACTGACGTGTAGGTGAAGTAGCCCTTTATATACCTACAGTTTTAAAGGTTCAGGAAGTATCGACCATCTTCTATTTCAATTTCTAATTCAAATGTAACGTTAAGATGGTCGATGAGGCAGTGCTGCCAAATTGACAGGGTGACACATATCTACCAAATATACCAAAATTTTGTCATTTTTAATTTTCGTAACTGCCTCCCACTTAAGCCTGTTCGTCCCGAATAGGCTCATTATCCTTCTTTCCATAACTCGCCAGTCGCTCTAGATGTACCACTTTCA